>CM053789.1:262614259-263214259 GCA_028749045.1 Cupressus sempervirens
TAGTGAAAAACTCAAGTTTGAAGAACTTATGGTTAAATGAAAATTAGGCAATGTAGTGCTAAGGCTTGATATAGAAAAAGATAACATCCTAGCTAATCGAATGATTTTGTCAACATAAAAGGAAAATATTAAAGATTGTGTCTCCCTCCTACATATGGTCATATGAATGAAGGCCAAAGAAGCAATGGAAGAAAATATTATATAGAAAGGAGATGAGACTTTTTTAATGGCAACAAATCTTACAATTCAAAGTTGAAATGATCTCAGTAGAAGAGGAAGGATTATAGAAGACAAAGAGAAAAATAAAGGAGCAATAGAATAAGAATTATGACTTGCTAAAAGGCCTACACACTGAATCCCAAATAAGTGGAAAAGGGAAAGGAGTAGTAGGAGTTGTTGTCATGAAGTATAATTTCTCTACCTACTTGGATAAATTAAGATAGAAATCTACTAGAGATTAAGACAGAGTGTTTGACCTCCAATGACTTAGTTGATGCATACACATGTTGACAAGGGAAATGCAAGAGTAGTTGAGTACAATCAAGGACTTGGCCAGATAAAACTCCAAGTGGCTCCTCAGATACACTAATGTCCATGTCCACAAACACTAGGAGCTCATTCTGATCATCATTACTTCCAGAACCTATAAGGTGGAATTAGAGAAGGGGAGGAAAGTGAAATGATATTTCTCCCACTATTTTTGTATTCTTATGTGAAATTGTAATTGATAATTGGCTTCTTTTGATTTCTCATTTTTGAGAAGATGAATTGATTTGGCTACATTTTTTGACGGTTCATCTCAAAATCCTATATGTACTTGATTGAAAAATTAATGAAAGGTTAGCTAATTCTTGGTGTGAAATACTTTGTATTGTAGAGACAAATTGAATATGGTTTATATCAATTATCTATAGTTCCATTACTTGTCATAGTTGTAAGCATCTCTTTGAGTTGATTTGAATTAATGGAAAAACAAAGATTGGTTCCCTTGTTTAATACAACACATGAAGACAATCAAAAAATTGTTAGATGTTAAAAGAGATTATTTCTAGTATCATTTCTTAAGCTATTTCATTGCATTTTAGAGTTAAAGGCATTCCTTTAGAGTAGCTAATTCATATAAATAGAATTCATTGCTACACCACCAAATTTTGTAGGTTCATAAGAGGTGTGGATTCATAAATTTGGTTAGTTTTAAGTCCTAAATTCTAGCTTGAGCTAGTTCCTATCTAGGCCTATCATTTCTTTTCTCTCATATTCTCTAGTCAAGAAAATACCCCATTTTCAAATTAGGAACAAAAAAATTCATTGTAAATAATAAATTCAAGGGAGTTGTACCTATAATTTTAGGGAGAACTTAGTCACTTTGTGTGGTTTCTCAACTGTTATAATCAATCATTATTGACATAGATTAGGTATTCTTGAAAAGAGTTAATTTAAAAAGGATAATTTGTTTACCAATAGATTTATGGTGACTCTACTAGGGAGGTGAATAGTTGCTAGACTAGAAGAGTTATAACATGAAGAAAGATGGTGCAACCTCATGAGAACATATTTCCTATACTCCAACCCAACCTTGGATTTCATGACAAGAAAGAAGATATCATCTCATCCCTAAATATATTTGTCTGGAGGTATAAGACGAATATGGAACACTATAGAAATGCTAGCCAAATGCTAGAAGAAGAAGAAGCTAGAATCGAAGCACAAGAAAAAGCTATTTAGAGGAGAAAGATTTAAAGAGCATCAAGGGGAGAAAAACATGAAGCTTAGAGGAAAGATTAATTTGGAATCTTGGAATGAGTAAGATTCCTCAGAAGCACCAAAGATCAAGGTGGGTGAGACCTTATTTTTGAAAAGCTTGTAGAATTTGGTGTTACCATCCTAGAAATACCTTGATGAAAGGGTCACAAGAAGAGTAGGATCAGGCCATCTTCATCCCTCAAAAATAAAAAATTTTCACACACGACTTGTTAGGTATTGTCTTTAAATGGGGTAGTTGCTCCTCCAATTGTCAACTTTCCTACATACCTTGCTAAGACAATTATGACTACTCCCTAGGCCACAATGATTGGTTCACTACACCTTGCAACATATCATCCACTCTCATCTAGCTCAAGAAAGAACTTCCCCAAGTTCTTAGGTGATGGGAAGGTTACTACTAATGAATAGATTGAAGCATTTTTTGCAAAAACTCATATCTTGGGAGTGGCACATGAAGACATATCTATGAGACAAATTGTAGAAACTTTAATAGAAAGTACAATAGATTAGTTTTATCATTTAGATGATGCCTCAATTATAGATTGGGTTATGATGAGAATGATCTTCAAAACAAGATTCAAAATTGTAGAAAATGAACATGTTCTTTTGGCATAATTGATGTCCATCAAAACAAAATCCTTTACAAGCCTGAGGGATTTTGTTGCTAACTTTAACAAGATCACCAAAAAAACCCCTACTACTAAAAAACATATTGCAAGCAATCTAAAAATATTCTTCATAAATGTAATGCCACCAGATATTAACTATTATCTAAGGAGATCTCATCCCATAGATTTGATAGATGACCAGAAGAAAGTAGTTGAACTAGAAGATGACATGATCTCTTCTAGGAAGTGGAAATGAGAATTTCAAACTAAATACTTGTAACACCACTTTGTCTGATTTCATGTTACAAAAATTATCAAACAAACTAGTATCTATGGAGAGGAAACTCCTTGGATTGAATAATTCATAGCAACAAAATTTCCAAAATCAACCTGGGAGGAATATTGATTGGATAAATGAACAACTTACTAGTCCACCATAGAAATTAGCTATTGAAGCCACACCCAATAGTGGAATATGTGTGTCTTCATTTTAACCATGGATCATGATAATGAAATTTTTCTTAAGGCAACCCGTATGATGCATTTTCTATCCACTAATGAGCTAAATGTTGTAGCTTTTGGTGTTGAGTTAGATTTGTACTTGAATTGTGACTTTGGAAATTTATTTTTAGAGTATGAGTTAGATTCATAAGGACCAGATGAATGTTGTGCTACTATTGATAGGACCTTGTATACAATGTTGACCAGAGGCAGAAAAATAAGAATTTAATTTCTGGTCATCCTCTAGGTGGTAATGATGTTTCTACTTCAAGCACTAGTAATTTTAATCAAGGAGCCAAGATTCATCAGTAAGGTAAGGAAAATATCTCTTTTGATTTCATTCAATTCTACAAAGACTCCAGAATTAAAATTTCCCCTATAGACTACATAAAATCCTATCCCTTAAAATTAAAAAGATTGGTAAATAATTGCAAAGGGGATAATATAAACTTGAATCATAATTTTACCACTAGAGAAGAAAATGAGTCCTTAACATCTAATATTTTTGATTAAGAAGAATCCATAGTTTTGGAAACCTTTCTTGGTTAGAAATCCAACCCATTTTATGTGTCACTATACATATATAGGTGCAAATTGAGCAACTGTATAATTAATTTAGGTGCTTTAGATAAAATGATTCCCTACCTCGTGGCTAAGGCTCTAGGCCTTACTCTTACCAAGTTCATGGTAGGTGTTATTCCATGGATTCCAAACAAGTTCCACTACTTGGGAAAATCAAAGACACTCAAGTAACATTAGCCTCCCACCTAGAAAATAACTTAGTGCTAACTATCCTATTCATGGACATTCTAGCTAGATATGGTTTACTTTTGAGTAGACACTTTTGTAGAGATCTAGGAGGAGAAATAAAACTGGATTGGTCTCAAGCGGTGATACCCATTGGAAGAAAGAAAGTGAAATTAGAACTTGAGGAGAAAGCCAAGTTTATAGTTTTAAGGTCAAATGACCCCAAAGCTCAAATCCTTTACCAAGAATTCGAATTTGGTAATTGCATGTTGTTCACTAAAGTTTTCATGGATGACCAAGATATCAAATAAAAGAAAATCTAAACTCCTATTGAGGAAGAAGAAAAGTTGTTGATATGGATATTGGAATTTGATGGGAATTGTTCCTTATCTGGGTCTAATGTAGGGGTAGTGTTGATATCACCTAAAGGAGAACTTGAACCTATGGTGTTCACATTAAAATTTGGAAACACAAACAACATAATTGAATATGGAGCCCTATTACTTAGGATAATAGCCATGAACGAAAAAGGGATAAAGATAATTAAGGCTCATGGTGATGTAGAGCTCATTGTCTGAAAAATCAAAGGGCAGTACTTTAGCAAGAGATAGAAGGGCTAGACACATTCTCAATTGAATTATTAGCAAGAGAGATTAATTCTAAAGTAGTTTCATTGGCAATCTCTGCCTCCTTACTACTCCACCATCTAGAATTCAAAGACAAGAAGTATCAAGTAGAAATTGTGTATACACCTTGCATTCCTAATAATGTAGAAGCTTGACAAGTGTTTGAAGTTGACAAAATTTTGTAATAATTTTTGAAAAATTCCAAAAGTGTTCATGAAGACCATTCTAAGGAACCCATTCAAGAAGATCATCAGAAGATGAAGGTGGATGAACCCAACACTATTTAACTATAAGGTAATATTATTTCCCCATACTTTATATCATTGGAAAATTTGTTTAATAGATATGATACTTAAATTAAGAAAAAGAGGATGGAAAAAGGTCCCACTACCGGCAAGTTTACAAGAATAAACATTGGAAATATGTAAAGTCCTAAAGTAATTAACATACGAAAATGTTTTATATATGAAGAAAAAGGAGCATCTAGAAAGTTTTTTGTGGAATATCAGGACATATTTGCATGGAGCTATGAGGATTTAAAAAGTTTTAGAGGAGGAAAAATGAAGCATTAGATTCTCTTGAACCATGATATAGCTCCATTTTGAAAAAAGAAGAGAAATTATAATATGAAGGTAGCTGACATCATATTTCAAGAAGTTGACAAGATGCTTAAGGCAAGGATCATTTATTATATATATCACTCTACCTAGATAGAAAACATAGTGCTAGTCAGGAAGAAGAACAGAGAGATAAGGATCTATTTAGATTTTAGAAATCTAAACTAGGCATCTTTGTAGGATAACTACACCCTCCAAAATATTGACCATTTACTACAAATAGTTGTGGGAACTAAAATGATGTCCATGTTATACGGTCTCTCAAGATACAACCAGATCAAAGTAGAGGAGAAGGACTAATAGAAGATGACTTTTACCACTCCTTGGGGTACATTTGTGTATCATAGAATGCCATTTGGCCTTATCAATGCTGGAGCAACTTTTTAGAGGTGTATGAATAAATCTTTCATTGACATGAAAGATATAATCATTATCATATACCTTGATAACCTTACTATATTGACAAAGAAGAAGGAAAATCACATAGAAGATTTGAGGAAAGTATTGTAAAGATGCTAAGAACATGAAATTTCTCTAAATCCTAAAAAACCTATCTTCTATGTAACAAAAGGAATATTTCATGGTCATATATTATCCCAAGAAGGAATTAGAATTGACTTTGAATGAATTGAAGCTATTCAAAGACTAAGTCTCCTTGTAAACAAGATTGGAGTTAAATCATTCTTTGGCCAACTAAACTTCTTTAGAAGTTTCATACTTGATTTTTACAAAACCACTAAATGCATTATGGACATGATGAAAGGGAATCCAAGTTTTAATTGGAAAAATGGTAAAAAATAAGCCTTTAGGAGTATAAAGAGTGTCAATGCTCTAGTCCTATATCATCCTAATTATAGGCTAGACTTTACAATCTATTGTTATGCTTCTAGACACACCTTGATAACATTTATAATGCATACCCATAAAGAACCATGAGCTGAAATATTCTCAAATTGAGATACATGATTTTTCCATGGTGGAAGTCATGAATTTTTTTGATTTTATATCTTACACTCTCATTTTGTAGTTCATGTACTTGATGTCACAGTGAATAGTGTGTTGACTCAATAGGATGTAGGGTGCAATAGTTGAGGAACATGGGTAGCTAAGACACAAGAATATGAAATTGAGATTGAACTCATGAAACTAGTAAGATGTAATGTATTATGTAGAGCCATAGTAGAAAATGGAAATGACGAGGAACCAGGGGAAAAAAAGGTTAGTTTTGGCCAAGAGTCTACAAGATCCTTGGTTCAAAAATATTGCATACCTCTTAACATATTGTGAGTGCCCTAATGGATTTATGGTAACACAAAGAAGAGATCTTAAATTGAAATTTTCTGAGTATGTCATCAAGGATGATAGATTATACAAAAGATCCATAGATGGAACTTTCCTTAGATGTGTAGAAAAAGAATAGAAAGATAGATTTTTGAAGACATTTCATGATGAAGAATGTGGCAGGCATTTCTCATCCTTAGTGACTACTTTAAAAATATTGAATCAATATTACTATTGGCCCAAAATGTTTAGAGACACTTACCAATGGGTGTCGACATGTGAAAAATGAAAAATTTTCATAGGTAGACCTTAGTTAGCCACATTACCTCTCAAGCTTGTAGTACTCAAAAGTCCTTTCCAACAATGGGGCCTTGATTTCATTGGTCCTATTAATCCTGTATCTAGTGTTGGTCACATATATATAATCACCATGACATATTAGTTTATGAAGTGTGTAGAGAAGAATGAAACCATGATAATCACTTCTAAAGTAATTGTGAATTCATATAGGAGAACATACTAGTTAGGTTTGGAGTGCCTATTCAACTAGTAATAGTTAGTGCCACATATTTTTCTTCAGTTGAAATTACTAATTTTTGGTTTGAATATGGCATAACAGTTAGTCACTCATTTGACTACTTTTTGCAAGGGAATGGTCAAGCTAAGTCCATTAATAAGAACTTGGTGAACATCGTGAAGAAAGTTGTATTTGATAATCAGAAGATGTGACACTAAAGGAGTCATGAAGCATTTTGGGTAGATAGGGTGACCTCAAAGAGAGCAAATAGAAAGTCCCCTTTCATATTGGTCCAAGGAGAAAAAGTTGGTCTTCCTGTACCCTTAGAATTGGCCACTAGTAGATTAAGGAAAGTGATCAAAGATGAAATTTACAAAGATGGGATGGAGAAAAGGATTTTTCATCTAACCAAGCTCCTAGAAGAAAGAGAAGAAATTGTGGATCATATTACACAACATCAAATGCATGTAAATAACTTGTTTGACAAGAATACTAGACCATGGAAGTTTATGGTAGGAGACACTATACTATTATGGGAAAGTAAAAGAGGACCAAAAGAAATGCATAGGAATTTTGGCACACATTGGAAAGGGCCATTCATTATCCATCAAGATTTTGAAAAGAATTCACTTAAATCGGCATATCCTAGTGGTTAAGTACTACCTCTGACTTATAATGGTTAGGACTTGAAATTGTATCAAATTTCAAATTTTAAATACACAACCCCTATATAATATCATAGTTACATTTAGTTCCTACTCTTGTTTTTCCTTAGCTAGGTTTCCTTGTTTTTTCACTTAAGTTTTGTTCTGTAGCGAATTTTCATTTTCATGAAAGCAGAGAGTTTGGATTCCTTTCTTGGGCATGGAATGTACAAGTTCCCAAATAGAACCAACTAATGCCCCACTTTTTTTTATCTAATCTATTAGCAAAAGTGAGTTCATTTTTTTTAGATGAATTCATTCTTGTTCTTGAAATGTTTGATTCTAGGTCTAGATTCCTAAAGGCTAGGTGTTATTTATCAAATTTTCCTAATATGCCTTCTCTTCTTCCATTTTTGGGTGGGTTGTGGTTTTTATCTTGTAATTTTAAAGGTATTTTTAGTACCCAATCTAGCAGAGACTAATTTTTACTCATTGCAGATAAAGTATGTTGACGATTTCATTCCCATGCATTAGAAATTTCCCTAAAATTCACATTTCCTCACAACACTAGCTCTTGACATATCAATGGTTGATAAAATAAGCATTGATAGAAAATCCTATGTTGCCTTCCCTAAGGCAGGTTCCCAACCCATGAAGGAGATTTTCTATGAGGGTTCACTTGGAGATGCATAAAGCTTAAAAAGATTAAAAGGGCATAGAGTTTAAGGAAAATTGATGTTTGAACCTAAGACCAGACTTGTAAAAATAATTTGCATTTGTTATCACCAAAATACTAAACCTTTGTAGAAAATAGAAATTGCCACCTCTTCGGTGGGTTTCCAACCCATGCAAGCAACTTTTTGACTATGTAGAGGAATCATAGAGGAATCATATCAATAGGTAAAATTTGGCCCCATACTAGGTCTAGTATATGTTAGGATAATATTGAAAATAAAAAAAACCATTTTAGATGTAAGATATGGTCAGGATCTCACTTGGTAAGTTTTCATCAATGGAGTACCCTAGGGGAAATTTTTTGAAACTAAAAGGAAAATGGAAAAGTAAATAATGTGTTAATGGAAAGTCACTATTATATCCAACAAAATAGTGAAAAGAATTTTAAATCTCCATTGAGCCTTTTCATTTACTCTTTAATAGGTATTTCCTTAAATTTCACTTGTGTTGTGTGAATTTTGAAGTATAACAGATGAATTGAGGTCCTTGTATAAAATGTCACAAGAAGTTGAATGAGTTACTTTGGTTCCTTGATTTCTCATTTTAGCAGTACACATAGCTTTTAGAATCCAATGATTGTAGTATTTCTTGTCTTATTCATTTTTCAATTCAAAATCTCATTCATAAGCTATGGCCACTAAGTTCACAAGTTTGATGGTTTGACTGGGACCAAGTCTCAACTACATAATTTCACAAAGACATCCCTCAATTTCTATAATAAGGAAGACTTCCAAAGGAGGGTAAATTTGAATACATTCATCCTATCACTAAGAAGCTTCAAGGATGTGGTTTGGTTGATGCTACTAGTTCACCATTTGTAGTTCAAGCCCCATAACTCATTTATGAATGTATTCACCATTATAATCTGGAAACCAAGCATATAGTTCTACTTGATGAAATTTTATTGATTTCAATCGACAAACAAAATGTGATGAATTTTCCTTGTGTGCTAGAATTGGAGGAGTTTCCTAACCTAACTATTGATGGGGCCATTTCATAATTCTTGGTGAGGAAGATGATTTGGATGAAGGAGATCATGCATACATGGTTCTAGAAGCCCCAGATTGATAAGAGAAAAGTTCCCAAGACCTTGTTCAGAACCAACCTCAAACTAGAGATAATTGACATTTTAGTTTTCCTACACAATTTTAGAGGTGAAGTAGAAGCCCTAAATTTTATTGAGCAATAATTCTTTTTGGTTGAGGTTATATGATCAGATACATAGTATATTGATTTGGTGCAAGAGTTAAGTGAGACTATGTCTAATGCTGTCCAAGTGGCCAAGTTTTACAATTCATTTTATATGTCTTTGTTCCTAATTTATATGTTGGTATTATTGCAATTATGGCCTAATCTTCCACACCTAGATGACTTCCTTGATGATGTCAAGTCTTATGAATTTTATCCATGTCTCTAGTAGCATAATAGCTATGTAGATTATGTAAAAGTGAATGAAACATTTAATATGAAAATTAAAATGGAACTACAAGGGTGTCTAGAAAGGAGATTCTCCCCTAACGTCATGGCTTCCATCAGCCAGTTTGGCTATTATTTTATTCACTTGTTGATGGATTTCCTCTAAAGCTACTAAGATATCTAGATGATATGATAGTCTTGGTAGAGATCATTCAACAAGATCTATAGGTAAATTTCCTGAGTGGAAATCTTAAAAATGAAGGATACGAGTTCCCTATGAAGGTTATAGATTTCAGTTATGATACCCAGTCTAATGCCAAGAATATGATGAACATTTTTGAGTAAAAGTACAAGCTAGATATGTATAAGGTCTTGAGACCTATGCTCAACCCCAATGGATATGCTAGGGATGTCTTGTAGATTGGGAGTGTCATAAAGCACATCAACATCATTCAAGACTACTGAACCAATTACAAAGATGGATTTGAAAGTGATGATCATGATTTCACAAGTTTGACAGTAGATCAAGCTAATCTATAGAAGGTAGATATAGACATGGATGGAGTTGAGGATGATGGTCAAAATATATATAGCACTTCTTAATTGACTATGTTAAGGAATACTCCTATAAACTTTGAACCATTTGAAGATGTCATAGAAGACCTAGATGTGATGATGAAAACTATGAAATGGGTTGAGTGGACCATGACACAATGAAGTAGAAGAAAAGGTGCATTTTCTCAGCCCTCCCCAAATGTAGTAGCTAGTTTATCTTCTCGTTGTGGTGCCTTAGGCACAATTCTCCCTTTACCTCAAGGAATATCTCAACTAGCTAGAGGACATTATCAACCCCTTGAAAAGAACATCCCACTAGATAAAACTAGTCAGGATGGTTTAATACTAGTAATTAGGAAAAAGGAAGAAGTTGGGAAGAATCTCAAAGTAGAAGAACTAAAAGACACTATAGTCACGGTGAATTTTCCATCCCCTAGTAGTCTAATCCTATCTATAAGTGCAACACTACTCCTACCAAGTAGCCCCCAAATACAAGTGGTTGATCTTAGAGATGGTAAGAGAAACAAAAATGAATCCATGGAGTTAGACAAAGAAATAAAGTAAACATCTAAATAAGAAAAGGTGTCTGGAGCTCCAAAATGTATTTCCTTTGATCTAGGAAATCCTTTCTCCTCATAATTAAAGGCCTTGACTCATGTTAAGAGAAAAATATTTAGTGTAGATATATTAGGGATTGCATCCAAGGTAATTAACACTAAATCATTACCGAAGAATACTTTAGAGAGGAAGAGGAAGAGGAAGAGGATAGAAGATGGGGCTCCAAACGAAGAGACTTTGTCTCTAGCCATCTGCTTTGGATTGACATTGAGAAAAGTGAAGAAGTAGAACGTTTTTTCTATCCTTAGCCAAGACCCAGACATAGGATACCTAATATGGAAATCATTAAGCCCACCAAAGTTGGTAGGATTAAAGACCTAACTACAACTAACTTCACATTGTAGTCTCTAGATATAGGAGAGGTCAGGAAAAACATAGAGGTGGGTTTATGGAAATCAACTAATGAAGTAATAGAGGAATAACTTGAGGGCCTCAAGCTTTCCAAAGTCAAGATGAAGGTGGAGATTCATGAGCTCAACTGCTTCATTAAGCAATTAGTTGTCCCATTATCAAGTATTTTGAGAGTACCACCTACCAGTGATCCTATAGCTACAAATATTCAAGCAATCATCTCTTAGCTCCAAGAGGATAATCATTTTGGGAAAATTGGTAGGAAGCAAAGTGAAAAACTCAAGTATGAAGGAAATATGGTTGTATAACAATTAGGAAATATAGTGATGAGGCTTGAGATAGAAAAATATAACATCCTAGCTTGCCTAGCTACTCTGTTAGTAGAATAGGAAAAGAGTATAGGTTACATCTCCCGCTTGCATATGGTCATATAAATGAAGGCCAAATAAGTAGTAGAAGAAAATAAGGAGATGAGAATTTTTTTGAATGGAAACAAAGCTTTTAATTCAAAGCTAAAATGATCTTTGTAGCAGAGGAAGGATTACAGAAGACAGAGAAAAGTTAAGTAAGAATGGGAAAAAAATTATAAGTTTATCAAAGGCCTAAATACTGACTCCCAAACAAGTGGACAAGGGAAATGAGTAGTAGGAATTTTTGTCATGAAAATTAATTTCTATAGCTACTTACATAAATTAATAAAGAAATCTACTAGCCATTAGGATAGAGTGTTAGACCTCCAATGACTCAATGGATGCATAAACATGGTGATAGAGGAAATACAAGAGTACTTGAGTGCAATCAAGGACATGGCCAAAGAATAACCTAAGTGGCTCCTCAAATACATCAACATCCATATCCATAGACATGAGGAGCTCATTCCATTCATCGTCACTGCCAAAGCCTATAAGGAAAATTTAGAGAAGGGGAAGAAAGAGAAGTGATATTTCTCTCAATTTTTTTGTATTCTAATGTGAAATTGTATATAATAATTGTCTTATTTCCATTTGTCATTTTTGAGAAGATGAACTGATTCAAGTACTTTTTATAATGGTTCATCTTAGAATCCTATATGTACCTAATTGAAAAATTAATGAAAGGTCAGCTAATTTTTGGTGTTAAATACTTCATATTATAGAGACAAATTGAATGTGTTTTGTATCAATTATTTATAGTTCCATTACTTGTCTTAGCTAGAAGCATCTGTTTGTGTTGAATTGAATTAATGGATAGAGTTTTGTTCACCTATTTAATGTCACACATGAAGAAAATCATAGTATTGTTATAGGTTAAAAGAGATTCTTTCTAGTATTTTTTCTTAAGCTATTTCCTTGTATCTTAGAGTTGAAGGCATTATGTTAGAGTATCTAATTCATATAAATATAATTCATTACTACATGACCAAATTTTGCAGGTTCATAAGAGGTGTGGATTCAAATATTTGGTTGGTTTTAAGACCTCAGTTCTAGCCTAAGTTAGTTCTCTTCTAGGCCTAACTTGGTTTTCCTCTCCTATTATCTAGTCAATAACATACCCCATTTTATAATTAGCAACAAACAAATTCATTACAAATCACAAATTCAAGGGAGTTTACCTATAAATTGTGAGGGAAATTAGTCTCTTTGTATGGTTTCCTAATTGTTGTAATTAGTTATTGTTCATAGATATTGGGTACTCAAAGAGTTAATTTAAAAAGGACACTATGTTTACCAACAATACACTCCATCATGATCGAAACTAATGAAACCTCAACAATAGAGATAAGTGAAGGCTTGTCAAGGAAGAGAACTCCAACTAGCACAAGGAAACTTACAAAAGATAAGATGAACTAAATTATCTAATATAGTTTTTGGATAAGGTGACTTAAATTTTAAATATTTTATTGGTTATCTATTTATACTTGTTTGGAGAGATACTAAATGAGTACAAATCATATAAATGAATCAACTTGGAGAAAAAATCAAAAAGTTTATCTTTTGGACATATTATTTTGAATTTGTTTATATGCAAGAGATCTCAACAAAATAATTTTCTAATATCTTCTAGATATATTGGATCTAGATGCTTTAGAATAATTTCCTTGTCAATGAAAACTCTAGAAATATAATGTGTTGCTAAAGAGATCAAAGAGAGATGAAGATTTCAATACATAAGGTTATGTTGCAAGATTTTCTCTAGGATGGAGCAAGATGTAGATCTTGATGTGAAGGATGAAAATGTATTGAACCTTATTTTTTCTTGATGTTTTAGAGTATCAGATTTTTCACCTTAAAAGGTTTTCCCCACACATCTTTGTATTTTCTATCATGTCTTATTATTCCAGTTTAATGATACCAAAGTATTAAATCAATAAACTATAATGCTACAAAAATTTAATAATATATTTGTAACTTCTAATTACTTTCCTTTAAGGTTTTAACTATTGGAAATCCACTATGTACATTTCCTCTTTTATGACATAGTATTTTGGAGCTCCTATACTATGTTTTCCTCTTGAATGATTGTACTCTCATGGTTTAGATTCTTGTTTTTTGGATCTTAGGGATTTATAGATTTCTATTTAAAATATAAGGAAAATCTCACCTATGATAATCAATTATACTTTCTTCAATTATTTAATATTTTTATTATTTTGACTCTTCAATATGAGAAAGTGGGTGTGGATTTGTGTGTGCATTCATGAACAAAGTGGCTTTGTAGAATTTACATGCTCAAGAAGAAATTGTGATTTTTGGGCATCTATCTAGGAGATAGCTTCTAGACCTTAGTTCCTTCAAGGTGTTATTGGATGAGATAGAATTTACATGAATTCATGCTTTATGCATGGTTGAAGGACGTGTGACTTTTTCTCTACATAGAGATTTTTGTACGTGATCCCTCACTCAAAAATTTTGTGGTGATGAATATCAGGATTCCTCTATTGGAAATATGAGGTAGGCTAGGTTACTAACTAGGGAGGGGTGAATCAAGAACCAATAAAACTTTATCTTACTTCAATTAATCTTTCATATATTACTTTGATCTAATTGCATGCATGAAATAATGAACGCAATAAAACATTCATAACAATTTGGCACAAGATATGGTGACCCAAAAACCTTCCAATTAGAAAATCACAAGCTTTAGTACCATAGTATAAAGTTAGCCTATTAAGACTTACAATTTTCCACTTTTGGTGATCTTCCTTGTTAGGAGAAATAAGGACTGTGAGGTTCACCTTGTTAAAGGATTTACAAGCATACAATGAAGTATGCACTTAGTTAAGAGATTTAGCAAAAGACTATTAAGTCTACCCTATTAAAGGATTTGACTGATGCCATTATTAGGATGAATCAGTGGCTAATCTCTAATTTTCAACTTTGGTTTTCTAAATGAGATTCCTTGTATTGCAATGATGACCTAGCTATGATAGATAAATATTTGTCATCCC
This sequence comes from Cupressus sempervirens, assembly GCA_028749045.1. Lineage (NCBI taxonomy): Eukaryota > Viridiplantae > Streptophyta > Pinopsida > Cupressales > Cupressaceae > Cupressus > Cupressus sempervirens. The sequence goes on from CM053789.1 coordinate 262,628,667, forward strand.
TTATACATCTCATAGCCTTCTTCAATTCACACTTATCCACTTCTCATATATAAACTTGGATATGATACAAATAAGTTACATATATATATCAATCCAATTCATTGCCCTTTGGAGTTGGCTACAATACCAAATTCATCATAGTTCATAAAGTCAACCCAACTATTGTAACACAAGTTCTAAAAAAAAACTCATTGATGTTGTGATAGATGAAAAATTCTATCAATGCTTGGAAAACTTTGGCACATGGATTTAGTTTATTCTGAATCCATATTAATCACTCTTCATGTATCTCAAACTTAATTAGTACTGTGTGACTTGGTGAACACTTATAAACTCCATAGTTGTTGAATCACTAGGTTGACATTGCATGACTCGATCAACACTAGGTTCACTAAGTTAACATTGTGAGATTAGTAGACACTATAGAGTTTTATTAACACTATAGAGCTTTGTTAACACTAGAGTCTCCATCACTTCCACTAAATAGCTCAATAGACACTACTACACTCATGCTATATTACAAACTATCTCTAATTCTTAGTAGATGCTTGACACAAACTATAAATTGTCTATTTATCTCGGTAGCAACTGAGACACTTGGTTAATATTGCTTGATGAATGATAAGCTTGATACAAATTGTAGAGCTTGGTAGAAATGTAACAATTTGCCTAAGTGTTGATTCATTGATAGACAAATTGACCTTAATGTCAAAAATCTCGCCCTTTGGTGTTAGTGAAAAAAATACTTATTAAACCAAAAATTTGAATACTTCAAATTATAAGTAAAAACATTTTTGATCACCATACTATGTCTTCAACTTAGTTTTGACTGCTAATTGCTATAGCTCAGTAACATGCTTTGTTTAAATTATGATATATATATATATATATATATATACATAAAAATAATCTTAACATATTTTCTTCTCCTCCTTTTTGACATTAATGCCAAAGGTGTACATAATATATACAAGTTACTACCAAAATGTGACAAGAAATTAGAATGTACCTTCAAAATTACTACCATAGTCTTGTCCCATTTCTCTTGTAATACCATACTTGCATGCAAGTCTATCTCAATTTCTATTGATAATTCCATCATGTGGTCAGTTATGGAGAAGTTGTTATCATGGATGAGATTCTTTGCATGTGCAATGTGTTTCTACAGTGCATCCATGTTTGGAAGAATCATGTCCTAAATTTCTGCAAGTGTGGCCATAATTATGGCTTCTTCCATGAATAATCATGCCTATAGATTTGTTAGATATCTAATCCTTGTGAAATGTGTAGAACTATAACTTAGATAAAGTGACAGTTGGTATGCACTTGCCTTCATATAATCATCTATCTTGGATAATTTATCCTTGATCTCCTTTTTGAAGATACATGTGTCACTTGGTTTGACAAACAATGAAACAACATTACTAATAAATGTTTCTAGTGAAGCAAGTATGCTAGATAGTTCTACTTGATCTATTGAAATCTTCAATGCAACTTGCTCCACCACTTTTTTTTCAAACTTCCTTTCAACTCTTTGTAGTATTTTTTCCTATTCATTCAAATCTTCATTATATTTGTGGAAAATTTCAGCTAATTACTCCAGAATAGGTTGTTTTCTATCAATCTCAATATTTAGAGCATCAAAAAATACACTTTTTATGTCCTCAAGGACTAGATTTTTCTTCTTCTTCTCTTCTCTAAGCTTCTATTGCTTAGCCATTTTCTTCAATAGTTCACCTAGGGTATCCATTTGATTAGAAGTGAGGATAGAGATATTCCAACTTGGAATAGCAATATCCTTTTCTAGATGTATTACTTCCTCTTCTTCTTTACCCTTAACCTTTACAATGGTAGAAACAATTTCTTTATCATTATTTAGAACTTTAGTGCTTGGTTGAGGGTGATTCTAAATTCTCATTACACTGGCTATGGCTACACTTGGATTAGAAACAATTTTAGAAATAGATGGCATATCAATAAATGTAGAAATAAAATTGACAATAGAAATACCTTGTTGTTTCTTGGTCAAGCCCATTTTTGGAAGAACTTATTGCTTGGTAGATGAAGTTTTTGATACTTCAATCAATAAAATACTTGATAGTAAAAATCCTAAGATTGGTCTTCTCTAATCAACTCAATAGTGGTCTTCTCTAAGCTTGATTGCACTAAGGTTTTTCTTGGAGAATGAGGAAATGAAGTCATGACCAATGCTGCAATATTCTTTACATTAGTTTCCTCAATGCTCTATATTTCTTGAAGACTCTCCTCAATGGCTTCCTATCCTTCTTCCTCATCAAGATCAACATCATATATTTCATGATCCCTTATTTCTACATCTTCTTCTCCATCCTCATCATCACCATTCTTGTCATCAACATTGATGCAAGAGCATCCTAGGTGTAAGAGAAATCTTGCATCATCCAAAAATATTTTATTTTCAGCCTTTTCTATTTTAATAAGGACTAGTAGATAGGGTGGTTACTATTTTTTGGAACTTACTATTTTTAGTAAGTATTTTATAGAAGCTCAAAATGTTCTCATTTTCTATAGGAAGGTTTTTTTAGAGTTGTAAGCCTGCCATAAAAATCTCATTGCTCAAACATTAGTATCAGAGAAGTTATTGCAGATTTTCGATGGAGAATTTTGGAGAAAAATATTCAGGCTCACTGTTGGAGGCCTTAGAGTGCCTAGATGAGTTTAGAAAACACAATGGAAGGGTGCTAGTGTGGTTTCAAGCCTATAGATTTGGAGCTAGCATTTCTTAAAAGTGGTTATAATAGCCAATGAAAGAAACAGTTCATAAGTTATGGCCTTCAGAAGTTGGGCTACCAAAATTTCTAAAATAATTTGTCAAAGATATATTTGGCTGACTCTATATGTATTGTTAGGGTCTGTCAGCCCTAGGTATTAAATTTAAGAATCTAGAACCTTCTCAGGAGGCATAAAACTACCTATTTAAGAAAGGCTTAGAGATTGTGTAGGATAGCTCTAGGTGATAGTTTGCACCACTGTTTTGTAGATTACTGTAATGAAGGTGCCCATTTCGGTTAGCATATTGTAATTGAGAATTCTATAATTCTACATTTGTATTAATAATAAGAAGTTCATATTTTGTTCTCGCTTTGCTGTTGTTTCTTTGTTTTTGTTATGAGTTTATGGTATTAAGAGGAATCCCTTGCATTAAGTGGTATCAGAGCTAGAGTTCTTGAGCATGTGGATAGGTCATCGATTGTGAGGCAATTCATACTAGAACTATGGTTTGGGCTGAGCATGTAGATAGATCACAAATTGTGGGGCAGTTTACACTAGGGTTTCAGTAGAAGCACAAAAATGCCTCCATGAAGAGAGCATGGTAGAAGAGCTGCAAGTGTTACACCGAAGGGTTTCCAAGCCCTCAAAAGAAAAATGAAAGCATTGGAAGAAAAAATGTGGAGAGGAATGAATCTTCCCATAAGAGATGAAAGTGAGGATGAGGATGAAGTATTAGAAAATGCCAAAGCAGAGGTGGTTCTGAACCCAAAGGAAGAGAGGCATTTTAGGGCCAATTCCAAGATTGGAAAAAGTCCTAAATTTGAGGTTCCCACATTTTTTGGAAATCTTAACCTAGAAGAGTTGATCAATTGGATCAATGAGCTAGAGGAGTACTTTGAGTAAGAAGATATTGATGATCTAGATAGGGTCAAGTTTGAGAAGGAAAAACTAAAGGGACATGCAAAGATTTGGTGGCAAGAGGTCTAGTTGGAACGAAATAGAAAGGGAAAGGACAAAATCACTAGATGGGATCAGATGATAGGTAAAATGAAGCTACAATTCACTCCTATGGATTATGATCTTGATTTTTTGAAGAAGATGCAAGGAATGAAGCAAGTAGGAAAATCTATTCAAGAGTATATTAAGGAGTTCTACCCAGTTCTCATTAGAACCAACCATACAAAAGATGATAAGGAGAAAGTCACCTATTATCTTAATGGGTTAAGGACCAACATTTAGGATGAGCTAAGTCTGGCTTGGATCAATAGTATTGAGGAGGCATACCAATTTTCCCTAAAAGTTGAGGAGAAATTGAGAAAAAAGATTGATAATAAGAATAACAAAAGAGGTCGTAGTGGAAGATCTGGTGGATGATCTTATGGAGGCTGTAATAATGATCAAAAGAACAAGGATGATGCTAGATGTAGCAACTAGAAACAAAGGGAAAATGATTCCAATCATTTCCATGATAAAAAAAATAGAGATCAGAGAGGAAGAGGTAGAGGACAAGGATCTAGAAGAGGAGGCTTCTATGGAAAATGTTTTCAATATAGGGTAGAAGGGCATAGAGCATTTGAATGTAACTAGTGCCAAGGAAGGAAAAATCAAAGAATATAAAATTAGGTGAGAGTTGCACATGTTGATGAAGATGCTAGATCCTCCAAGTTTGAAGATGCTAAAAGAGGAGAAGCCATAGTTAATAGAAGAGTCCTGCTGAGTGGTGAGAATGAACCTGGTCAAAGTAGTTTGTTTCAAACAAGGTGTAGATGTGAAGATAAGTGTTGTGATGTGATCATTGATGGTGGAAGTACTAAAAATCTAGTGTTAGAATCAATAGTCACCAAGTTGAAGCTAAAGAGATAGAAACACCCATGTCCATATCGTATTACTTGGGTGCAAGATGACCACAAGGTTATGGTCAATGAGTAGTGCTCAATGAAGTTCAAGATTGGGAGCTACCAAGATGAGGTACTATGTGATATCATACCTATAGACATATGCCATATGTTGTTGGGTATGTTGTGGCACTTTGATAGGCATGTTGTACATGATGGGCGAGAAAATACATACACTCTAACTAAGGATGGAGTGAAACATAAGTTGAAGCTATTGAAGGATAAAGAAGAAAAGGTATGTAGTGCTGCTAGAATATGTTTTGTTGATGGAAAAGAGTTTCTTAAAGGTATGAAACATGAGCATATGTGTTTTGCAATAATTCCTAAAGATAGTAAAGAAGAAGTAGAGCTGGTACTTGTAGAAGTTATAGATATGTTGGAAGAGTTTTTTGATATTGCATCAAATAATGTAGCTGATGGATTGCCCCTAATGAGGAAGATCAGTCACTAGATGGATTTGGTTCTAGGAGCTAGTTTTCCAAATGAGGTAGCACACAAAATGACACAAGTAGAAAGTGAAGAGTTGAACAAACAGGTTCATGAGTTGTTGCCGAAAGGGTTGATTTGAGAGTCTAAGTCCATGTGCTATATCAGCAAGGTTAGCACCAAAGAAGAATGGAGAATGTAGGATGTGCACAAATTCTCATGCTATCAACAAGATCACCATCAAGTATAGATTTCCTTTGCTGAGAATGGATGGTATTATGGAGTATTTGAGTTTAGCTCTATATTTCACAAAGATAGATTTGAAGAGTTGGCACCATTAGATTTGTATCAAAGAAGGTGATGAGTGGAAGACTACTTTCAAGACAAGGGAAGGATTGTATGACTAGTTAGTCATGCCTTTTGGGCTAACCAATACACCAAGCACTTTCATGAGGCTCATTAATGAGGTACTAAAGGAGTTTCTAGGTGAGTTTGTCATTGTTTACATAGATGATATATTGATCTTTAGTAACACATTAGAGGAGCATTTGATTCATATTTGCAAGGTGTTTGAAAAGTTGAGGGAAGAAAATTTGTTGGTAAACTTGAAGAAGTGCAATTTTGTAAAGGAGTTTGTGTACCTAGGATTTGTAATCTTAGGGGAAGTTCTAAAAATGGATCCAGAGAAAATGAAGTCTATCCTTGAATGGCCTACTCCAAGGAGTACGACAGAGGTAATATCTTTTCATGGACTAGCTATATTTTACAAAAAGTTCATAAGAAGTTTTACCAATATTTATGGACCCTTGACTAAAAAAATGAGAGGAGATAGGAAAGAGTTTAAGTGAACTGTGGGAGTAGATAAGAGTTTCAATCTATTGAAATAGAAAGTTATTGAGCAACTTGTTTTAGCACTTCTTGATTTTAACAAGGTGTTTCAATTAGACTGTGATGCTAGTGGTACTACAATAGGAGTTGTTTTGAGCCAAGAAGGTAGACCTGTTGCTTATTTCAGTGAGAAGTTGAATGATGCAAAAAGAAAATATTTTATTTACGATCAGGAATTTTATGTCATAGTTCAAGCATTGAAGAAGTGGATACAATATCTTCTTCCCAAGGAGTTTATTTTGTATATTGATCATCAAGCTTTGCAATATTTGATTAGTCAAGGAAAATTGAACCAAAGGCATTTAAGGTGGGTTGAGTTTTTGTAGAGTTATTCACTTATTTTGAAGCACAGAAGTGGGAAGTTGAACAAAGTTGCAAATGCTCTTAGTAGAAAACAACTTTTGCTGACAAAAATGCAGATAGATGTGGTTGGGTTCAAGGAACTCAGTGCACTATATCCAGATGATCATAATTTTGGTGAAGTGTGGAAGGCTTGCATAGAACCTATTACACTTGATAGGAAAAAGTCGTTGGATTTTATGATCCAAGATAACATGTTTTTCAAAGGAAGCCAATTGTGCATTCTAAGAAGTTCAATGAGAGAGAACCTCATCAAGGAGAAGTATAGTGGAGGATTGGGTAGACATTTTGGTAGAGATAAAACTATAGCTTTGGTTGCTAAAAATTATTACTAGCCACAACTATAGCAAGATGTGATGAAGTTTGTACAAAGTTGCCAAGTATGTCAGATGGTGGAAGGAGTGAAGAAGAATATAGGGTTGTATCATCCATTACCTATACCAAAGAAGCTATGGGAGGATGTCAACATGGATTTTGTTCTTGGATTACTGAGAAAATAGCATGAGCATGATTCTATTTTTGTGGTGGTCAATAGGTTTTTAAAGATGGCACATTTTATTCCTTGCAAGAAGACTAGTGTTGTTGTTCATGTAGTAGAGTTATTTTTCAGAGAAGTGGTGAGATTGTATGGTCTACCAAAGAGTATAGTTTCAGATAGTGATACCAAATTTGTTGGGTATTTCTGGCATACATTGTGGAAGAAGTTGAAGAAAAATTTGAAGTTCACTTCATCACATCATCCACAGACTGATGGACAGATAGAAGCCATGAATTACAATTTGGGAAACTTGTTGAGATGCTTGGTTGGAGATAAACCAAAAGGATGGGATATGATTTTACCACAAATGGAATTTTAATATAATATTTCTATCAATAGGAGTATTGGTAAGTCACCATTCTAGATTATATATGGGAGTAGTCCCAAAAATGTTTGGAGTATGCAAGATAGTGAAGAAGCATGATTTTGGAAATGCGTATGAAGTGGAGTTGCCTGTTGAATTGAATATTTCACCACTATTTAATATTTTAGATTTGATAGAGTATTATGAAGGAGGTTATGGAGATGAAGTTGGAGAAGCATAGTGGAGAATTCCAACAACAAGTTTGACTACCAAGGAGATTGAGGACATACTATACAGTCGTATTGGAAAAAGTACCAAAAATAGAACTTATAAGGAATATCTAGTCAAATGGAAAGGGAGAGTAGTTGAGGATTCATCATGGCTAGCAAAGGAGGAGGCCAACCATTTGGGTTTTCCTCTAAACACCTAAAATGTGAGGGGGTCACTTCTCAAATTACACTAGGTGTCTGATGCAAGAGCATCCTAGGTGTAAGGGAAAACTTGTATCACCCAAAAATATTTTATTTTTAACCTTTTCTATTTTAATAAGGACTAGTAGATAGGGTGGTTACTATTTCTGGGAACTTAACATTTTTAGTGAGTTTTTCATATGATCTTAGAATGTTCTCATTTTCTACAGGAAGGTTCATTTTAGAGTTGTAAGCCTACCATAAAAATCTCATTTCTCAAGCATTAGTATCAGAGAAGTTATTAGGCATTTTTGGTGGAAGAATTTGTAGAAAATTCTTCAAGATCACTGTTGGAGGCCTCAGAGTGCCCAGACAAAGTTCAAAAACTCGACGAAAGGGCACTAGCATGATTTCAAGTCTATAGATCAGGAGCTCGTATTTCTAAAAAGTGGTTATAATAGCCAGTTGGAGCAACGGTTCGTGGGTTATTGTCTTTAGAAGTTGGGCTGCCAAAATTTCTAAAATAATTTGTCAAAGATGTATTTGGCCGACTCTATGTGTATTGTTAGGGTTTTTCGGCCCTAGGTATTAAGTTTAAGAATCTAGAACCTTCTTGTGTGGAATAAAACTGCCTATTTAAGAAAGGCTCAAAGATTGTCTAGGACAACTTTAGGTGATAGTTCATAGCACTGTCTTGAAAATTAATCTAATGAAGGTGCCCATTTGGGTTAGCATATTGTAATTGAAAATTATGTAATTCTACATTTGTGGCACTAATAAGAAGTTCATATTTTTTCTTGCATTTACCATTGTTTCTTTGTTTCTGTTATGAGTCTATGGTATTACAAGGAGTCCCCTACATTAAACATGCACCACAAATTCATTGGGTTTGTGCATCCCATAGACATTCTTCTATGTGGTAGAAGTAGACTATATCACATATTCAATATCCTTAAGCAATACCATACATGTATAGAATTGGAGAGAGGGCTTCTTCTCATTCTGCTTCAAGGATTCCTTCACCTCTTTTTCATCGAGACTCAACATAATATATCTCAAAGTTTGTTCATAGATGTCCTTGGTAGTCTTTAGTGCACTTTCCCATCTATGTTTAACTACATTCATAATTTTATTGGATATTTGTTGTGAATGTACATAAGGAGAGTATTTTCATTTGCCCAATTTTGTCACAAGTGTATCTTCTATCTTATTTTTCTCTTCATCACTTCTAGTCTAATACTTAAGATACTTAAAGAATGCAATGCCAAATCCTTCTTCCACCTTCTTCAATTCTTATGGAAGTGTAGGTGCAAACCTTTTAAAGATGATCCTTTTGGCTTCATACTCACTTAACTTTAGCTTCTTCTTGGATATTGCAAGTCTAGTTATAATTACCTTCCTCTTCTTCTTGGGAGGCTCTTCCTTCTTAGATTCAGCTTCCTTTGCTTCATCCTCTTCATCTTTTGCATCATCTCCTTTTCCCTTGGTAATTATAAGAGGAGAACTTGATGATTTTGCATTCCTGATTATCTTTTCTATCCTCTTTCAAGTCCTCTTCTTACTTCTTAATGTAGCTTGATTTCAAGCTCAACTCTTTCCTTGTCTTCATCATAGGTTCAAAAATAAGTGGCTTTAGGATCCATAGAATCAATTAGTCAATGATATCCTTAGTATCATCAATGTTAACCTCATAATCCATAGGCTTAACCCATGTCACTCTAGCTCTGACTGCTTGAATATATACTTTGTCACAGTCAACTAGGAAACACATATCTTTCTCATAGTCTTCTACAAGATTCTTAGGTATCCTAAATCTACTTTTCATCTTTTCCTTGAATGAATCAAAGTAATTATTTGACATTGGGAGGGATAAAAAACTAGGGCCGATGGCACACCCAGCTATCCAAAGCACCATGCAAGAGTTAACACAGTATAAATACAACACAAAGAACCAAAACTAAAGGAGGAACAAGAGCGAACACTTTTATTGATTCACCAAATAATCAACATACATGGCTAGCTATAAGGAATTCTAGGTTATGGCCAGATATAAAATAGATTCAAATCTACAATCCAACTTCAAAATCATATTTCCAAACACATCTTATTCTAACTTTCACATCCTCTAAGTTCTACCCTAAAATTCAATACTATAACTCAAATAATTGTGTAGCCACGTGTCAACCTATCACAAAATTAAACCTTACATGAAATACATACATTACCACAAGTCGGCTCACATAAAATATTAACTACCAATATTGAAATTGATTATGTGCAAGGTCGGCCTAAATTGGAACCACACACAGATAAATTAGTCAAAGAAGGACCGAGACAAATACTGGCACTCGACACCAACAAGAACACTCAACATCAACAATAATACTTGGCACAAACAAAATTTTTCAGCATGAGAAGGAACACTTAGTCAACACTAGATCACTAGAGTAATTCGACATCTACTAGAGCTATAGTAACTCATCATCCATTGGATCTATAGTAACTCAACATCCATTGGAGCTACAATAAGTCGACATCATTTAGAGCTACAATAACTTGACATCCATGAGAGCTATAGTAACTCAACATCCATTAGAGCTACAATAACTCAGCATTCATAGAGCTATGATAATTTAGTATCCACTAGAGCTACATTAACTCAAAATCCATTAGAGCTATAGTCACTTGGAATCCATTAGAGCTATAGTAACTCAGCACCAACATGTAGAATGAACAAAGATGAGCAGGATTACAAGGCAACCTAGGATGCTCCTGCATCATTATCCATGGTGCTACTAAAATTCTCACCCATTTATGCTATGTACTCATTTATTTAATATTAAATTGGACCATCATTTCCTTTTCATTGGAATTATAGAAAAATAAACTTGACTCTTTTTCATTTCCTTTTCAAATTGTTTCCCATTAAGCATGCAAAGCTTTTCTAGTAGTACAATTAACCTCATCTGGACTTCCAATCAAAGGCAACAATATTTGTTTCTTCCCATTCACCCACTTCCATCATGTATAACATATCTATCATATTGCCAAGGTCTACCTAATAGAATATGACAACAATCTATATACATAATATCACACAAAACTTCATCAATGTAATGTCTAATCTTGAACTTCACAAGGCATTGCTCACTTACCAATATCTTATCCTCATCTTTGATCAATGAAACATGATAGGTTTTAGGATGCTTTAGCCTCTACAATTACATCTTTGTAACTAACTCTTCTGATGCAAAATTTGTAGAATTTCCACTATCAATGATCACCTTGCAACATTTTCTTGCCATCTTACATCTAATTTTGAAAAGATTTCTCCTTAAAATAGGTTCCTCATCACTTCCATTATTACATAAGGTTCTTCTCACCATTGTATTTTCTCTAGCCTTAGGTACACTTGGTGAACCCTCATCATCTCCTTCAAATAGAATATTTATGTTACCTTGCCTTCTTTCAAAGGATCTACATTCAAAAGATCTATGTCCCTTTTTACCACATCTGAAACAATTACCATGAAAACCACCTCTAGAATAAGAATTAGCTCTTCCTTGGTAAGAATTAGTACCTCCTTGGTAAGAATTAACACCTTTACATTTGGTCTTTCCTTTGTCATCATTCTTCCATCCATATTTTTCCTTATCTTGCATAGAATTATCAGATCTACTACCTTTACCATAAAATCTACCTCTGCTTCTCTAGAATCTACCACCTCTACCTCTTTGTCTTTGATCATGCTTCTTTGCCAAGATCTCCTTAGCCTTCAAGGCATATTGGTATGCTTCTTCCACACTTTGCAACTTCAAAAAAATTATTTCATCTTGAATTCCAGATCTCAATCCATTGATGTACCTTTCAATTTTCTCAAAAAGCTAACTTGGTAATCAAAAGTAATAAATTTTTTCTATACTTTGTTTACAATCTTTGTCAATGTCTTGATTTTTTCCTTTCCTCTCCTTTGTCTATCAGTTTACAAATACTCCCACCAGAATGAGGCATGACCTTTAACCTTGTAACAACAATTTTTCACCATCCTATTATTAGGAGTAGTTCATACTCAATGAACTTCTTCATATTAGAGATCCAATCCAATACAACATTGCTGTCCAATTTTCCATCACAAGGAAAAAATTCTATAGGAGGCTTTGAATTTTTTTGGGACAACACTCTCAACAATCTTGCTTCATCTTGGTCTTCTTTAGGTTCTAGATTAGGATTTGGTTCTACTGCTTCATCATCACTTACATCTTCAAGATGTGCTCCTCTCCTTTGGATGGTCTTTATAGCATCTAGCCTTTCTACAATTTGTCTTAATGTATCCAATATTGCATTATCATTATTTCCTCTACCTCAATCCATCTTTACAAATTAGGTTCCTACAAGATCATAACCCTCTAGAAGTTATAGATCAAATCCATAGATTTGATACCCTACAACCTAATCAACTCAGGGTTATACATGATCCAATGACCACAAGGATAAACTTCAAGCTCTAATACCACCTAACATAGGGAGGGATGAAAAAATAGGGCCAAAGGTAGACCCAACTATCCAAACCACCATGCAAGAATTAACACAGTAGAAACACAACCAAAGAAGGAAGAAGAGAAAACACTTTTATTGATTCACTAAATAATCAACATACATGCCTAGCTATAAGGCCTTCTAGCTTATGGCTAGATACAAAATACAATCAAATTCATGATCCAACTTCAAATGTAGATTTCTAGAAATATTTGCTTCCAACTTTCACATCCTTTTAGTTCTACCCTAAAATTCAATACTAGACCTCCTTAAATACTTGTGTGGCCACACATCGACTTATCACAAAATTAAACCTTACATTAAATGCATGCACAATCATAAGTTGGGTCACATCAAATATTAGCTACCAATATCAAAAATTAAATATGTTTAAGGTTAGCCCAAACTAGAATCAGACACAGACAACTTGGTCAAAGAAGGACCAAGACAAATACTAGCACTCGAAACCAACAAGAATAGTTGGCATTAATAGTAACACTCAACACCAATAGATGCACTCAGCACAAGAGGGAATACTCGGTCAAAATTAGATTGCTACAATAACTCAACATATATTAAAGCTATAGTAAAGTGACATCCACTAGAGCTACAGTAACTCAACATCCATCAAAGCTAAAGTAACTCAAAATCTACTAGTGCTATAGTAACTTGACATCCACTAGAGTCATAGTAACTCAGCATCCATTAAAGGTACAATAACTCAAAATCCACTAGTGTTGTCTTTAGTCACCTATGCATTATTGTGGATATTTTGGAATCAAAGGATAGATTATAGGTGAGTACTTGGATAGTTAGTTATGGTTCCCTATAGCATGGTGACTTTCCTTAATATGGAAATCTTTGTTTCACTCTATTTTATGTGTGAGCCTAGATCATTCTCAAATTTGTGGAATGATGTGTCATAGTGGAGAGATTAGTATCACACTTTAGTTTAAGGTTTAATAATTCTTGTATATTCATCACATGATAATGGATAATCTTCTTTAGTGTCACAAAGGGTCTTCATGTCTTTTTTTTACTAGTTGGACATGGTATCTTCATGTGATTAAAAATACTGATGTCTTAAAGCCATAGAGGAATCTCACAGTCTTTGGTCAAGGTGTTAATGGTGTTTGAGAGGTGATGATGGTATAAAATATGTTTATTGAATATAAATATACAATATTGATCCATGGTTTATTAATTTGGAGCATATTTTCTCTTTGGAGGAGATGGTTTAGATCATGTTATCATGTTTATGTTCTTTATTCCATGGTTGGAGCCTCAAAAATAATCTTGGTGTAGTTTCTTGTTATTGAGTACTTTGATACTTCACAATAGTATTTTGTTTCATTATAGTTTGATATGGGTTGATTGATTATAGTCTCTTGTGGATATATAGAGACTTAGGTGAGGCTAGAGTTATCTTGATATGAGAGACATGTTGTTGAGATGTATACTATTTATGAGATATCAAAAAAAAATTCTAAGGAGACTATGCCTTTTTTCGACACGAGTTTAATAGATACCAATAAGTAGATTTTTCTTGGATAATTCATGACGACTTGAGTTCTTGAAGGAGCATTCACATTCCAAACTCTTGGTCTACTTGGTAGTTTATCACTTGAAAGGTATTGCCCAATGTTACTATCAAGTATTTAATACTTTCTTTCATATCCATGGATCTTCAATTAGAGTTATATGGTTCTAGATGATTCATTATAAGAGATGGATATCATGGTTATCCCCTTTCTAGGTATATTTTCATTTATGATGATAGTAGGAGATGGAAGTGGGCTGATTTTGTAAAATGGGAAATAGAGTGGTTGATCTTCTTTGAGAGGCTTACATCCCTATAGATTCCTTATATCATTCTATATTTGATATCTTGGGGTTGAATAGTTTTGGATATTTTTTATTAAGCTTAAAATAGGTTTTTAGGGGACCTAAGACCCCTTACAAAATGAAATACCAAGGGTCAAGGATCCCAACAAAAATAAACTCTACCAAATATATTACAAACATAATTGACCATCCCAAGATTAAAAAAAAAACTTCACCCATAAGAAAAATGTGCAAATAGAAAGACTTGGTTGTCGACTAGTAACTAACACACAAAGAGGGCTTAACCTGAAACTCTTATGGAGTTGCAATCAAAGGAATTTTAGGGTTTCCCAAACCATAACTCATAGGTTCCATGGCTTGATAAGAAAACATACTAGCCCACAAGAAACCTCCAAAACTATTCTTAGACAAAGAGTCGATCTTCTTCCAACCCTTAAAAATTAATAACCTCCTCTTGAGAAAGAAAGTAAGCATCTTAAATAGAATGCTACCCTAATAGGAGGTAATAAGATCAAATTTGGCAATCAAAGGGTGAACCATGAGAAACCACAAGAGTAAACCCAAGATTAAAAAAACCCACACAAACCCATACTTCTATATAAATACATAAAAAATAAAGCCACACTTCTCTAGCACCACAAAATAGAGACCCAACTTTATTTATAAGACTGAGTGTTAAACTAGAGTAGAAAAGAACACATGCAAGAAATACTTGTCAGCAAATAGTCCAATGAGAGAAGATAACACTGGGAGCCACTCCCTACCATATTAGACCTACTCTAGACCCTCAAATATAGTGAGTTCTTCACCTCATAAGGTTTTTCCTCCACAATAAGAAACAACCACAAAGAGATAAGGGACTAAAAAATCTTGTACTTCCATGGGAAGACAAGGATAGATCCCCCAAAAAAAGAGATACGAGCCTCCAAAATGATAGAGTCATACAAAAGGAATTATCCACAAAAATAGCCTTCCAAAAGAAACTAACTAGCAGAAATATGGTATTGAAAAAAAGGGCTAGAACAAAGGGACTCCATATGGGCACCAAAAATGAAGATACCCATATAAAACAATTAGTTAATAACCCATCATAAAAATGGATATGCAGCTAACAAAAAGAACCATGGAAACCAAAGGCTCTCTTAGAAATCCATTTTTTCAGAGCAACAAGGAGAGGAGGAAATCTCCAATTAGCTACTAGCACAAAGAACCCTTAGACCACCTCTCTATGGCCTATCAAAAGACAAAAATGAAGACACTAGACAAAGGGAGAAGCTTCTCTTTATTGTTATTGATAGACTCAATATGCTTTTGATCTTTCAAATTTGACATTACCCATCTGGTGAGAGATCTTATATGCATTTGGCTTTACTGAGTGGTTTGCACACAAAGTTTGAAGTTGTATTCTATGGTTTGGTTATGTTGTTAGCATGAGTTTTTTAATTTTTGGATACCTTTGAGGTATTGGTGATTCGATGGGTTAAAATTTGGTGTACACATTATTTTCAGTCTCATGGGTTTATCAATTGGATTGGAGCAATTAATTTGGTGGTTTTTCTGGCTGATATATTATCTTATTTCATGGAGGATTATTTCATAGTTGTGTTGGGCTAAGGATTTGATATTTTTTACATGCTTCTATATAGTTCATGAAAATAGTGGAGTGGTGGTAGTATTGTATAACCTTTTTTATTAGTGAAATCTTATATTGGTTTTGTTTAGATATGTGTCTAGTTGGATCATGAGATAACTTGTTAAGATTTATTTGGTTTCACAGATGGTTGTAATGATATAGTTTCATCAATTTGTCTCTTGTAAGGACTTCATCAAGTTAAATATTGTTGGGATAAGATGAGTCAACTTTAGAATACTTATTGCTTGTTTATTTATGAATTTTTAAAAAGTTGCTAAAAGAGACCAAATCTTCTATAGGGATACAATTGGAACAAAAATCAGAAATTTGGCATTTTCTTTGATATTTGATTTTATGCAAGAGTTTTACAGAAAGGAAGTTTCTAATAGCTTGTAAATATATTGAATGTAGATGCTTTACAAATAATTTTTTATTGCATGAAAACACTATAAATAGAATGTGTTTTTGAAGAGACAAGGTGCTAATTAGATATGGTTATGGTGTTGGATTTTGTCTTGAATGAAGCAAGATGTAAAACTCCATGTGAATGTTCAAGATATATTGCAACTTATTGCTTAATAATACATTGGCTTAATATTTTTTATTGTGAGGTTTTTGACCTGAAAATGTTTTGTCCATGTATATTTGTGTTTTCTATCATGTCTCATTCTTCTAGTTTTGTGATTCTAGAATATTAAATGTATATGCTATAATAC
The DNA here is from genome assembly GCA_028749045.1 of Cupressus sempervirens. Taxonomy (NCBI): domain Eukaryota; kingdom Viridiplantae; phylum Streptophyta; class Pinopsida; order Cupressales; family Cupressaceae; genus Cupressus; species Cupressus sempervirens. The sequence goes on from CM053789.1 coordinate 262,644,969, forward strand.
TATTAAAATTTACTCAATTTGTAAATTAAAATCACTTTCCTTCAATGATTTAATTGGAAAAAATTAACTATGTTTACCCACTTTTCAAGCATAGTGGTTTGTATTTAAATCATCGATTACTAGATATAAATATAGATTTTAGATAGCTATCTAAGATGCTCTCATTTTCCTTCATATACATTACCATGGCTATACATTACAAGTCATGGTTAGGCCATGTTATTTGCTAACTTAATAGAATTAAAATAGATATTATAAATGAGAACAAAAATCAAATAGCATAAATCAATTTATAGGTCAATGACATGAATGTAAATAAAACTATTACTTTTATAAGAAGTTTTCAATAAATTGATTTTAGCACGCACGTCTAATATTTCTAGTTCTATCAAATTCAAAATAATAATTAATTCGAAGAGGTTTTAGGCATGTGTGGTCCCATATCGAGTACCTAAAACTTGTTTTTGGATGACCTCCATAAAAAAAAAAAAAACCAATTAATTACATGTTTGGGGGAAACATGATGTTTTTGATTAAAAAGGGAAATAGTCCCAACTCCTACATATACATAAATAGTTCACTCTATAAACCCCTTGGCAAATATATTTAGTATTTTCTTTTTTCATATCAAAAAAATCTTTAATAAAAATGAAATAGGTTCTTAAAATATCTTTGCGGTGATACTATTTCACATTTCTGTAGGTAACCAAAAGTTTTAGTGTGATTTCAATAAGGACTAAAGAAGAAGCACTAAGCCCATTGTTTATGAAAGCTATCTTACTTTGTTTTTTTTATCATATGGATTAACAATGGATAGCTAAGGCAGATTAGGAAATGCATACATTTACACAAAGAAATCTTTCTAATAAATGAGCTCTAAATTTTTTGCCATGGCATAAATTTTAAAGTCTTCAAATCTTACATATTAGTACAAATCTATACTTCTAGTGTTTTGGCTACGAATTTACTACAAGTGAAATATAATTATGCTAAGAGGCATTCTATATAATGGCAGCACGAATCTCCAACATGAGAATATGCCAAAATAGATTCGTTGTCAATAAAAAGGAAAAAGGAGGAGTTAAAAACTTATAAATTAAATATTAAATTATTAAGTCATAACATAAAAACGTATTCCCACAATAATAGCTAGCTAAAAGAATATGAATCCAAATGGAGGCTGAAATAATAGGCCTAAAAGATAGGACACAGAAAAGAAAATAGGCACAAAAAATAGGCCCCCAAAAAAAGGGCTCAAAAATAGGACATGAAAAAATAGGGCCAAAAAATAAGAGAAAATTTAAATATTATTTTTTAATTTTGTGAAATATATTTTTGCATGCATATTCATGCTTATTTTTTGTGGGTATTAGGAAAATTTGAAACAAATTCATGGAATGTCAAGAGATGTCCATTGGAGATATGATGAGCCTCTCACAAGTTATAAAAAAAAGGCTTCTCATTGCCTTTTCATTTTATGTTATTGTAGAAAGGAAGAGGTGGAGAAAATTGGAGTTTTTGAAGAGTGGATTGAAGTTTTGGTGTAATTTTTTTGCAAGTGAGATTTTTATCTTTATTTTTGATTTTTGATTTTGATTTAGATCTAGATGTAAGTTTAGATTCAAAATTAAATATAATATTCTACTTTGATTTAGATTTCAAATTTAATTATTTTCATTTAGCTTTAGAATTCTATTCAAAATTGTTTAGATTTACATTTAATAGTTTAGTGTTGCATGGTTGATTTAGATTTAGATTTACATTGAAAATCTATTTGATTTATATATTTTATAATACTTTTCATTTATCTATTTTAAATGTGCACATTTCAAATTAGTTTTAGATTTGCATGTTTAATATTAGTTTTAGATTTGCATATTTCAAAATGGTTTTGGTTTGCATGTTTTAGATTTTGGATGTTTCATAATAGTTTTACATTTGCATGTTTCAAAGTATTTATACTTTTAGGTTTCATAATTAAATTTAATCATTAATGTGGATGGTAATGGAAATATATCAATAAATTTTGCATTTTATTAAATTTAATGATTTATTTAAAGTAGATGAATCATATATTTAGTATATATTTTATCATTATTTAATTTGATAACAAATGTGTTTTATTTATATTTATAGTTTATGTTTGTAATGTTTGAAAAGTGGAAGACAATACCACCATATTTCAAACATTACAATCCAAATATTTCATTTAAAATAACTTTGATTTTTATTTATCTTATTTTGAACATTTTTCATTTGATAAAATTTATGTTAATTACTAATACTTGTTTATTTAGATTATTTATATATGTTGATGTTTTTTTATAAGTTTGCAAGTTTCTATTTGAGTTATGGATACCTCAAATAGAGAATCAACATTATTGATACTAACCAAACTACTTCAATAGCCTCAAATGATTTCTTTGAGACTGAATTAGGAAAATGCCTATAAATAATTAAAGAGTCGTGCACATCTATAATTAAATTTATGGAAAACATAATATTTCCAATAGACTATCTTGAGGAAATGAAAGTAATGAAAATGAAAGATGCAGAAAAATTCCTACATGACACATCTCAAGAATGTTCAAATAATAGTTGCAATACTTTCCAAATCATTCAAGAATGTGACATGTATTTACACCATTATAGAGAAATGTTTTGTATATAGTTCATTCTTGTCATTGGTTTTAGATTTTTACTACTTCTAATTAGTAGTATTGGGAGTTGTGGTTCCCCATTGTTCTATGTAACTTTCATAAAGAAGAGAACAAGAAAAAAAAAAATTCTATAAAAGTTGTCTTTAATGGACGTGGTTGCTAAATATGTTAATTAATAAATATAATCATAAGTCTACATTGATTTCATTCATGATAGGCATGTTCATTGAATACAATTCTTAATAATTGTAATAAAACTTGCAATATCACCATTAAAAATTCAACAATGTATAATGTTCTTACATCATCATAGAGAAATATTTTCTATAAAGTTGATTCTTTTCTATTCTTTCACACTTTTTACATCATCTAAATAGTTGTATTGGGACTTAAAATTCTCCTTTAATGAAAAAGATACAATTTAAAAAAAAAAACTATTCAAGTCATTTTTAAAACCTATGTTCCAATTTTGACCATAGTTCTACTCCAAGACTACATCTAAATCACATACTTCCCTTAACCATTTCCCTTATTTTAGTGTAACATTTAACCAGTTATCAACCCTGACCATAACAATAAGTGCCATATAAATTAAATTATAAACCTTGGATCCTAACTCTAACTCTAACTCTAACAAACTACATATGATTGTACTAAGCATTTAGTAAATTATAAACATAATCTTAACTTTTTATTTACTACAAACTATAAATAATATTATATTTTTAATAGGAAGGAATATAAACATTATTGATACTATCTTAACTACTTTAGTGGCCTCAAATGTTTTCTTCAAGACTAAGTTTGACAAATGCCTACAAATAACTAAAGAGTCATGCACATCTATAATTAAATTTGTGGAGAACACAATATTTCCAATTGACTATCTTGAGGAAACAAAAGTAAGGCAAATGAAAGATGCAAAAAAATTCCTATGTTACATATTAGTAAAAGTGGATGGATTTCCCTTAATGATGAAAGAAGTCATACAAAATCATTGTTCAAATAAAGGTTGCAATACAATCCTAATTATTCAATAATGTGACATGCATTGATACCATTACAGAGAAATGATTTGCATGTAGTTTATTCTTGTCATTGATTTTAGACTTTTACTACTAATTAGTTGTATTGAGAGTTGTGGTTGTTCATTGTTCTATGTAACTTTCAAGAAGAAGAGAACAACAAGAAAGCATATTTCTATAAAAGTTGTCTTTAATGGATGTGGCTTATGAATATGTCAATTAAGAAATAAAATCATAAGTCTACTTTGATTATGTTCATGATAGACATGTTTATTGATTACAATTCTTATTCATTACAATAAAACTTGCTTTAGCACCATAAAAAATTCAACAATATATAATGTTCTTACATCATCATGGAGATATATTTTCTATAAAGTTGATTCTTATCTATTCTTTAATACTTTTTACATCACCTAAATAGTTTTGTTGGGACTTAGAATTTTCCTTTCATGAAAAAGATACAATTAATTTTTTTCTACTATTCAATTCATTTTAAAAACCTATATTCCAATTTTGACCATTGTTCTACTCCAACTCTACACCTAAATCACATACTGTCTTAACCATTTCCCTTGTTTTAGTATAACATTTAACCACTTATCAAGTCTAACCATAACAATAACTGTCATATAAATGAAATTATCAACCTTGGATCCTAACTCTAACTATAACTATACATGTGGCTAGAGTTTAATAATAGCACTATGATCAACTATAATCATAATACTAACCACAAAAATAATTTTAACCACAACAATAACATAAATCTTGACTATAACTCTAACTCTAATCCAAACTCCAAATATAACTCTTTCTCTAGCTCTAATTGTAACCCTAACCCTAATGCTAACTAATGAGGCTAATTATTGCCTCTATTTTATGATAGTTTTAAACACTATGTTTTACTTCCACCAAGACATTTCTGAACCTATGTTTGCTTGAACTGATGATAAACCTATGGGTCGATGGTACATTATATTTTTCCAATATTGTATATATAATGTAGTATTTCATATAACCATCAGAATGTGTGTTCTTATATTTGAATTTAATTTGATAATGCTTATTTGCAAATATCTCTGCATAATAACTAACCTATTAGCAAAGGGAGTTGACGATGGTTTGAAGCATTCAAAGGGAAACATTGGAGACAACCAATAGCATTTGAGGAGAAAAGATGTTAAGACATAGTGGAAAGAGTCATAATGGTACCAAGGTACATGACTACTCATATGGAGGAGCTATGATGAACTATTATATTTCTCTGCATTTATTATTGTGACAAAGCGCTTGTGCAGACTTTATTCTTCCTGCCTTGAGCTATTATCTCTTCTTCCTTTTGCTCTAGTAGATTTGAAGTTAGCTTATTTTTCTTTTATGTTTCTGAATAAGTGTTAATCTTCGATTTATAGAGATTAGACAAAAGTGTTAAAAAGTTAGAAGAAAGTTTATGATAAGAAACTATTGACTCTTGTAGTGAGTTGTTTTTAAAGTTCTATGTATTGTTCTCATGTAAGGAATTTCTAGAACATAATGAAATCGCTCCTGGTTTACATTCTATGTTAGTAGATTAGTAGAAGCCAACCAAGGGGCCCCACTTGGGAGGTGGATTAGATTAGAGTAGTATAGATTTGTTTTCAAGCATTTTTAGTATTGTAGGTAGAAAATATAAGTTCCTTTCTGTAGCATCATACTTTGCGAGTGTTCCTATAGCACCTATAAGAATAGTTATAGTAGATGAACTGAGTTATAATATATGTTAGTATTTCATTGCATTTCTAGTATTTGTTTTAGTAAAGAGTTAAGTGTGGTGTTAGTTTCTTGCAACACTAGTGTAGGTTTTTTCCTTGCATTTTACTTTCCTACAACATAAGGATAATGACTCATTAAGAAACCTAGTGCACATACCATCTCAAGTATACATCCCTAGGTTGACAAAATTAAATGCACCTCATGGTGGGAAAAATAGTCCTTAGATTCAATACAATATTCCTAAGTATGGCCTTTGGCATGATTATTATACACATATTCTAAGGCAGAACATTTTTGGTGCTACTATTGTGGATGGTATCAAGCTAGGAGCATTCTTGAGTCATAGTTCTTAGTTAAGTTTTTTTTAGAGATTTGTAGTCTTAAAGCTTTCTTCACCATTGTGAAGAATTCAATTGCATGTATCAAAGAGGATGATGACAAGATGAATATGGAAGATTTCTTCCATGGGAGTCTATTAATTTGAACGAAGAAATTGAAGAAGAAGAAGTTGAGTTGCCTTTTTAGGACACAAGTTCTTTTTTTCCTATAGAATAATCCTCAAGAGCATAATCTATAGATACTAGTGGTCTTCAACCTTTTGCTAAAAATTTGGACAGTTTCCTTGATAATACTACTCTAAATCCACCAATTATTAATAATCTAGTATTCAATGTTCCTTTTCAGCAGCAACCTAATAATCTGATACCTCTGGTAATGGCACAACTTACTTTTATATTTCCTCTCTCAAGCCTCATAAATACTGATAATCTCAAGAATATACCTACAACTACTCTTCCAAATTTCTATGGCCTTACAACTAAAGACCCTTATACTCTCTTGTTTGAATTTGACATACTTTATTGTAGTTTTGACTATAGAACTGATGCCCATAAACTCAAATTATTTCCAGTAACATTGAAAGAGTTAGCTTTATGATGGTTCATAGGCTTAGGAGCCAATGTAGCAAGAACTTGGGATGAAATGAAAACTCTATTTCTAGATAAGTATAAAGAATATTACAAAGTATCAAGTTGAAGAGGAGATGATGTCTTTGGGATATCAAAAAAGGAGGAAGAAACTTTGGAAGACTATGTTTCACATTTCTTGTATACACTACAAAAGAACCCCTAGCATGTGTTATCTGAGGATTCTCAAAAGCTAGTCTTTCTAAGAGGTGTGAATGATAAATGTCTAGAAGCACTAGACTTGATGGCTAGTGGTGACATATATCAAGCTTCCTAGGATGACCTCAAGAACATCTATCAAAACTATTCAAGGTCAACTATGAAGAAAGGTTGAGGATTGTTCCACAGTCACTAAAGGAATCAACCAAGGTATGTCAAAGCTCGAGATGTCTAACCAATTGTCAGATTTCAAGTAGGTAATCATAAATGATGTCACTACACATCTTGACACAATGACTACAAAGAAGAATCATGTAGAAGCTGAATTACAACTAGTTGAATACTGCTCTCATTGTTGAAAACAAAAGAAGGATTGCCAATGCAAACTGGTTGCTAGCATGGAGAACCAACATCTTTAGATTGAGTACATCAAGGTAGGTGAAGATGATGAGAAAGTATTCTTTGTAGCTCAATTCCAACCATGGTCCCAATGTCATGGTATACCTCGAGACCCTTTGCAAAATCCAAATTTATATGATAATCAATGGAAAAACTATAATCCCAAGGCCCCCCATAATATAATCAACCTAATTGGAGTCATGCTTGGAAAAATAATATGCAATAGAACCAATGGCCTTATAACTCCCAACCATCCTAGTGCAACCAATAGAACCAATGGTAACCATCCTAGGGGAATTGGTAGTCTACAAACCAATGAAAGGGACCTCAATAGTTGGCTAACCAAAATACTATTACTCCACAATTAGCACCCCTAGCTCAACAACCTATGTTAATGCCACCACTTGTGAATCATAGACCTTAAAAGTAGACATAGTTACCTGTACAACCTTAGATAAATCCAAAAAATCATCAACTGCAACAACCCATGTGTATTGTTGATACTCAACAATATCCTACTTATGCTTTGAATGTTGCAAATATACATCTGAGATATGGTACAACTTTTCCAGCACCTAAACCACCTCTTATAATTGAAATATTAGATACTCCTATAGCATCAGAAACCCAAGTCTCTAAAGAGGTTTATCCAGCCTATTTCACTATCTTAGCACAAGCTTAGCCACTAGTAGAACCTCCTTTTCTAAAGAAGCTTGTACAAAGTAAACTTGTACAAATAGAGGATCAATATTTTGATATTATTGATTAGTTGAAAAACATGCATGTACAAATACCCCTATTTCAAGCTATTAAAGATGTTCTTATGTATGGAAAAACCATTAGAGAAGCCTACCCGAAGAAGACTGGGAAGAAGAAAAAGGACCCAACTACAGTCCATGTTGTGGGACAATTTGTTGACATTATGATAGGAAAATTGGTCACTCCAAAATATTCTAATCTAGGTAGTCCAGTTGTGAATGTGAGTATAATGGTCAGTTTGTTAAAAATACTTTAATATATCTTGGTGTTTATATAAATGTCATGACTAAGGATACTATAAAGAAGTTGAAAATAGAAGGATTAAGGGCCACTCCAAAAATTCTACAACTTGTAGATAGTTCTACTATCACTCCTATTGGAATGATAGAAAACATAATTGTAACCTTAGACTCTCTAGAGTATCCTTCAAATTTCATGATTTTGTCTCCCAAAGTTAATCTATCTAGTCATCTTGTCATCCTAGGATGACCTTGGATAGCTGCAACTGATGAAAATATAAGTTTTAGATTAGGACATATGACCATATCAAATGGTCAAGCAACAAAGAAATTTGATTTCTATCCTCTAGCACAACCATTACCAGATTAAAGCACATTTGTCTGGCCAAATCTAGGGGATGAAGAAGAAGAAGAAGTAAACTCTATAGTACAACTTATGATGTTACATAGAAAGTCCTTTCTAAAGCTGTAGGAAGAGGATTTAGTACTTCAAAGTATTTTTACTAGCAATCGAGTGGTATAAAAAGATGTATTTGAAAGTTCTGTATTAGAATTGTTGGTAGATAGATTTGTCACAGTAATAATGGCCCAACAAAGTGAATGTGGCAAACCATTCACAATAGTTGGATATATCTGAACTTCCATTGCATTTAGAGGGGTAGCTCCCTTGTATGATATAATTTTGAAGTTTTTGAATAAATATGAAATCAAACTTTAAAAGATGAGAAAGCTCATGATGACAAATGCACCACATGACTTCACAACTTGCTTGAATTTATAAACTGCTAATAAAAACAATCAAGATCTACGCTTGAGAACTATTACCAACACAATGTTGATCCAAAGATTCATAAACATCTACACAATACTATGAGAATCTTCATTGCAAAGAGAATCAACATTTCTAAAAATTTTGATTTAGAAGAAGAGAACTCAAATTGCATGTTCCTTTATTTTCTTACACCATTAACCTAAGAGGAATTTTTTATTACAAAGAAAAAATTTGTTCATACTTTCCAAATATCATCTTCTAATAATTTTTTTAGCATAATGCTCCCTTTTTCTAAGGTCCAAAAAGTCCCCTACAAAGCCAAAAATGACTCCTTAAATAGACATTGAGGTTAAGAACTACCTCTTCATGGTTAATAGATACTTAAAAAATACATGATTTGGGTGAGCTTAATTAACCTCTACAATATTAACCAAGAATGACTTGAAACTTAGACCTTACATACTATGGTGAGAAGATTGAATAATCAATCCTTCTCGATCACCTTGTGATCTTTAGATCATTTATCCAAATTACATCAGTTTATTAATGAAGGCATTTCTATCTTATCATGCTACTACATACTAATACATGATATCATCAAGGCTAGCCTTCCCATTCTTTGGGAGAGTTTCTAAATAACTGCTAGGAACCACCATTTATGACAAGACTTGATTATTAATTTCCATAGCTTCTTTGAGAATTCAATTGGTGCATTCTCGATGATGTTGTGATTGCTTCCTTGCATTGTTTCCATCCCCATTTAGCTACTTCCACCTTGTTGTTTGCATTTGATCAAAGAGATCCAATCCATTACTTAGAAGGTCATTCAGAGCATATTCCATTTCTAGAAATTTTAAGTGACCACATGCTTGCAAAAGTCTGGCAAGGGCATGTGTATTTAGTTTCACATTTTCCAATCGCATTTCAGAAAAGACTCCTAGGGCTTCATCTCAATGCTTATGCTTTCTATAGCCTCAGATAATAGTAGTCCATGAAGTGATGTTGGGCTTCTCACCAACTGATTGCATATGACAAAAGATTCTCAGGCTTTCATCTAGTCTCCTAATTTGTGCAAGGCTAGTAATCACAAAATTCCATGAAGTTATATTTTCATGAGGCATTCCTTCAAAAACTTTCCGCACATCATCCCCTCTTGATTTGTTTCTTGCTTGCTAAGAATTCACAACCCTAGAATTGGTGTGAATCTCACTAGTAGTACCAGTGAGTGGGCTTGTGTTTCATATTTTGATCATAGAATTTATGAAATTAGTAATGAAGGCAGCTAAGGATGCATTGTAGGTGTCCACCAGAGCCTTGGTTTGAGCGTTAGAACTAGAATAAATTATTTGATCAGATTATGGAAGCCCATTGTATTCTAAAGATTCTTGAAGTAAGCATTATCAAACTAGTCCCTGGATTGATGATCAAGAGCTGCTAGTATATTGTTTTCTCCAAATGGATGGAAAGTGGTGTGCAGTGTTGCAAGCATTGTTGATTCTATTTTTGGATCACGGCTTCTACTATATTTGAAGTCAAATAGGTGGTTATTGAAAGTGGCACATCAGACACACTCGATCATGTGGTCGCTTGATAAAGTAACCATGTCTACAACATTGAGGCCGACTACTGCAAATTTAGAAATGATTGTGGTGAGATTGTCGAATGGGGAGGGAATAACAATGTTGAGTGTTGTTGAGCTTACAGTAGTGGAATCTCTCCTTCCTAGAAGAGCTGACCAACTAGGGTTCTCACTAAAGAGTGATGGATGGGCAAAAGACAAAAAATAACAAAAACACAGAACAATACAATGTGCTATTGCAAAATAAACTATATTATATTTCATTCCATTGTATTGTCCATTGCAAATACATTACATGATGCCTCTATTTATAGAGGTCTTAGATTATTTCTAGAAACATATACATTAGCCGAAATAGGAGAAATAAACTTTTCTAGAACTATATACGACTTCCAAAACTTTACCTAACCTTATTTAGTAATCCTCTTGGAATTTCTAGAATCCTCTATTATTCATTTACAATTCATTTGAGTTAAAATTACACATTCCAACACTCCCCCTTAATTTCAACCTCAAATGTTATTACATACAAATGCCAAAATGCTTTCTTTTGCCAAATGCAAAAATGCCATTTTCCAATAATAATGCCTTTGTTAATGCATGCCTGCCACTTGCCTCATCTACCACAAATGCTGAAAACCATTTTCCTCTTTGATGCCTTGCCCTAATATACTTCCCAAAGCTACTATATTTCTTCTTATTCTTGAACATTTATACTTAAAAAACTTTTGATCATACCTGTAATCTTTTGCCAACTCGATCCATAGCTCCATCCACAATCCATTTCTATACAGCCTGCCATAGAATCATTTTTGCAATCTCTATTCCAACATGTCTTGTCACAGTGATTTTTCAAGCCACAAATATTAAATGGATTTAAGTCCCAACATCTTTCCTTTGTATTCCTTTTCCTATTATAATGTGAACATTGCAGGTTAAGTGCACCAAGTTTTGGTGCCAAAATGGGGGTATAAGTGGACACCTTTTTCTTGAAATTACCAATTTCTGGACTTCAACAAGAATTTGAAGATAGTTACGCTCAAAATTTTAAGATCTGACAAAAACAAAAGTCATAGTCCTCTGAATCTAGTTTCTAAACTACTAATTTTTTTTCAAAATGGTTTAGTTTTAGGTCCTCAAAAATGAGGGCCACAAAAAGTGGTACTGTTTATTCTAGAAAAACATAACATAGTACAAAGTGTGGCCCCCCTAAAATTTTAACCTTTTTTTTGAAAATCTTTAATCGCTTTGGTCAAAAGTTACCTAACACTATGTAGTTTATCCCAAATTTTTTGGGTAATTTTTTAATGTGTATTTTTTTTTAATGAATTTTTTAATCAAACACATCCCAAAAATGTGAAATATCTGTGTGCTCCCCCTAGAAATGATTGGAAACTAATCTAAAATCAAAATTTCTTTTTTTCAAAGTGTGTAGAATGGAGTCTAGTTTCTAAAAAACTAAGTTTTTGGAAAATTTGATGAATGAGCTAAAATCTACAGCCCAATTAGTACATGTTGGTTTTTGACAAAAAATGGACATAAATTCAAAATAAATTATAGATGAAAAGATTGAAATAGTTCAAATAAAAAACAAATTATATGGTTGTGTAGCTAACACAGAGACCTACAATGTCATGTAACCTAATTTTATCGATGCTCAACCACGAAGAAACTGGAAGGAGAGCACACAAGAAAAATCAATCATTTTTTGTATGTTTGTAGAAAAACACATCTCAGACCAGTTTATAGACTCCAAGGCTTTTGGTTGGATCCCCAAGGCAAAGCCAAACATTAGGCTTGGTAGAATGTAAAGCTTTAAATAGTGCATGTGCCCTATAGTGCGTGTGTGCTATAGCACACACGCACTATTTAAACCCTTTTAAATTTACTTTTAAATAGTGTGTATGCACTTTGTAAATTTTTTTTTTGAAAAGTGTGCATGCGCTTTAATGCATACGCAATATAGCATGTACATGCTATGGCTTGGCACACCCAAGCCACAGTGTGTACGCACTATAACACGTACACACTTTGCAAAACTAGAATAAGAAGAAAAGGTGTCATCTTTTTGGCACCACAACTTGGTGCACTTACCCTGCATATATTTTTTACTTTGAACAAATTTTCTTGAACCAATGACATCATTTCTTTCATTTGTCATATATCCCATTCCTTCATACTTTGGTCTCATGATTGGCTCAATAGGCTCTATAATTCCTTGTTCATTTTTTCCCAATCCTTTACCATTGTAACCCATTTTCATCATTATATACCATCCAACATTTCTATTATCACAACTACTAGTATTTGATGCCACATTTTCATATTCTTTATCACAAACAACCTCGGCAGAGTCACACTTTTCTAGTGTTTAATTCAAATCATCTGTACTACATGAAACATCATATACTAATTTTTTCTTCACATGTGTATTTCTTTCAATAATTGATTGATTTAGTTTATCCCCTAACAAGTCATTCTCTTCTTTTAGTCTCTTCATTTTGTCCTCTAATTCTTCATTTTTTTTGTTAACATCATCAAACATCTTTAATTTTTCTTCTAATTTCTTCATTTCTCTCTGCAGCTCTTCATTTCTTTTCTTAATATGATCAAACATCTTTAATTTTTCTTCCAATTTCTCATTTTTCTATTTAGCATTGATCAATTCATTTTCTAAATCTTGAATTTGACAGAAATATTGATAATTTTGTTTACCAACTTCTTTGAACCCTTTTATCAAATTTGAATTTGACTCTTTAACATTCATCAATTCTTCTTCCAAACTATCTTTTTCCTTCTTTACTCTTGTTCTAGCTTTCCCCCTTGAAACGCAAGAATTTAACACACTTTACTCTATCTTTTAGAAAATTCTAAATAGCTTTTTCCTTCTAGAATTAAATCTTCAAATGGCTTGAAAAAAACCTTTAGATAGCTAAAATCCTCACAATATTCTTCTTCTATTATAATTTCTCAAATGTGATTAAATAATTATAAAAATTTACACCATACCTTTTTTCCAACTTGCCCTCTTTCGTACTCAACACTTCCTGTGTGCTCTTCTTCAAAACAAACAATCCTTCACCATTTAGCAACACAACACACCACTTTCTCTGTTATCACAATCTAAAATTTTGTACAACCTTCTATCCAACCTAGCTCTGATATCAATTGTACAAAACACACATTAGCTCTGATACCACTTTGATGAAACACACAATAGCTCTGATACCAATCTGATGGATGGGCAAAGGATAAAAAATAAGAAAGAAATAGAACAATACAATGTGTTTCCACACAATAAACTATATTATATTTCACTCCACCATTTTTTCCATTAGAAATACATTACATGATGCCTCTATTTATAGGGGTCTTAGATTATTTCTAGAAACATCTACATTAACCGATATAGGAGAAATAAACTTTTCTACAACTATCTACGACTTCCAAAACTTTACCTAACCCTATTTGGTAATCCTCTTGGAATTTCTAGAATCCTCTATTATTCATTTACAATTCATCTAAGTTGAAATTACACATTCCAACAAAGAGCACTAAATCATGAGCAACAATAGCAAAGATATCTACATAAGAAATAGTCTTGCTACAATTGTTTTCCATGGCTATTTTGATGGAATCAATTACTTCAAATCCTCACACTAAATTTTTATTGGGACCTATAGTCTTCTCTCCTATTACTATAGTAGTGACATCCAACAATGTTGAAGCATCGCAACTCGGAGGCCAAACATTTGAGTGATGTAGAAATCTCCAAAAGAGATGCTTAGGTATTTGAGTGTTTTTTAAAAAATTATCTATTTCAATTGAAACTACAACTATCACCACTCTTACATTGAGCAAAGGTTGCCAAGAAATGGTCCTTTGAATGAGAGAGAAGTTATTTTTATTGGGTTTCGTTAGCTGCATGTGAGGCCTTGTTCCAATGCTGCTAGGCTAGCACACGCTGGTAGAATAGTGGCAATGGTCACCTAGTTTGGCTTTGCTTCTATCATTAATGTATCATAAAAGAACTTCAAGGCATCCTGATATTGGCTACCATGAGCATAACCTACACTAACTACTGTGCATGAGACTACTATTGGCTTCATACCTTTCATTTGCATTTGAGAAAATAATTTTGAGGCCTTCTCAACCTATCCATTCTTTACATATCCTCTAAACATAACATTCCATGTAAATACATTTGGTTTCATTTATTCTTTTTTGACAACATTTGAGCAAAGACTTTCATGGCATCATCAACATTTCTTTGAGCATACCCTGTAATAATTGAATTCCATGTCACCACATTTTTTTAGGCATTTTATACAACACAAAATGTGCACTATTTATATAACCACATTTTCTATACATGTTGAAAAAGGCAGTCCCAACAACAACATTTGAGTTAAAACCCATCCTAATTGAATAACCATGGATCTGCTTGCCTAGTATTCTTCATTTAGCATATGTATTTCAAAAGCACAAGCTTTGCATTATTAAAATTATCATGGTATAGTGGCAAGAAACACTCCATCCACCTATGTACATTCTTCATTTTCCATTGTTTGGCATTGATTTCTTTGACTTCATACTCTAGAGGAGGAAGAGTAGATGTGCATTTGATGCCAAGGCAAGAGATTTTGGTTTAGTCACAACTGATTGCACTTTGTACTTTTATGGTTTCATATTCCTTCCAGCTTTATTTCTCAAGATTCTTGAGTAGATGTCACCATGATTTTTTCATGTTTTCACACAGATATGACTCATCTTTCAATCTTCAACCTTTATCAACTTAGTTAGAGAACAACCTCCAAAATATGTATTTTAGAGATTAACCTTAACCTTTTAAAAGGTTAATGATGGGGGAGAGAATATGTAATTTTTGAGAGATTTATTAACCACCTCCAAAATACATAATTTGGAGCTTAACCTTAACCTTTTGAGAGGTTAATGGTTAACGATGCAATTGAAAATACATAATTTTGGTTCTTCCATTAACCTTCAATAACTTTGGACTAAGAAGCTGGGTTTTGAAAATTCAAAGTGTCGAGTAGAGATGGGAATGAGCTCGAGATATTAAAGGGAAAAATTTCTCAAAAAATATATGAGGAAAAGATCATTTTAATGCTTGAAATGAGACATATTTTGAAAATACCCATAGCATCAAAAAGCTAGGAATTGAGGCAATTTGATATCTAGGCAGCAACAGGCTCTAACTAGGGACAAGGACTAACAAGGACAAAGCTTGAATCCAGAATCACTAGAATAGTGCCTTATTCATGGGGCTATAGAGTCATCTAAGGAACCACATTGCAAAAATGAGACGGACACCTAAAATGGGACAACAAACAGGAAGACTAGGAGCAACAAAATAGCACAACAAAAATTTGTAACTAGAGTATGTACAAGGTAGGTTTCCCTACCTCTAGTGACTCAAGGTATAATCATGCAAATCCATTCACTAGCTAGGGAAAATAAATACCATAGCATGCTAACATGTGGGAAATTTCAAGTTCCTATGGACTCAAGTATAAGTTCTCTCTTTGAATTCCAATTCAGAGATTCTTAGCATGCTTCACATCACTTGATAAAAGAATTATCCAAATAACCATGTCTCATAAAAAATATCTAACTTCATAATCAACTTAGCTGCATGTTGCATGTCATTAATGATTTCATTTTGAAAGAATTGAAGGACAAGGCTCTCAGGTTCCTAAATGCATTTATAATCTTTTTCTCTATTTGACAAGCCCTGTACTTGAAATTCTAGTGATTGGTCATCATGAATTTGTGTACTTATTTCTAACACCACTCACTCTTTATTTTCCATGGGGATGATTTTTTTTGTATTCTCTATGAAATTACTCCAATATGAATGTACATCCTTGTTATATTGAATCTTCCTATGATGTATTTCTTCCTCTTCTCCCATCATATTGCTCAAAGAAGAAATAATCATCTTTTCCATTTTGTATCACACATTCTATAATGAGTCTATTGATTAGGAGAATTGATCATCAGTTGATATTGATGTAAGGGAAATTCTTTTAGAAGAGCATCATAATTTATTCCTTCATCTTCACATTTTTCAATCATTAGATCACAACATGAGTCTTCAAGGTCAAGTACTTCTCTAGTGCAAGATACCATCACAATATTTTCTTCATTGTAGTTTCCACTTGTGAACTTGAATGCTTCAAATTTAGGTTTCATGCATGAGGAATAGTGAGAACTTGATGAGTCATATTTTCTTACTTGAAGCCTATCTCTAATTCCCATTTCCATCATACCTAGTATTGAATTTTCATCAATATTTTCACAGACTTGGTTCATTGATTCTTCTTGATTACCATCTTCATGAAATGGGAAAGCTTCATATTCCACTTGCATGTAATCTTGAAAAGGATTTCTTGATGACTCATCATCCTTTTCTTGAAAATGATCTTCTACTCTTGTGATGATCATATCGCTTCCTAGAAACTCTTCAACATCATCAAAAGTAAAGACTTCCATCTTAGGAGTTAATGAGGATGTGTAGAAGATTTCATTTGAGGTTATGTCTTCATCAGTGGTGGTAGAATACTGTGAAAAATATTCTAAAGAGTTGAGTTCACCAATAGATTCCTCATCATTAATGACTAGGGGTCAATTAATAGGAAGGTCTTCTTCACAGAGGAAGTCATCATCTGAAGCATTGAAGCACCAAGTAGGAATAAAAGTAGTATGAAATTCACCTTGATATCCATTTCCATCTTCTTTAATCATATGTTGTGTTTTTCCTTGAGAAATATTTGATATTTCTTTTTCTTTCTTATTAGGATTGAGATGATTGAATACATTTTTATGGGTATTGAAATCTTCAAAGTGATGCCCTGACACATTAATAGACTCTTCTTCTTTTATAGACTTCATTTCTTGACCCTCACCATGATTATACATAGAAACCTTATCTTCTTTCAAGAACATAGATATAGATCACTCCTTTCTAACATTTGAATTGGGAGATGTCCTATTACCAAGGAAATAATTCTTTCATGGGTCTTCTTTCTCAAGTTCTCACAGTGTTTGAAGTAAGGAATGATGTACTTTTTCAGGATCTAGGAATGCATTGCCATATAATATTTTTTAAAATTCAACCTAATTAGGATCAATGGAAGTATGATTTTCATGAGCAATAGGTGCAATAATTGGGGCACTTTTTTTACCACCATTGTCCATCTTCGATTCACATGAATCACTTTTCTAATCAAGTTCTTCCTTATGCTCGCATGTGGAACTTCTTTCTAAAAATGATTTTGGCTTGTGAGGGAAAAACTAATTATCTTTAAAATCCTCTTCATCTATCTTTTACAAAGTTCAAAGCAAGGATGGATGGATATTATCTAGGTCTAGTTTCCATCCACCATAGAAACTCTTCAAGAATCTAGCGTGCTTAGGATCAATAAAAATCTGATTTTGTTCAGACAAAGGTGCATGAGAGATACCTATATTATTCTTCATTGCAGATTTAGATGAAAGATATTTTTTGAAAAGACCTTCTTTGTCATTATATGTTAAACCATTTTCAAATAAAGCCTCATGATCATGAGAAAGAAACCCATAACATTTTCCATCATCCTCTTTGATCCTTTGGAAAATTTGCAGCAAGCAAGGATGAACCATACTACGATCTAGCCTCCTACTTGCATACAAATTCTTCAAGAAGCTAAGTTGTAGAGGCTCATTGTGAGTTTGTTTCTTCAAGTACAAAAAGTATTCCTCATCACTGTCACTATCACTCTCACTTTCAACTTTCCCTTTGTACCAAACCATGTTTTGAATTTGAACCTCATATAGAGTCACCAATAATTCAATCTTTTAACTAGAGTCACCAACCTTCATTCAAGGGAAGGTACCTTCATTAGCCAACTTATTGATTGTTATTTACTTGACCTTAGATGTGACCAAGATTTTGCATGTTCCTTCTTGGGATAACTTCTATTCTTTCAACAATTACAACATTGTGACCAATAGGAGCTCTTCACAAGATTTCCCTAAACTCTTCTTCTTCTTCAAGAACTTGATTTAGTTTATGATATTGTTGTGCACTTTGTCTACACCTCCATGATAGAGTACTCAAGTCTGGAATGATATCCTCCTCAGTGTCTTGGAAGCCAAGGTTTTTATGGAGAACTGGAAAAATGTTCTCATATGGTAGCACCATCATGCTTCATTACAGGTGACTGTCAATTTTTCTCATTCATTCTCCCCAGCAGAGTCACATAAAATCTATTGGTAAATAGATTTGTCACTATAATATTGGCCTAACAGAGTGTATGTGGAAAACTATTCATAATAGTTGGATAGGCCCTTGATATCTAGCCTTCCTCTATGTTTAGAGGGGTGGCTCGCTTGTATAATATAATTTTGAAGTTTTCAAATAAATATGAAATCAAAAGATGAGAATGCACATGATGAAGAATGCATCACAACTTCACAACTTCCTTGAATTTAATGTAAATTGCTAATGACAACAATCAAGATCTATGATTGAGAACTATTACCAGCACAATGCTGATTCAAATATTCATAAACATCTGCACAATATCATGAGAGTCCTCACTACAAAGAGAATCAACATTTCTAACAATTTAGATTGAAAAGAAGAGAACTAAAATTGCACGTTCCTTTATTTTCTTGCACTGAAAACCTAAGAGGAATTTCTAATTACAAAGACAAAATTTGTACATACTTTCCAAATATCATCTTCTAATCAAATTTTTAGCGTAATGTTCCCTTTTTCTAAAGTCCCCTACAAAGCCAAAAATGACTCCTTATATAGACATCGAGGTTAAGAACTACCACATCATGTTTAATAACTACTTCCCAAATATGTGATTTGGGTGAGGTTAATTAACCTCTACAATATTAGCCAAGAATGACTTGAAAATTAGTCCTTACATACTTTGATAAGAAGATTGAATAATCAATTCTTATCGATTAGCTTGTGATCTTTACATCATTTATCCAAATTACATCACTTTATTAATGAAGGCATTTCTATCTTATTGTGCTCCTACATACTGATACATGATATCACCAAGGCTATCCTTCCCATTCTTTGCGAGAGTTTCTAAATAACTATTGGGAACCTCCATTTTTGACAAGAATTGATTATTAATTGCCATAGCTGCCCTGAGAATTTGATTGGTGCATTCTCAATGATGTTACAATTGCATCCTTGCATTGTTTCCATCCCCATTTAGCTACTTCCACCATGCTATTGCATTTGATCAAAGAGATCCAATCCATCACTCAAAAGGCCATTCTGAGCATATCCTATTTTTAGAACTTTTAAGTGACCACATGCTCACAGAACTCTGACAAGGGTGTGTGTATTTTGTTTCACATTTTCCAATCGCATTTCAGAAAAAAATCCTATGGCTTCGTATCAAAATTTATGCTTTCTATACCCTGAGATAATATAAGTCCATGAAGTGGCACTGGGCTTATCACCAACCAAATGCATATGATAGAATATTCTTAGGGTTTCATCCAGTCTCCTAATTTGTGCAAGGCTAGTAATCATGAAATCCCATGAAGTTCTATTTTCATGAGTCATTCCTTCAAATATTTGTTGCACATCATTCCCTCTTTATTTGTTTCTTGGTTTGTAAGAATTCACAACCCTACAATTGGTGCAAATCTCACCAAAAATGCCAGTGAGTTGGCTTATGTTTACCATTTTGATCATAGAATTTACAAAATTAGTAATGAAGGTGATTGGGGATGCCTTGTAGGTGTCCACTAGAGACTTGGTTTGAGAATTAGAACTTCAATAAAGTATTTGACCATATTACAGAAGCCCATTGTGTTATTAAGATTCTTGAAGTAGGCATTATCAAGCCAGTCCTTGGATTGATGATCAAGAGCCACCAAAGCATTTTTTTCTATAGATAAGGGCATGTGGTATGTAGTATTGCAAGAATTATTGATTTTATTAATAGATTAGGGATTCTACTACCATTGAACTTGAACATGCAATTATTGAAAGTCACACATCAAGCATGTCTGATCATGTGCCCACCCAATAAAGAAACTAGGTCTACAACATTGAGGCCCACTACTACAAATTTGGAAATTATTGTGGTGAGATTTTCAAATGAGGAGGGGATAATAATGTTGACTGCTATTGAGCTTATAGTTGTGGCATCTCTTCTTCCTAGAAGAACTGACCAACTAGGGCCGTTTCTAAAGAAAATTGAATCATGAGTAACAATAGCAATGATATATGCACAAGAAATAGTCTTGCTATAATTGTTTTCCATAGCTATTTTGATGGTCTTAATTACTTCAAATCCTCACACTAAATTGTTATTGGGACCTATAGTCTTATCTCTTGTTACTTTAGTGGTGTCATCCAACAATAGTGAAGCATTACAACCTAGAGGCCAAACATTTGAGTGATGTAGAAATCTCCAAAAGAGATGGATAGGCAATTGAGTCTTATTTTTGCAACTTATCTATTTCTACTAGCACTGCAACTATGAAAATTTCACTAAAAAATGGTCCTTTGAGTGAGGGAGAAGTTATTGTTGTTGGGTTTTATAAGCTTCATGTGAGGCCTTGTTCCAATGCTACAAGCTCGGCACAGCCTGATAGAACAGTGGCAATGGTCACCCAGTTTGACTCTACTCTTGTCATTAACATATCATAAAAAAACTTCAAGGCATCCTCACATTGGATACTGTGAGTGTGACCTACAATAACTGCTATCCATGAGACCACTATTGGCTTCATACTTTCCATTTGCATTTGAGAAAATAGTTTCGAGGCCTTCTCAACCTATCCATTTTGTACATATCTTATGATCATAACATTCTAAGTAAAGACATCTAGTTTCATTTTTCTTTTACTACATTTGAGCGAAGACTTTCATGACATCATCAAAATTTCTTTGAGCATGCCCTGCAATAATTGAATTCCATGTCACCACTTTTTTTTAGGCATTTTATCAAACACAAGATGTGCACTATTTATATCACCACATTTTCCATACATTTTGACAAGGGTAGTCCCAACAACAACATTTGAGTCAAACCCCATCCTAATTGAATAACTGTGGATTTGCTTGCCTAGTATTCTTCATTTAGCATACATATTTCAAAATCTCGAGCTTCACATTAATAAAATTATCCTACTTGATTTCTCTAACTCCATACTCTAGAAGAGGAAGAGTGGATGTGCATTTGATGCCAAGGAAAGAGATTTTGGTTTAGTCACAATTGATTGCATTTTGTAGTTCTATGATTTCATATTCCTTCCAACTTTATTTCTCAAGATTTTCCAGTAGATGTCACCATGATTTTGTCATGTTTGCATGTAGATATGACTCATCTTTCAATATCCAACCTTAAAAGGTTAATTATGGGGGAGATTATATATAAATTTGGAAAGGATTATTAACCACCTCAAAAATATGTAATTTGGAGGTTAACCTTAAACTTTGGAGAGGTTAATGGTTAATGATGCAATTAAAAATACATATATTTTTGGTTCTTCCATTAATTTGCGATAACTTTGGACTCAGAAGCTAGAATTTGAAAATTCAAAGTGTCAGGTAGTTGGGAAAGAGCTAGAGATAGTGAAGGACAAAATTTCTCAAAAAATTAGAGAGGAAATGGCCATTTTAATGCTTTAAATGAGGCATATTTTGAAAATAGCCATAGCATCAAAAAGGTAGGAATTGAGGAAATTTGATATCTGGGCAACATCTAGCTCTAACTGGGGACATGGACTAACAAGGACAAAGCTTAAATCTAGACTAACTAGAATAGTGCCTTATTCATGGGGCTATAGAGTCATTTGAGGGACCACTTTGCAAAAAGGAGATGAACACCCAAAACATTACAATAGAAAGGAAGACTAGCAGAAAAAAAATAGCACAACAAAATGTCCTAACTATACTATGTACAAGGCAGGTTTCCCTACCTCTAGTGACTCAAGGTATAATCCTACAAATTCATTCACTAGATGGTGAAAATAAATACCATGGCATGCTAACATGTGGCAACTTTCAGGTTCCTATGGACTCAAGTATAAGTTCTCTCTTTTAATTCCAATTCTAAGATTATTAGCATGCTTCACATCACTTGATAAAGGAATTATCCAAATAACCATGTCTCATCAAAAATCTCTAACTTCATAATCAACTTAGTTTCATGTTGCATGTCATTGATGACTTCATTTTGAAAGAATTGAAGGACAACTCTCTCAGGTTCCTAAATGCTTTTATATTCTTTTTCTCTATTTGACAAGCCCTGTACTTAAAATTCTAGTGATTGGTCATCATGAATTTGTGAACCTATTTCTAACACCACTCACTCTTTCTTTTCCATGGGGATGATTTTGTTTGTATTCTCTATGAAATTACTCCAATATGAATGTGCATCCTTGTCATATTGAATCTTCCTATGATGTATATCTTCCTTTTCTCCCATCAGATTGCTCAAAGAAGAAACAATCATCTTCTCAATTTTGGAGCACACATTCTCTAATGAGTCTATTTGATTAGGAGAATTGATCATTAGCTGATATTGATGTAAGGGAATTGTTTTAAAAAGAGCATCATCATCTATGCTTTTATCATCGTATTTTTCAATCATTAGATCACAATACATGTCTTCAAAGCCAAATACTTATGTAGTGTGAGATACCATCACAATATTGTAGTTTACACTTGTGAACTCGAATGCTTCAAATTCAGGTTCCATGCATGAGGAATATTGAGAACTTGATGTGTCATCTTTTCTTACCTGAAGCCTATCTCTAATTCCCATTTCCATCGTACCTAGTATTAAATTTTCATCAATATTTTCATAGACTTGATTCATTGATTCTTGTTGATTACAATCTTCAAAAAATCGGAAAGCTTTATATTCAACTTGCATGTGACCTTGAAAAGGATTTCTCGATATCTCATCATCTTTTTCTTGAAAAAGATCTTCTACTCTTGTGGTGATCATATCACTTCTAGGAAACTCTTCAACATTGTCAAAAGTAAAGACTTCCATCTCAAGAGTTAATGGAGATGTCTGGAAGATTTCATTTGAGGTTATTTCTTCATCAGTGGTGGTAGAAGATTGTGAAAAATATTCTAAAGAGTTGACTTCATCAATAGAGTCCTCATCATTAAATATTAGGGGTGAATTAATAGGAAGGTCTTCTCCACATAGCAAGTCATCAACTAAAGCATTGAGGCACCTGCTAGGAATAAAAGTAGTATGAAATTCACCTTGATCTGCATTTCCCTCATCTTTAGTCATATGTTGTATAGTTCCTTGAGAAATATTTGATATTTCTTTTTATTTCTCATTAGGATTAAAATGATTGAATATGTTTTTATGGGTATTGAAATCTTCAAAGTGATGCCCTGATACATTAATACACTCTTCTTCTTTTATAGACTTCATTTCTTGACCCTCTTGATGACTAGACATAGAAACCTTATCTTCTTTCATTAATGCAGATCTAGATGACTCCTTTCTAACATTTAAATTAGAGATGTCCTTTTACCAAGGAAATAATTCTTTCATGGGTCTTCTTTCTAAAGTTCTCATAGTGTTTGAAGTAAGGAAGGATGCAGTTTTTTAGGATCCAGGCATGCATTTCCATAGAATTTTTTTAAAATTTCAACCTAATTAGGATCAATGGATGCATGATATTGATGAGCAATAGGTGTAGGAATTGGGGCACTTTTTTTACCACCATTTTCCATCATCGACTCACATGAATTTCTTTTCTAATCAAGTTCTTCCTTACGCTCACATGTGGAACTTCCTTCTAAAAGTGATTTTTTCTTGTGAGAGAAAAATTGATTATCTTTAAAATATTGTTTATCTTTAAAATATTGTTTATCTATCTTTTACAAAGTTGTAAGAAAAGGTGGATGGATATTTTTTGGGTCTCGTTTCTATCCACCATAGAAACTCTTGAAGAAGCTAGCCTGATTAGGATCAATAAAAACCTAATTTTGTTCTAATAGAGGTGCATGAGAGATACTTATATTATTCTTCATTACTCATTGAGATGAAAGACATTTTTTAAAAAGACTTTCTTTATAATTATATGTTAAACCTTTTTCAAATAAAGCTTCATGATCAAGAGAAAAAAACCCATAATATTTTCCATCATCCTCTTCGATCCTATGGAAAATTTTCAGCAAGCAAGGATGAACCATACTACGATCTAGCCTCTTGCCACCATTGAAATTCTTCAAGATGCTAACTTGTAAAGGCTCATTGGGTGTCTATTTCTTTGAGTACAAGAAGCATTCCTCATCACTGTCACTATCACTCTCAGTTTCAACGTTCCCTTTGTACCAAACCATGTTTTGAATTTGAACCTTGTATAGAGTCACCAATAATTCAATTTTTTAAATAGAGATGCCAATCTTCATTTAAGGGAATGTACCTTCATCATCTAACTTACTGATTGTTATTTACTTGACCTTGGATATGACCATGATTTTTCTTGTTTCTTCTTTGGATAACTACTATTATTTCAATGATTACAACATTGTGACCAATAGGAGCTCTTTGCAAGATTTCCCCGAACTCTTCTTCTTCTTGAAGAACTTGATTTACTTGATGATATTGTTGTGCACTTTGTCTACACCTCTAGGCTATAGTATTCAAGTCTGAAATGATGTCCTCCTGGGTTTCTTGGAAGCCAATGTTTGGTTGGAGAACTAGAAAAATGTTCTAATGTGGTAGCACCATCATGCTTCATTAAAGGCAACTATCAATCTGTTCTCATTCAGTCTCCCCAACAGAGTCGCCAACAATTTGTTGGTAAATAGATTTGTCACTATAATAATGGTCCAATGGAGTGTATGTGGAAAACCATTCACAATAGTTGGATAGGTCCTTGATATCTGGCCTTCCTCTAAGTTTAGAGGGGCAACTCCCTCACATGATATAATTTTGAAATTTTTGAATAAATATGAAATCAAACTTTAAAAGCTGAGAAAGCTCATGATGATGAATGCACCTCAAAACTTGACAACTTCCTTGAATTTAATGTAAACTGCTAACAACAACAATCAAGATCTATGCTTGAGAACTATTACTAGCACAATGTTGATCCAAAGATTCATAAACATCTACACAATACCATGAGAATCCTCACTATGAAGAGAAGTAACATTTCTAACGATTTAGATTTGAAAGAAGAGAACTCAAATTGCATGTTCTGTCATTTTCTTGCACCAAGAACCTAAGAGGAATTTTTTATTATAAAGACAAAATTTGTACATAGTTTCCAAATATCATCTTCTAATCAATTTTTTTGCACAATGCTCCCTTTCTCTAAAGTCCAAAAAGTCCCCTAAAAAGGCAAAAATGACTCCTTATATAGACAGCAAGGTTAAGAACTGCCTCTTCATGGTTAATAACTACTTCCCAAATACATGATTTGGTTGAGGTTAATTAACATGTAGAATATTAACCAAGAATTACTTTAAACTTAGAACTTACATACTTTAGTAAGAAGATTGAATAATCAATCCTTATCAATCACCTTCTGATATTTAGATTATTTATCCAAATTACATCACTTTATTAATGAAGGCATTTCTATCTTATTGTGCTACTACATACCGATATATGATATCACCAAGGCTAGCTTCCCATTCTTTGGAAGAGTTTCTAAATAAATGTTGGGAACCTCCATTTTTGACAAGACTTGATTATTAATTGCTAGAGCTCCCTTGAGAATTTGATTGGTGCATTCTTGATGATGTTGCAATTTCTTCCTTGCATTGTTTCCATCCCCATTTAGTTGCTTCAACCATGCTATAATTTTCATTTTTTCAAAGAGATCCAATCCATCACTTAGAAGGCCATTCTAAGCATATCCCATTTCTAGAACTTTTAAGTGACCACATGCTTGTAGAACTCTAACAAGGGTGTGTATTTTGTTTCACATTTTCTATTTGCATTTTAGAAAAGACTTCCACGGCTTCATCTCAATGCTTGTGCTTTCTATAACCTAAGATAATAGTAGGTGATGAAGTGGCATTAGGCTTTTGACCAAATGATTGCATATGATAGAAGATTCGTAGGGTTTCATCCAGTCTCTGAATTTGTGTAAGCCCAGTAATCATGAAGTCTCATTAAGTTCTATTTTCATGAGGCATTCCTTCAAACACTTTTTTCACATCAGCTCCTCTTGATTTGATTCTTGGTTGCTAAGAATTCACAACCCTACAATTGGTGCGAATCTCACTGGTAGTACTAGTGAGTGGGCTTATGTTTCCCATTTTGATCATGGAATTTATGAAATTAGTAATGAAGGTGGCTGGGGATGCATTGTAGGTGTCTACCAAAGCCTTGGTTTGAGCATTCTAACTTGAGTAAAGTATTTGATCAGACTACAAAAGTCCATTGTGTTTTGAATATTCTTGAAGTAGGCATTATCAAACTAGTCCCTTGGTTGACGATCAAGAGCTGCCAGTCTTTTGTTGTCTCCAAATGGAGGGCATGTGGTCTATAGTGTTGCAAGCATTGTTGATTCTATTTTTCAATTAGGGCTTCTACTACCATTAAAGCCAAATAGGTAGTTATTGAAAGTTGCACATCAGGCATGCCTGATCATGTGGTTTCTTGATAAAGAAACCACATCTGCAACATTGAGGCCCATTACTAAAAAATTGGAAATGATTATGGTGAGATTGTCAAATGGGGAGGGGATAACAATGTTGAGTGTTGTTGAGCTTTCAATTGTGGCGTCTCTTCTTCCTAGAAGAACTGACCAATTGGGGCCTTAGCTAAAGAGCACTAAACCATGAGCAACAATAGTGATGATATCTACACAAGAAATAGTCTTGTTGCAATTATTTTCCATAGCTATTTTGATGGTATCAATTACTTCTAATCCTCACACTAAATTGTTATTGGGACTTGCAATCTTCTTTCTCATTACTATGGTGGTGTCGTCCAATAATAGTGAAGCATCAAAACGTGGAGGCCAAACATTTCAGTGATCTAGAAATCTCCAAAAGAGATGAATAAGAATTTGAGTCTTTTTCTTGCAACTTATCTATTTCAACTAGTACTACAACTGTCACCACTCTTACATTAAGCAAAGGTCACTAAGAAATGGTCCTCTGAATGAGAGAGAAGCTATTGTTGTTTAGTTTAGTAAGCTGCATGTGAGGCCTTGTTCCAATACCACTAGGCTAGCACATGCTAGTAGAATACTGGCAATGGTCACCCAGTTTGGCTCTGCTCTTGTCATTAACGTATCATAAAAGAACTTCAAGGCATCCTCACCTTGGCTACTGTGAGCATGACCTACAATAACTGTTGTCCATGAGACCACTGTTGGCTTCATACCTTCCATTTACATTTGAGAAAATAATTTCGAGGCCTTCTCAACCTATTCATTCTGTACATATCCTATGATCATAACATTCCATGTCAAGACATCTGGTTTCATTTTTTCTACTACACTTTAGCAAAGACTTTCATGGCTTCATCAACATTTCTTTGAGCATGCCCCACAATAATTGAATTTCATGTCACCACATTTTTTTAGGCATTTTATCAAATACAAGACATGCACTACTTATATGACCACATTTTCCATACATGTTGTCAAGGGCAGTTCCAACAACAACATTTGAGTCAGACCCCATCCTAATTGAATAACTATGGATCTACTTGCCTAGTATTTTTCATTCAACATACATATTTCAAAAGATTGAGCTTCTCATTAATAAAATAATTCTACTATAGTGGTAAGGAAAACTCCATCTAACTATGCACATTCTTTATTTTCCATTGTTTCACATTGATTTATTTGACTTCATACTCTAGAAGGGGAAGAGTGGATGTGCATTTGATGCCAAGGCAAGAGATTTTGGTTGAGTTACAATTAATTATATTTTGTAGTTCTATTGTTTCATATTTCTTCCATCTTTACTTCTCAAGATTTTCCAGGAGATTTCACCATGATTTTGTCATGTTTTCATGCAGATATGACTCATCTTTCAATCTCCAATCTTTATCAACTTAGTCAAAGAGGTTAAATTGACCACCTCCAAAATATGTATTTTAGAGATTAACCTTAACCTTATAAAAGGTTAATGATGAGGGAGAGAATATGTAATTTTGGAGGGGTTTATTAACCATCTCCAAAATATGTAATTTGCAGCTTAACCTTAAACTTTTGAGAGGTTAATGTTTAATGATGTGATTGAAAATAAATATTTTTGGTTCTTCCATTAACCTGCGATAACTTTAGACTTGGAAGCTAGATTTTGAAAATTCAAAGTGTCAAGCGGAGCTAGGAACAAGCCAGAGATATTGAAGGAAAAAATTTCTCAAAAAATCTAAGAGGAAATGACCATTTTAATGCTTAAAATGAGGCATATTTTGAAAATAGCCATAGCATCAAAAAGGTAGGAATCGAGGCAATATGATATCTAGGCAAAAAGAATTAACCACATATGAGGAATGTGATGAGAATTGTACTTTAGTCAAAGAACCAAACATTCTTCATCAAATTCTACCATTTGAATTAGATACATGTCCAATTTTTGAAGCTGCTATGATAGAGTCTACCACTACTATTGAGATGTCCAAAGGTCATAATCTTCATATTATTCCTCAATTAACATCCACACAAATGGAATAGTTAACAAAGCTACTTCAAAAGCATGAAAAGGCTTTTGCATGAGATTATGTTGATATGAAAAGCTTGAGTCCTATATTATGCACTCATAGAATATACATCAATGAAGGGTGTCTACCACTTTGTCAACCCTAGAGAAGGATAAATTCCAACCTGAGAGAAATAGTTAAAAATGAATTGCAAAAATTGCTTGACACTAGTTTTATTTATTGTATATTTGATAGTAGATGGGCATTACCCCTGGTCATAGTGCCCAAAATAGGAGGGAAATGGGGGATTTGTGTAGATTACAAAGAATTGAACAAGGCCACTAAAAAGGATCACTTTCCTTTACCATTCATAGATCAAGTTCTAGACACTCTAGTTGGAAAGAAGTATTTCTCTTTTCTAGATGGGTATAGTGGTTAATAGTCAAATCAGTATTGCTCTTGAAGACCAAGATAAAACCACATTCACATGCCAATGGGGTACTTTTTCATTCTCTGTTTTGCCATTTGGTCTATGTAATGCTCCTGCAACATTTCAAAGAGCTCTTATTAGCATCTTTGTTGATATATCACATGACTTCATATATATATATTAGCTCACAACATTTGGAGTCACCTTTGAAGAAGTAATGATGAATCTTGAAAAAGTTCTAATAAGGTGTCAAGAACATAATTTGGCACTTAATAGTGAAAAATATTTCATGCTCATGTAGGAAGGTGTGGTACTTGGTCATTTCATATCAGCTATAGGAATACAAATGGATCTAGCTACGATAGAGGTAATTCAAACATTTACCATACCTACAAAACCAAAAAATGTAAGATCTTTTTTAGGTCATGTTGGATATTATAGACATTTCATAAAAGACTTCAAAAAAATAGCTAGTCCCTTGTATATATTACTGACCAAAGAAGCTAAATTTATTTGGACATTAGAATTCAATGAAGCCTTCATATAGCTTAAAAAAATTCTCACTATAGCCCCAATTTTACAAGGCCTTGATTGGACTTTTTCTTTTCACATATATACAAATGCTCTTGACTATGCCATAGGTGTAGTTCTAGGACAACAATCTCAAACTCTTTAAAATGCAATATATTATATTAGCAAGAGCCTTCATGGACCAGAATTAAACTACACAGTGACTGAAAAAGAACTATTAGTAGTAATTTATGCTTTGAACAAAGTCTAGCATTACATAACTAGCTATCCCATATTTGTTCATACTGATCATGCAAAAATTAAATATCTCATAAACAAACCTACTATAATAGGCCGATTAGATGGATGGTTACTATTCTTGCAAAATTTTGATACAACCATTGTTGATAAGCCTAGAAGAGCCAATGTGGTAGCTGATTATTTATCATGAATCCATCATGATGAGAATGACACTACTCTGGTAGATGATGCATTTCTAGATGAGCAATTATTTCATATTACTATTCAAACTCCATGGTATGCAGACATTGCTAACTACATTGCAACTAATAAAATGCGATAACATTTCTCTTATAACTAAAAGAAGATTCTTGTAGAGAAATGTTTCCATTTCTGTTGGATTGATAATATCTTATTTTACACTGGACCTAATCAAGCTATGAGAAGATGTGTGAGAGAGGATGAAACATATGATATTCTACATGAATGTCATAATGAACCATATGGAGGGCACTTTGCAACAAAAAGTAAAGCCTTGAATTTTTTTATAATTAGTTACTATTGTCCTATGCTTCACAAACATGTAGCCAACTATACACGAAAGTGTGACAAGTGTCAAAGGATGGGTGAACCAACCAGAATAGATGAAATGCGTCTCAATCCACAATTGGCATTAACACCATTCGACAAATGGGGTATGGAATTCATTGGTCTAATTGGTCCTCCATCCAATGGGAAATCATATATCCTTGTGTACATTGACTACCTAACAAAATTGGTTGAAATGAAATCCATGAAACATTCTCATGATAATAAAGTTGCAAAATTTCTATATGAAGAAATTTTCACTCACTACAATGTACCAAAAGAACTAGTCATTGACCAAGGTGCACAATTTACTTCTAATCTGATCACATAATTGATGAAATAATATAATATCAAGCACTAGAAATAAAGTTCCTATCAACCTCAAACTAATGGACAAGAAAAAGTCACAAATTGGGAGATAGAAGCTATCTTGACAAAAACAACTCATTTGCAACATAGGGATTGGAATAGCACATTACTAGAAGTTGTCTGGGGCTACAAAACAACATGGAAGACAACTATAGGGTTCACACAATTTTACCTCCTATAGCAATGCTCCCTGTTAAATTTGAACATAAAACATTAAGAACTACATTGGAGTTGAACGTTGAACTTCTTATAGCATAGAGAGAACATCTTCTACATCTTAATTCCTTGGATGAAATGCACAAGGCTACTCTGAAATGCACTAAAATTTTATAGAAGCAAAGAAAATAATGGCATGACTCCCACATTAGCAATAAATAATTTCAAGTTTGTGACTGGGCACTACTATATGATTCCAAATTTAAAGATATGCTAGGCAAGCTATAGACAAGATGGTTGGGTCCATATGAAATTAACCATGTCTTTGAAAATGGAGTTGTTCAATTAACCACCATTGATATAGTGCCTTTTAAATTATTAGTCAATGGTCATAGACTCAAGTTATATAAATAGCCCCCAAAAAAGGAGGACTTCCTATAGTAGTTTCAACAACCAAATTCAAATGCACACTAGGTAACTATTCCTATAGCACAAGGTGCTAAGATCATGCCAGCAACTCTTCAATATTAATTTCTTCATGCATGCCCCATAATAAAAACTTTATTTCTACATAAAGTTCCAAATTTCTCCATTCATCTTCTAATTCTTCTTTTCCAACTCATCTCACTTCTTTACCTACCACGCACCTACCTTCCACGTCATCATTTTCCAATGTTTTCAATAAACACCACAAGTTTGCTAATGTATGCTGTCAATGTTGATGTACTTTTTTCTACTTTTGGTACATGAAACAATAAACTCATAGGTATAATCTTTTCAAATCTTAATTCATTTACAGTACATTGATTTTGTTGGTTATATATAATACTGCATTATTTATATTATGGCAATGTTATACCAATTCCATACCCTATACTAAGTCTGACAAATGTGGACACTTATCCATATTGCATAGGTGGTAGGGAAGGTTATTGAAACCCAATGAAATTTTTATTTATTCATGAAGATTTTTCCCAAACCTTTATACTTCTTTTATGAAAATCAATTTCTATAAGTACATAAGTGTCTAGGTGTCGTACCCCTTATTCTTGAATGATTCTATACTGTCAGGCTATCATATGACCCATATTTAATTTTCAAGTGATCCAAATTCTATTTTTAGACAGTTTTCCAATATCTATGATAAACTACATTATTGCTGCTCATAGTGAATTGTTATGACATTAATTAGCTAAAAAAAATGAAATGTGAAAATAGGTCTAAAAGCATAAATTCATAGAAGAGAAATAGTGCAAACAGAGCAGAGAGTGAAATTGTTAGGTAGAATGGCTGGACAATTACAACAACAAGAACTAGTGGAGCATACTATTTTACTCTTAGATGTAGAAGTAGTGAGAAGATTTAAAGCATGTGGCTAGTTAGGGTATTTCCTAAGTTTAATGCATTTGATGAAGAACCAATTGTGGAGTTTACAAGAACATTTAATGAAGGAGAAGCCATTGTATGGGGTTTAATAGTTATTTCTATAAAAGAGTGAATAGATGAAGTAACTGGGTTACTAGGAATAGGAAAACATTATCCTAATACTCATGATGCAATATCAGCTAGGGCTTAGTTTGTCATACCAACTGATCCTCAGTTGGATATTACCAAGCAAGGTTGCAAAAGGATGTATCTTTTGCTGCCATACAATGAGTTGGCTATGCATATTATCAAGTACCTCATCTGTGAACGGATATTTTCATATTTACATGCACATCATTTTAAATTGTTTAGCTATATAAGGTACAATTGTCTAGTAAATGTTCCCAATTTCTTGTATAACATGTTATGCATTAGTGCTGAAGAAACCAAAATGGGAAAGGACAATTCTCTCACCCATCATGCCCTAATTAAATTACTCATAGAAAGATCACTTAGGGATGCCTCTCCTATGACATGGACTAAATTTTTCCAAGCTAAAACCCTACAACCCCAAGCTGTCCTTAATGAACAACCCAGTGAGGAGAATCTAGTTCCCATTGATGAACTTACTGAGCAAAGCACTCAAGATGCTAAAGCTGACAATGTGCAAGAAAATGTGCAAGAGAATGTGCAAGAAACTGTGCCTTTACCTATTTAAGAGATGCAAAAACCTATCTCTACCCAAGCAAAGAGAAAATAGAAATTAAAAGAGGAGACCTTGGCTTCGGTAGAAGAAAAGCCAAACCCTACAGTCACACAATAAAAGAAAACTAAGATGGGTTCTACAGCAGTTACTCTTGTAGTAGAGACATCAAAAGGAAGAAGTAGGAAGAAGGCTATGATATTAGAAGAGACCTTTGTGAGAAGAAGTCCTAGAATGAGGAGAAAAATTTCTAAATTGATAATAGAAGCATAGTCTACTTCGTCCAAATCATCTACTAAAGAATCCCTAGTACAAATTATTCTCGATAATTCTCCTTCTCACCCTAAAAATAAAAACATTCCTAAAAACCCTAATGAGGAATGTAGGGTTGAAATAAATGAAAATCAAAATGATCCTCCAGCAGGCCAACCAACAATTCCCATAATGAATGAGTCAATCTATTCAAACACTGGCCTAGTTTCCTAGAAACCAACATGGATTACATATTTTGTAAGGTAGTTATGGAAGGAACAAAGGAAAAGGAAAAGGAACTATTAAGAGGGTAGTAGTTCTATTACCTTGCAAAAACTTCTTTTCCAATTGTTTGGACAATATATGTTTTTTGCAACACTATGGGAAGAAGAGAGGAAGAAAATGAAGAAAGACATAGTGTCTCTAGGTGAGGAACTTATAGAATTGAAAGAGCAATTGGAAAACAAAAAGAAAAGGATGGATCATGCCCTCAAATTGTCTGATCAAGCACTTGCTTGTAGACAACCACCTTGGATTTATGCTATGTGTTTAAAGGAACAATTCCTTTTATTCTAACTTATGCTAAACCTCAAGAACATAAATGCAGAATTCAAATCAGCTCAGGAATTCTATGGTTTATACTAGAATCTACCATCCTAGTAGTAGAACTTGCTTTATGAGTTATACGTGCACAATTTTATCATTCTAGCAGAAACTCAATGGAATCCCTTACCCTATATAGTGGATATACATCTAAGAGATTTGATGTCTTGGATGCATAATGAAGCTAGTTATGATAGACAATTGAATAATTATAGAGATGAGGAAAGAACAAAGCTCTTGTCATTAAGAGCTGAGAGTAGTAAACTAGAAGAAGTTCTTAGGGAATAGTTTAGATTAATTTATGGGGATAAGAAAAAGGGAGTAAGGGATAGAATCTTTATTGCCGAAACCAAGGTGTATGTAGAATATGAGAACCTACCTTACTTTTCATAGAGCCATGGTTGGTGCTAAAAGTAGGTGGGCTAGATTACCTGAGACACTTAAAAGATCACAAACACATAGTCCTATCAACTTAAAGGCCACCCTTCACCGAGTTCCAAAGTATATAGACTTAGGGAAACAGGCTAGGCCAGAACTATGGTGCCCACTCACTATGCAATCTCCAATGTTCATGTGGCCTGTGTATGATATTAATGCTGATAGACTTGAAAAGCTACAAGAGGAAAATAGAAGAAAAGTTTGGGAAAGAACATGAGGATTCTACTACACCTTCAAGAGCAGCAAAAAAGGAAGGACTAAACCTGGGGAATTTAGGTCATTGACTATGAAATGTAATGCTTAAGGACAAGCATCAGTTTACGAGGGGCAAAATGATGATGCTAATTATTGCCTCTATTTTATGATAGTTTTAAACACTTTGTTTTACTTCCACCAAGACATTTGTGAACCTATGTTTACTTGAACTAATGAATAACCTATGGGTACATAGTATGTTATATTTTTCCAATATTATATATATAATTTAGTATTTCATATAACTATCAAAATGTGTGTTCTTATATTTGAATTTAATTTGATAACATGCTTATTTGAAAATATCTTTGTATAATAACTAACCTATTAACAAAGGGAGCTAAAGATGATTGGAAGCATTCAAGGAGAAAATGTGTTAAGCTACAGTGGAAAGAGTCATAATGGTACCAAGGGACATGATCACTAATATGGAGGAGCTATGAAGAACTATTATATTTCTCTACATTTATTATTGTGACAAAGTGGTTGTGTAAACTTTATTATTCCTAGCTTGCGCTGCTATCTTTTCTTCCTTTTTCTCTTGTCGATTTGATGTTAGTTTATTTTTCTTTCATGTTGCTGAATAAGCATTGATCTTCTATTTATAGAGATTAGACCAATAATGTTAAAAAGTTAGAAGAAAGTTTATGACAAGAAACTATTGACTCTTGCAGTGAGTTATTTTTACACCTCTATGTATTGTTCTCATGTAAGGAATTTCTAGAACATAATGAAATAGCTCCAAGTTTACGTTCTATGTTACTAGACTAGTAGAAGACAACCAAGGGTGTCCACTTGGGAGGTGGACTAGATTAGAGTAGTATAGATTTCTTTTCAAGCATTTTTAGTATTGCAGGTAGAAGTTATAACTTCCTTCCTGTAGCATCATACTTTGTGAGTGTTCCTATAGCATCTGTAGGAATAGTTATAGTACATGAATTGAGTTGGAATATATGTTAGCATTTCATTTCATTTTTAGTATTTATTTCAGTAAAGAGTTAAGTGTGGTGTTAGTTTTCTACAACACTAGTGTAGGTTCTTTCCTTGCATTTTAATTTCGTATAGCATTAGGATAATGACTTATTAAGAAACCTAGTGCACATATTTTGCTGACCATTTCAAGTATACATCCCTGGGTTGACAAAATTAATGCACCTCATGGTGGGAAAATATTCGTTAGATTGAATATACAATTCCTAAGTATGGTGTTTGGCATGATTATTATACACCTATTGTGAGGTAGGCTGCTAATCATAAATCTAATCATAATCATAACCCTAACTCTAACTCTAATTATACCCCTTACCCTAACCCTAACAATAACCCTAATTCTAACCTTAATTCTAACTCTAGCTCTATTTCTAACCCTAACCCTAACTCTAACTTTAACGTGAACCCAATTTTAATTATATCCCTAACCCTTACCCTATAACTAGATCCAACCTTAATTATAAGTCTAACTCCATTTCTAATCCTAACCTTGATTTCAACCCCAATTCTAGCTCTAACCCTAACCCTAACCCTAGCACTAAATTGAACCCTAACCCCAACTCTACCTCTAACTCTTACTTGAACCCTAACTCTAACTCTAACCCTTACCCTAACCCTAACCCTAACACCAAATCTAACCTAAAATCTAACCCTAACCCTAACACTAACACTAACACTAACACTAACACTAACACTAACACTAATACTAATACTAACACTAATAGTAATCGTAAAAATAAGACTAATGCTAACCCTAACTCTAATTGTGTAACTAAGGCTAATCCTAACTTTAATCTTAATTCTAACCCTAACCCTTATTCCAACCCCAACTTTAACCCTAAGCCTTACTCTAACTCTAACCCTTACACTAACTCTAACTCTAACTCTAACTCTAACTCTAACTCTAACTCTAACTCTAACTCTAACTCTAACCCTAACACTAATTCTAACCATAATCATAACCCTATTCCTAATTCTAACCCTAACATTATTTGTAACCCTAATTCTAGTCTTAGCCATAATTCTTACCCTTACCCTAACCCTAAATCTAACTCTAACCCTAACTATATTTGTAACCCTAATTCTTACCCTAACTTTAACTTGAACTAAAAATCTAGCTTTAACTCTGACTCTAATTCTACCCCTAACCCTAACCTTATATAACCCTAATAGTAATTCTAACCCTGACCCCAATTCTAGCCCTAATCGTAACATAATTCTAACCTTAGCTATAACTCTAATCCTAGCTATAACCCTAACCCTAACTCTAACTCTAACTCTAATTCTCATCCTAACCCTAACCCTACCACTAATTCTAACCCTAACTCTACCTCTAACATTAATACCCACCCTAACCCTATTTCTAACCCTAAATCTAACTCTGACTCTAACCCTAACACTAACTCTATCTCTAATTCTAACCCTAACCCTACCCCTAATTGTAATCCTAATTCTAACTCTAAATCTAACTCTTACCCTAAGTATAACTATAACTCTAATTATAACTCTAACCTTAACTCTAACTCTAACCCTACCCCTAATCCTAACCCTAAGAATATATATAACTCTATCCCTAACCCTAACCCTTATTTTAATACTAGAATAACCCTAACTCTAACCCTAACTCTAACTCTAACACTAAATCTAACCCGAACTCTAACTGTAACACTAAATCTAATTCTAACTCTAAGGTCTAACCCTAACCCTAACCCTAAATTCGACCCTAACCCCAACTATATCTCTAATTTTAATTCAAGAACTAACTATAACTTGAACCTTAACTCTAACTCTAATTCTAACCCTAGCCTTAAACCTAACCCTAATTCTAATTCTAACTCTAACTCTAACTCTAACTCTAACAAAAATACTAACACTAACTCTAATTGTAACCCTCACCCTAATGCTAACCCTAACTCTAATTGCAACCCTAATCCTAATCCTAACTCTAACCCTAATTTTAACCCTAACTATAACCCTAATTTTAACTTAGATCCTAACTCTATTTTTTGACCGTAACCCTAATTCTAACCCTAACCATAATTATTACCCTAACCCTAACCCTAACCCTAACCCTAACTCTAACTCTAATTCTAAACCTAAACCTAGCCATAACTATAATTGTAACTCTAACTCTAATTGTAACTCTAATCTTGATCGTAACTCTAACCCTAACAATAACTGTAACCTTGACTCTAACACTAATTCTAAACCTAACCCTATCCCTAACCCTAATTCTAACTCTAACTCTAACTGTAAATCTAATCCTGACCCTAACTCTAGCTCTAATTATAACCCTAACCCTAACCCTAATTTTAATCTTAATGCTAACCCTATCTCT
This sequence comes from Cupressus sempervirens, assembly GCA_028749045.1. Classification (NCBI taxonomy): domain Eukaryota; kingdom Viridiplantae; phylum Streptophyta; class Pinopsida; order Cupressales; family Cupressaceae; genus Cupressus; species Cupressus sempervirens. The sequence continues at coordinate 262,683,165 of CM053789.1, forward strand.
AGTTCTACCCTAACATTAACTCTAACTCTAACCATAACTCTACTCCTGAATATAACAATTTATGTAACAATATCCTTAAAGTGATGCAAATATACAATGTATAGAACTAAAAAATAAAATGTTGGAAGAATAATTTTATAGTAACTTTATACAACTACAACTTTATAGAATGCATATACAACTACAATTTTATAGAAACTTTATACAACTATAATATTTAAAAATAAATAAATAATTGAATACAAACCTTATCAAAAATAGAAAAATTAAAAGTGTGGTGAGTTTATATACCTATATATATTATTCCTAAACTAATCAGGCACCTATTTTCATCAATCTCAACTGTGATTAAAATAACCTTGCAATTAAATAAAAATAAATGCTTCAATAATGATTACTCTTGACATTACACACATATATATATATATATATGTACATATGTAGATATATCTTCATATACATATATGTATATCTATCTATCTATATATAGTAGACAGCAAAATCATTGAATTGAATTAGTGACTCATAACAGTTCTGCAGCATAACAGTATCTTTCGTGAGGCTAATATTAATTTTAAAATTTGATTTTAGTATCTCTTACTATTAATCTAGTCGTATTTGGTGTTTACTAACACATTTGAAAGCTCAGACAGCCCATATACTGGCTTTGCGTATTCTGGAACAGGACATATATTTCTTTACATATTTTCCTTCGTTACAATTAAATTTTAGGAAAGTTGTATCATTTCTTTATACAATGTATGAAAAGGTGTACTTCAAAAAAGAATATATAAATCTCAAAAACAACTAGGTACTCTTTGCGGGAGGAAATTCTAAGAATTTTCTCTTCTAGATACTTTATGTAACTTAGTACTGTTATACTGCCTCGAAAATTAAAAGACATTGTCTATGTTGAAAATTTTGAATATTATAAGTAGCCGCCCACTGGGAACTTCAAGTTGAGATTCCATTTTCCAGACTTAAATGTATTATATTTTTGTGTTCAATTACAGTTCATCGAGAAAGGTGTAAATGCTATTGATAATTCTTTTATCCTACGAAAGTTGTTTCTAATAATTATGTCACAAATTTTATAGCTGGAACCCATAGATTCACAGAATATACGCTTTAGTTCTTTACTTATAATATATTCTTTAATTCTTTAATGCTTTAACTGCAACTATTATGATATTCAGTACATTTTGTTTATTATCAACACATGGATCCCAAACTACTTTTACTGTCCTTGGCTTTTAGTATTACAAAACCCATTTCATGTTGGAACTACCTGTAGCTATCATTTTGAAATATAAGATTGTTTGTTTCAAGATTTTATATAATTAAAACCTGTGCTCCAGTCTTTTTTGGGATTTTATTTGTATCTTTGTTTCATTGGAAGATGAGTGGATAGGTACATTTTTATGGGTAAGCTTGGAGTTAAAGACAGACTTCAAAAAATAATCCAATCTCATTTTTTCACACTCCTCAAAAAACATAACAAGGTTTTGATTTTCAATTCCTAGTTGCTAGTAGGAAGTCTGATAACCTGATTTTGAGACAAAATTAGAAGGCTAACTTCCACTTTTCCAATTTTGAAACAAATGTAAAAAAATTCAAATCCAGATTATGGAAAAGCCAATTCCCGAAACAAAAAATTTAGATTGAATATTAACTTGGTGTTGTTTATATAAATACTGTAATGTACATTGCATCTGCGTATGGCATTTTATTTAGTATACATGCCTAAGTTGTTAAACAACTAAAAGTTCTCTATTTGTTTCCTTGTTGATTTTTATTATGGAGTGGTTCTCGTTGCAGTAGATGATACAATTAAGCTAGCTAAGTAGACGAATATAACGAAGATGGATGGAATGGGTGCTCATAATGAGTGAAGAAGTTCAAGTCTTAAGCCACGAGTTCTAAAATCATGGGGCTAGTAGTCATCTATGATGCCTCTTCTGCTACTGTAGGGTTAATAGAGAGTAATAATTTATATTTCAAGATAAAAATATTTCAGCTATAAAGCATTGGTCAGACTTATTAAAGTGTCCGGGTTTTTCAATCCCTGATAATTATAATATCAATCAATATGTTCTTATACAAGGAGTATATAATCCTAACATATGCCATTGACAGGTCCCATATGTTGAATATAATTTTATCTCCAGTAAACTCATAGAATGAATGCTTTTAATAAAATAGTATAAAACTTTTGATGTCTCTTCAAAACGCCTCCTACTCAAATCATACAGATTCTTATTTCAAATATTGAATAGAATGTTTAGTAATTAAAAAATTTAATATCTCTCCACTATGTCTCCTATTCAAATTATAGAGATTCTTATTAGTACTTGCAGAAGGCTAAGTACTATTGTGATAATTTTGTGATTAAAACATATTGTTTCTATTAGTTTAAATTTATCATTTCCAAATTTAATTATATGATCGGTTGTTAATAATTAGATGCAATTTTTTTAACTAAATAATTTCTATAAAGTACTCATTTATGTTTTGATTGGATGAATCATTTTGAATCTTATTAAGTATTTTTATTCATCATAAGATAGTTTAGATCTCTATACTTTCAATATTATATTTTTTACAATTACTTTTTTTTTTCCATTCAACTAAAATATTAAAAAAAATTATACCTATATTATATAATCTTGTAAGAAACAGTATTATATATTATTAAAATATTATTATTTTGATATTATAGTTGTTTTATAATAGTACCATATGATATAGATGCAATATAAAATTATAAATATATAAGATTTGTATTAATTAAAATATTTGATATACTATAATCAATTTATTAAATGAAAATTAGAATTATATTAAAAACTATAAAAAATTGAGGCAAATACTAAGCTATTTTATGGCACTTGTTTCAAATATTGATTAGAATGTTTAGCAATGAAATTTTAAGAAATTAGATAAGTACTGATATGAAAATCTATATGAACTTAATTAATCAATATTTTTAAGAGGTTTAAACTTACTAACACTTATTTATTTTTTCCTATAAATCATGTACATATTATTATTATTTTTCTAAAAAATTTCCAAAAGAAATAAGATGCCTACAAACTCTCTATAAAATTCAATATATAAATATTATCAAACAATATTTCCTTTTCACCTAATAATTAAAACAAGGATTAATTATAACTTTATATTCCAAATAAGTTTCTAAAAAAACATGATAATCATTTGATTATCTTCCTCCAACTATATGAAATATTATAATTTAAAAAGTCATGCTCATATTTTAGTTACATATTTGTTTCATTGAAACATAGCTAGCTATATCTTCATGTTAAAGTCTTTTTGACAGAGTAGAAAACAAATTGACATAACATTGGTTAGATCTTTTTAAAAATGATTTCCTAAAAATGTTTTGGAGTCTTCTTCTTTTGGATAATATAAAAAATAAATGTCTATCTAAATTTTATGATGCTTTCCTATATGTATGTATGTATGTATGTATGATTTTAATGTTTTTAAATGATGTTAAATAAATTAATATTTATTATTGATCCTCTCTTCCAATACAAACATCAAATAGATTTGAAATATACCCCACAAATTCCCTTTTTACAATAATTTTCTAAAGTGATATTTAAAATAGCATGAGATGCTCCACAAACTAGAAGAAAGAAAAAATGATGTCTTAATTAGTTAAGAAATATGACATAAATTAATTTATTTTTCCTTGATGAATTGCCAAATCTTAGACTCTTTATCTACATAATAAATTATGAAAATATTTGAGCTTCACTTTATATAAACACCAAATGGTTAACAATATGAAAAATTAATTGAGATAAATATTTAAAACTAATGGAAACAAAGAAAGAAATTTGATTATATATAATTTCATACATAACAAAATTTTTCATATAGTAAAGCATATGTATAAAAAAAATAAAAAATTACTAGGTGACAAAATTTATTAAAGCGCTCCAATTTTTTTCTAATAAAATTCAATATAATTTAATTACAAAAAAAATACAAACATATATTTAACAACATAGAAAATAAAACTCGATTTTAATCTTTTGCAACTCAAAAAAAATGCATAAGATAATTATAATATAATTCTAACATTTTAGGCTACTTAAAACCCTATATATAAGTAAAAAATAAATCATTTTATTTAAGAAATAAAACTAACATAAATTAATTAATAAAATAATCTTGATAATTACAATATTGATAAATTTATTTAAAAATGATCAAAATTAAAATTGATAAAGAATTACATTTTGAAATATTACATGAAAATATTTAATTTGTCACACAAACAAAAGTGAAAATATTTTTTTTTCCGTAATTGCATAATTCTCACTAATTGTAGAATTAGATAAATAATAGAAACAACAAACAAAAACACTATTAAACAGTATATATAAAAATAAAAAAAGAAACTCCTTTGAACAAAGTGTGCTCTATTTTTTTGGGCAGGAAGAACATAATTTTCATTGGAAGAGCATTCAATATATTATAAACCATTATAAGAAAGACTCAAATAACACTGTATAATTCTTCTCACATAGCATCCCAACACTAAATAAACTATGCTTCTATTTGGGAGTAATATAATAAATATATCTTTCTTACCTTCCTTTGTCTAAACATCCATGGCTCCTTTAGCTATGACCTTAATTATAATGTTATTTCTAAGAGTAATATTGGATCTATAACCATCATCAACCTTTTTATGGTTAGAGCACCCAAAATAAACCTACCAAACATCATTCATATTATTTTCAACTTTTCCATAACACAATAATACATTACTTGAGGAAGGATCCTCATCCTTTTGAGAATAATTTACATTTTTGTGATTTCATCCTACACTCTTTCTCAAAGTGTCCATACTTTTTGTAATGATAACATTGAATTTTCCTTTTATCAGATATGCCTCTACCTCTTCCTCCTTGAGCACCTTTGCTTCCTTTGGTTCCTATTGAAGAATTCTGATTTTGATCACTTCTTGAGCCTTTGTTGTTGTTATTAGTTCTTCTAGCACCATCATTCTTTGAAATTTTCAATTGGGAAGAAAAATCCTTTTCATTAATGCTAGTTGAAGTATCCCTTATCCTATCCTCATGTGGATGAGAGATCCCACCATCTCATCATACTCTAGGATGGCTATAGTTTTTCTTTCTTCCATAATAATTACTAAAGTATTCCATAGTGGGGTTAGAGATCTCAATACCTTTTGTATCACATGATCTTGGCTCAAAGGTTCACCCAAAGTGGCTATTTTATGAACCACATATTTGACTCTCACAAAAAAATCTCCCACATTCTTTGTTTCCTTCACCTTCAAATTCTCATATTCTCTTTTTACGTTTTGTAGCTTCACATCCTTGATCTAATCATTAACATGGTAAGCATCTTTTAGAGTCTTTGAGGCCTCCTTTTTTGTTTGAGCATCAACAATTCTAAGAAACGAGCTCTTTTCAAGAGTCATCTGAATGTGAAGTAAAGACATTGCCTTCTTCCCATCTTCTTTCTTTACTATTCCTTCATTAGCTTGAAAAGTGAATAGAATAAAATATGAATAAGATAAAAACATTGATATGTGATATGATATTATGTATGAGGTGGAATATAAAACCTATCCTTAACCCAAATTTCTAAAAGGAATGATCCAAATTGATTAATTAAAAAGAATTGATCAATGCATAAATGAATCAAACAATGGAGAATATGAAGAAAGGAGGAAATGTTATAATCTTCTATAGAGAGTATGTACTTGAAATATTGAATGAATACAAAAAAAATACTAACCTCAAAGTAGTGAAAATCTGGAAAATGTTGATTTCTAATATCTGTGCATAGTTTCAAAAAATTCTGCAACCTACTTTGGATTGGAAATGCCATGATATAGAAATTCCAGAAAACATTTTTCCTTTTGAGGGTAAGTCGACCTTGCCCTACACTTCTCTGATGAAAATCTGGTTTAAGGATCCTAAAAGTTTTCTAAAAGGACTATTCAAATCTAAACTTCAATTAGTTGTCCTATACCTATACCTACAAGAAAAAAATGGTTCTGTTGTTTGGATGAGGGGTTTTCCTTTGTCAAACCCCAATTTGAAATCAACTTTAAGAATGGAATTGAAGTAAAGAATGCTAGCAAGTAGTAGAAGTAAATCTAATAATGAAGCTATGTTATTCAATAGATATGCAATTGCATTTGAAATGTAAAAAAGTATGTTGATATGAATGCTTCAACATTAAATCCATTATGTTGATATGAAAGCTTCAACATGAAATCCAAAAATGTAGATTAAAACCTCCATGATTTTATGCTTGGACTCCACCTTGAGAGAAGAATGAATGGATCTTTAAGATGAAAAAAGTATTGTGAAGGAAGATCATACCACCACAATGGTTAGATCTAGGGTTTGAATGATGAATCTTGAATGCCTGAACCAAATCCCTTCAAAGGCTTGAATGTTGGAATCCTTGATCTTCAATAGAGAACTGGAATGGAGACAATGGCTTGGATACTTCCTTGAAAATGCTTTATGGAATGATTTCTTGATTGTGAAAATAATGGATTAACTGATATCTTCTTGTTAGAGAAAATGAGAGGAGGAGGCTTCCTTATATAGCGATCTAGGGCATAAACTTCTAGAGAGGCCAACATTAGAAAATTAGATCCTAATTAACCTTAACCCTAGAAATGGACCTAGATTAAGTGCAATTTAAGAGTTTACCATTTTGAAATTTTAAATAGCTGACCCAAAAGCTAGAAAATGAAACTTTCTAAAGCTTGATATCTTAAAACCTCTGGAACTTGAAATTTGGACTTAGAGTCAACTCTTCCCTAGGTCAGGGTCAAGGTCATCCTTGACCTTGACTCATTAGGTCATCATTGACCCAGAAAGTCGAAGTCTTTAGTTTATTAGAGAAAGTTGTCGAAAAGAGGTTGGAAATAGGGGAAGAAAAGAAGAATAGGGGGAAAGAACTAGATCCATGCAAAGACCTATTCAAGGTTCTTGACATGACCCTAGACAACTTACTTAGAGAGCTAAACAATCTTAACATGGAAGTGCTTCCAGTTTAAGATGATACAAAGAGTATCCCAATCTGCAGACTTTTCATATCTGAATTTAACAATCTCCCAAAAATCTTTGTCAATAAAAAATGTCTTCATCTTGACTGACCAATATTGATAATCAACTCCATCAAACTTTGAGATTTGCAAATTGTTTGTCATGCTGAGCCTCCAAAAACCTTATGCTCTAATCCCAAATGTAGAATTAGATATTTAATAGAAACAACAAAAGAAAACACTATTAAACACTATATTTATTAATAAAAAAGGAATCTCTATTTTTTGAACATAGTATGCACTATTTTTATTAGGGAGGAAGAGCATAATTTTTATTGTAGCAATATTTAGTATGTTAGAAACCATTACAAGAAAGACTCACATACTACTCAGAACCATAACCTTAAAAAATAATTGAATGAAACAAAATAAATTGCATTATTGATGCCTTTGATTATGCATGGGAGGAGGTGGCACAAAACCTAAACTATAATGCATGAAAAAATTGAATCTAATACATGTGATAAGGAAAACATGCTTATTACTAAAAACCAAAGTAAAATAAATCTAAACTCCTACTTAAGTGATATAATAGATAGACCTTTGTTGATTGGAAAACTAATTACTTTAGAGTTTGTGTTGGAAGTGAAGTCTTCATGTTGAGTCCTTCATTTACGACATAAATCTTCACTAATTTTACCAACTTTGGAATTAATGTTGGTGAAGAAAAATTGAATATGCATGAAGTAATGCAATCACAACAAGAATAGTGGTATTAGTCTCCACAATAATACTTGCATCTAATGTATTTTTGAGAACAAAAGGAATAAGAGGGAATAAAAAAAATGGTGATCATCTTTCAAGAAATATTTAATAATTTTTTTTTAGGAATAGGGTCTTTAGTAATCAATCCCTCTTGTCCTCTCTTTAGGATGGATTCTCTATTACCATCACTATTGGTCACACCCCTTCCCACATGTAATGAATACCAAAATAACTCAGTATGATATGCTTTTTACAATGGTCATTTTTTATTCAAATATGTCTAAGAATGTAGGATTGTTTTGACAACACAGTGATAAGTTTGACAGAAATGAGCCTATTAGCTCAATAATGATATTTATTAATTCTTAACTTGGATAAATATTGATTTTAATTATTTGATAGTTTCAATGTTATATATCAATGAATTAATTCTTTTTAATTAAATGATTGTGAAAAAATTATATAGTAATCATAATTACATGACTATTATGGACATTTAGTCATTATTTTCTTTGTTAATTGATAGAAATATAATTATTGATGGGTTACATGATCATAAAACTTAGGTAAAATATTATGTTTAAATATAGTATCATTTTTTTCTATTTTAGATATATGTATCATTTTAAGTATTTTGATATTTTAGGTGAGTAACAATATGTGCTCAATAAAATGAAGAGATGATATAATGATACATGTGTCAAAATAATTGATGTTAATCAATCCTAGTTAAGTGAAAAGCTTTACATCAATGTTAATTTGAAGTTTTATGATATGTAAATGATATATGGTTATGTGGGTGTATGTGTTACATGATTTAATTGAAAAGGTATGCAATCTATCATTTACATGAATCATTCCTTGAGTATTAGAATGAGTTTTTTTATTAAGAAAATAGGTTTTGAACAGGCCCTAAAACAAAGAACATAATAGGTTTTAAACAAGGGGACAAGAAACCCACATCATAATATAATCAATAAGATCTACCTAAAGGAATTGAACCAAGAAAAGGTGAGACAACACCAAAAAAGGGAATCCAACCAAAATAGATCCCCCAAAACAATAGGTTTTGATGGGACCCTAAAACCACATAAAATTTGAAAGGCAGAAACAAATTAAAATGAATCGCAATCTTTCGACACCCTAATAGAAACACAAAATATTAATCTTTTCCTTTCCCCCTTTTTATGGGAGCACAAATCATATATATCAAACTAAAGAGGGGAATTTTTATTATGCATTCTAATAATAGGAATCCACCCCTCCTCCATCATAGATGCCTTCTTATACCAATCTTGGGAAGCCATGTATTAAGTACCCAAGAAAAAATATTTAAAGCCAACCATCTCAAAGCTAGTAGCAACACTAGTGCCAATAATATAACAACTAGCAATAGTTGTAGAGATAGTAGCAACTCTACTAGAATCAGTCTCATATCCAACTACAATACCAACATGAATGCCAATAAAAACTCTAGATTCAATTGGAATAAGAACATAGTCTCCAATAACATATGAATAAACAATAGTAGAGCCTATAGTAGCAACAAAGCCTATAGTAGTTGTAGACCCTATAGTAGTAGCAGTGCCTATAGTACTTACAGATCCCATAGTAGTAGAGCCTATATCAATAAAACCAAGAACATAAAATTTAGTAGTAGAACCAACAATAGATGACTAGGTAGAGCTAACATTCAAATCTTAGGTCTAGACTTACTAACAACCCCTAGAGAAACTAAGATTCCAGTAGAACTTAGTGTATCAATCTAGCCATTAATAGTAGCAACAAAGAGTCTGTGAGGAATAAGGTGTCTCAACCTTGGATAATTCCTATTCTTTTTTTTTTTTCTGTAAATATATTTTTTGCAAATAATGTAATTAAGTGTGAGCATACATATCTAGTTTACATGTTGATGTGTCACTCCACTTGCATGTGTCGACATCTTGAATTGTGTGTAAGATGATCATGACTAAAATGGTTATGATAGATTCCTATCATGGGTAAGAGCTATCTTTGGAAGATATGATGATGGGTGAAGATGTGAAGACATGTGGTAATTAATCATTGAGTATTGTATACTTGAGTCCCCATCTATTGCATGGGGTTCAAGGCATCACCCCAAAAAAAAATTTGGTTTCGTACTTTTTAAGAGAATGGTAAAACCCTAATACATTTTTTCTTTGGAAGTTGCCCTAAAAATTGGAAAGCACACAATATAAGTGACTTTAGGTTGTAGATAGTTGAGTGTGAAAGTGTATTGTTGCAACTAGATGTGTCTTTCGTGTTCTGAAAGAACTTGCATTGCAAGTGTGTTGTAACCATTGTGTTGAAGATAATACGTTGTGCAATTTTTTGAGGGGTGGGGTTGTTCTATCAAAAGGTTTTTCCCATCGACATATCTTTGTTTTTGTGTTTTCTTTCTCTATCTATTTTCTATATTCATGGTTGACTACAATATTGTTGTTTACATAATATCGAATATTAAATTATAAGGATTTAAATAGAATTCACACAATACTTTCCTTAAGGGATTAATGTAGGAAGCTATTTTTGCACCTAAGTTTCCTTAATAAGTCTAGTAGAGATAGAAGCAACAAGTTATTTAACACTAGGAGTACCTTCCATAGGCTTGATAGGGCTAGGTTTATGATTAACAGAATCAATTTTAGGAGCAGCACCATCAACCTCATCCAAAACATGATTTTTCTTATAAATGGTGTAACATTCAATAGAGGCACCCTTCCACCAAGAGGATGACTTCTTACTCTTTACCTTTTATAAAACACCTTGAGCTATGAGGTGACTTGTTTGAAAGAACTTTCTACATCTAAAGGCACAACTTTAGCCTCAACAATTGACATGGTGCCAATAGGAAGGGAGACCTAGGGAAGAGGTATCATCCAACTCACAAGGCAAAATAACATCAATAGATTCTTGGACCCGATTCAAAGCCCCAACAATAAAAAATGACATGAGAATATGCCTGGTCAAAGCCTTAGTAGATGAAAAAAAGCCTGTTGGAAGGGAGACTAGGGTAGAAACATTGCCAGCCACACCAGACACAACAATGGTAGATCTCAGATCCCTGGTGGGAGCACCATCAATTGTACCGATAGGAAAGAAAACCATAGCCAAAGCACCTCCATTCATCACCAGGAGAAGATATCATTAAATTGTGTTAATGCATGCAAAAAATTGTTAAACTACATCAAATCTTCAAGGATGTAAAACTTCTTGAACACCTGATTAGACTGACTATCGCTAAGAGATTTTATTTTTCAACAACCATTCTCTCTTATTTTTGTTCATTAAACTACTCTTGATTCTTTATTGTAGGGAATTTTCCTCAATCTTTTCTAGCTTACATATATTATAACCCATTATTGACAATCTCAACATGTTAATAACACAATGGCTATTTTTATATATTAGATTGTATTAATCTTGATATGAAAGATACTCTTTAGGGTGATTGTGATGCAAAAGTTAGTGATGATGAATATGAAAATATTTATATGGGTTATGATTTTCTGAAGATGCCTTCTATGTAGTTAACACTTGATCCAAGTGAATTTCATATTGACTTCCACTAGAGTCCTTGCTTGGATCAGGTTGTGGTTCGTATTGTGTTGGATATTATTCCTCCTATAATTTTCTCACCTTTTCACATTGTTATAGACTGAAATTAGGGGTAGTTATATACACTTGAAGTGTACTATTCTAATATGGTTTTCTTTTTGTCTTTGTGTTATTTTTCTTCTATGTTGTGCTCATACATATATAGCTTTTCTAGATCTCTTAGATGATTATTGTTGATCCATTGGCACAAGACAATAACATAACTGAATATGTTATACATATTCTTATGCTTGTACCTATTCTCTTCTATATAGAATTATATGTTATATTTTACATGTACTATTATTGTATATATTTCCTTGTGTAGTGTACTTGGATACTTATGAAACGGTAGCACTAATTCTTTTTTACCTTCTTGTTGCTACCTAAAAAAGACTCCTATTCATATCTCTTGCATGTTATTTCCTCTAGTGTGTTGTAGTTCTACTTTTTCTAAGAAATGATAAATTTTTACACTTGATATAATATTATATATTATTATATAATCATAAAGAGCAAAACATTAGTATATTCCTTTGTGCTCTCTCTTTTGTAATGTGTTTATTCCCCTTGAAGTATTCTCTCTTGGGGGGATTTCATTTTAGAAATGTTCTAGTGGATGTAGGTACACTTTTTGTAAATCTATTTCTCTTATTAAGGTATTTAAAATAACTTTAATGTTGGGGCATATACTACTCTCACTTTTTCTTATACATGTGTATTGATAGTTTGGTTTCCTCTATTGAACTATTGGCAGTTCACAAGGGATTCATGTTTTTTTTTTGGATCTCTCTTTAGACAACTAATATTCTAAGAGGTTTGATCCTTTCTTTGATCCCTCTTTTGAATAACTATAATCTGAAGGCATTATTGTTATTTTTCCTTCTTGGGGCTACTGATAGTCTAGAAATCCTCCTCTTGTTTCCAATCCTTTTAGTACAAAAACATCCTTATGTCTTGGTCATATTTTTTATTCTTCTCTTTGGGACATAAAACTCATTTAAAGTTGAATCCTTTCAATAAATTGAATAGCATTCTATAAAAATATTCTATACCATTTAATTCATCTTCTATAGGCTGAATGGCATACTACACATACTTTCTAGACCATTCAATGCTATCTTTTATCGTGAAACACCTTTATATCCCATATAAGATACAATGATGAAAATAAATACTATTGGGAAAGTTGGCTACAATTTATTTTTTAGTGATAACTCTCTTATAGTCTCTTTGGATATGATGAAGAATCAATTACATTGGGGGCTTGATACTTTCTTTGTCTCCCTAGTCATGATAAGATCAAATATTTCTTTTTGATCTACTTTATCACAATTTTAAAGAAACTCATACTCCTACTAAAGTAGTTCACTCACCAAGTGGGCCCCCTTGGATGAGTGAGTAGAAAATACAATCAAGATAGAAGATGGAAACTTGAACTTTGTATTCTATTAATTCATTGTAAGAGATTATATCTGGTTAAAAACAAGATCACACACATTGTTGCTATGAAAAATCAATCTATTCTATCCTTCTCCTAGAAAAAACTTCTTTCAAAGCTACAATAGACATTCTTTAAAGGAAAACTATAATAACTTAATACTTCTACAATCACTCCATCAAATGAGGATCAATTATAGATTCATAAATTTTATAATAGAACTATCATTAACCATGATTTAAATCTTCCAAGAATATAGAAAATTGAGGGATCTATATTTGTACATTGCCATAACTGAATTCACACAATACTTTGCTTGTTATGGTGATTCATCAATCTAGTCAGCTTCAACTTAGCATCGAAATGTTGATTTTGAATATGTGTGGAAACTACCTATAAAATATTGAATGCATACAACTTCCACATATATATATATATATATTTCATCATCAATGTTAGAAAAGGTATAATGTTCAAACTATCACCCTTTGAAAATCCTATGGCTATGGGAAGGAATCTACCGAAACATAGCATGGATGAGGAAACATTTATCAACATGTAATATTCCTTCATTATAACATAGAAGTCCATAGATTCAAGCAAACATATCATATTTGAACTATCTATACTTCAATCTTCATGTCTTAACATATAGATAATATATTCATAAAAAAACATAAGTTCCTTTGCTTAAACCATAGAGTCATAAAATATTTTTGCAAAATAATTGTCTTAAAAAAATTAAATAGGATCACAAAATAATGGCCTTTTAGAGGCTCATCATTCCCCCCAATTGATCTATTTCTGGTCCCCAACAATCATGAAGTTTCTAATTTTGGTTGGCACTCTCCAGTCACTAGGTGTCCTTTCTCTTGTCTCATTCTTCACATAATCAAAGTAACCATAATTTTTGTTTGAGCCTCTTCTAGTGCCAAAATTTAGTAGTCATGTCATGTTCTTCTAGATTGTCATTTGTTACTAGTAGTGGTTGCAGGAGAACTGGGGGTTGATACCTTAATTGAAACCAATGTTTGCACTGATTTTTCCCAAAGCCTATATACCAAGCAATCCTAATTGTAGCAAGAGTAAAGTTTTGTGGAGAGTGGGGGTCTCTTATTTTTAGATCATGTGGCATTCTAATCCATCACATCCTTGAGGCAACAATTGTTGTCTTAGCATACTGAGATGAGTGATGTTCCTATTTTGTAAAGGCCCATTCTCTGAAGGAACACACCTTACCAAGTCCTACAGGATTCTGCAAAATAGAAATCCAATCCATATATGTCTGTCTCGAATGTTGAACTTTTGGTCTCATGAACAATGGTGTTGTCATTTCTATATCTATGATATTACTACTCTTAACTACACATCCCCTATATACAAGACTGGGTTCCACTCTGCATCATTAGGTATTGCTAGATTATGAAGATATAATTCATACATCAAATCTTTTAAAGCCATGGGAATAGATCAAAATGCATTGTAAAACTCATGTGGGGTAGAGATAGAGGGATTAAGACCTTCCACAATTCTAGTGAATTTATAATTTTCAAATTACTCTTTAAGACATAAGGCATATATCGGCCATGGTGACCTACATTCCATTAATTTAGGAATCAATCTTACGATCTTCTCAATTCTTCTCTTCAGGACTTCATTCTGATCTGAACTCCATTTCAACTTCTAAATCTACTCATTAATAATATGCTTTAATTTTTCTTTCTCCAATTTTCGTTGTGCTCTCTCCCATAACAACTACTAAAACAAATTAATTCCTATAGATAAAGGTGTAGATAGATTGGGTTGTGGAAATGAATCTTGATTAAAGAGGTTTATCCATTTAGGTGCCAAATGGGGAGTTTTTTTGACACTCTATAGTGTGAAGAATTCTCCTTTTCTTATGACAACTATTGTCACCATATTTTCTTCCTTGCTAGATTCAATGGGTACTGTAGCTAATGTGTCTAACCCTTCTTGATCCATTTTTTCTATTACTTCCTTGACAATTTTGGGTCTAAATTTTGGATAATTCTTTGAAGGGAACTCTGTAAAATTTTCACCAATATTTTGTATATCAAGGTTTTCCTCAAACTCCTTAGATATTTCAAGCTTATCAGACTCCTTATCATTGTCAATAAGCACATAATCAACATTACAAAAAGCTTCTAGTTGTAGATTCTGGGTTTTCTTCTTATTTTCACTAGCTTCATTTTGTTACAAATTTTCCTCCAGAGAGGACTTCTTTTCACATTTAGAAAAATTAGGGGTAACTATGGGAAATGAGGCTTTAGAAACCCTTCTTTCAGAGAGTCTTGCACTTTGCCTCATGGGTGATGTTGACAAGCATGGATGATTATTTTATTTCCTCTTTCTTACAAGTATTTCCACCATAGGTACTTCAAGATATTTTTCTAGATCTTCCTCCTCTTAAGACTATAAGGTTTCATTAAGGTTACTCTCCTCATATAGTACTTGTTCTAGCCTTTCTACTTTAGGTTCCAAAATTTTACCTTTTCCTTTCTCAATGGGAGACCTATTCTTAGTAGATGATGGGGCCTTAGGGGTACTAGCAACTTCTACATTTTTGCTTCTCTTTTTATGCTAGTAATGGAGGGTTTAGCTTTATAAATCTTATTCTTAGTCATTCTAGAACTAGAGGGAGAGACTTCAAGACCATTATTAGCTCTAGGAACAACTTAATAAAAACCAAAGGATATTCTTTTGCTATGTCCAACACCTTGGCATCTAGGGCTGACCAACCTGGACTCTACCCCTTTTAACTATAAGAACTTCTCCCATGACCCAATTTCTCACTTATTCAATTCCCTCTTTATGATTAATTTTATTAATAAATGGTGAGAGGTAGAGTGATCTTTTCTTGATTGTACTAGAGAAGCTTGCTTCGTAACAATGTTAAACATGAAATTTAGAAGGTTTACCTGTCTATAATCATGTCATAGGTGAGCCAACATCTTGAAATGTAGGGCATGCAGGTATGTGTAATGTCCTTCACAAGTGAGGTACTAGATGATAAACAATGTTGACTCTAGAAGTACCTTATTTCTTGTTAATGTCCAACAAAGGATCCTAGTGTATACTAAATCGTGCCCTAGTTGTGCTTAGGTCAAACTCTTTCTCCCAATTTTCACCTTCCTGGGGCAACCCAGTGACCTCAGCTACTACCTCCTCTATGAAGTCAATTCTTATGCCTTTAACTAATGTAATGCAATCCTTTAAGGAGCGTAATTTTGACTCATGTATAGGTCCATCATCTGAACACATTGCAACTCATTTTTAAAAGTTAAGTAAATTCTTTTCATTTCCTTAATTTCATAATGACACAATCAAAAAAGGACAAGTCATCAACATGTGACATTAAGAATCCAATTATTTCCAATCATCTCAAGGAGCTTTTGAAGTCACGTGCAATTTAAAATTGATTTGAAAGAAAATATTAAATATTTCCCTCCTCTCAACTAAAAAAGGGCATGGGTCCCATCAGGCTAGGATATGCAAGAGTGCACAATTATAAAAAATACCAAATCCTAACAAAGAATGAATAAAATAAAATAAAATGCATGCAAAGTTATGCGATAAGAACTAGGCTATTACTATAGGAAAGATGTTTTGGAAAAGAGCATCATAATTAATAGAATGATGGGATGGAATGGTAAGATGAGAGAGAGAGAGAGAAGGTGAAGTAGAGTGGATGTGAAGAATGTGTTTATTATGAATGCCTTGAATGGAGTCAAGAAGTATCAGGAGTTAGGGTAGGAGACCCAAATTCTTTTGCTATAGGAATACAAATATGCTAATTGTGCTAGAATTGTTACAGGAACTCTTCACAACTAACTGGTTTATTGTAAAGCTTGAGATGATGCCCATTCAAAAGTAATTTGAAGTGAACATGAACAATGGTAAATAGCTAAATTGCACTATTTGGAAATATGACAACAATCTCATATGGTCCTAACTAGTATATTTGGAACTTTCCTAGATTATGCTAGTACTTTGAGTCATAAAGGAGTGTACAATCTTCTATAACAAACATTTTCTATATGAAAAACATATCATGCCACTATTTTCTCTTGTGTTGAATGAGCTCAATATCATTCAACCAACATGGCATCAGCTTCATCTTTATTTCTTCTAGCTTACATGATGTTTAGATGAGTGGCTACATCATTAATGATATATTTCTTGAAATCAGACAAAAAATTGGATAATTCCATCTTGGATGCTCCTGAATTACCATTGGACTTATGTGGTAGATCTCTAAGTCCCCTACCTTTATTCATAGTAGCTTTGGAATAATTTAGGCATATACTTTGTATATCAGCCCAAGTCTTTTGAGTGATATCTCCTCTCCCCATAAGGTCTAGAGATTCAATACTTCCATCAATTACACATCTCAAAAAATGATGTTTCTTTGATTCCTCATTCAATTGATGTTGTGTATTATGCTGTAGGTTGAACACGAATTAGGAAAGCTAATCTTCCAAGGTTTCATCATCCTTTTGGGACATTTTAAAAAATTTGTCCCCTTTCAAATCTCAACCCCTATAGTATTCCTTATACTTTGTGAGAAACAAATTGCTCATTGTAGGACAATCTGATATAGCATTGGCACCTAATCCCATGAACCATCTCAAAGCAGCTTCTTTGAGGGTAGAAGGAAGAAAATTCAATTTGTGAACATCAGTTTTATAGTCATAACTTCTAAATATTATGTCAAACTTAAAGAGAAAGGTTTTAGGGTCTTCAATGATCAAGCCATAAAACTTGGGAAGTACAATAGTGGGTATGTTCTTCAAATTTTGGGTACCTTGTTAAGGAGGGATAGGAAAAGGAAATGTTGGTTAAGGATAAGGCTAAGCCATTCCTAGAGGGGGTACTAGAAGTGGTGCTTGATAGATGACAAGGGAAAGTGGATTATCTTGGTATTTAGATTCAACAAAGAGATCATTCAAATGCAAGGATTTATAAGAGGATGAGGGTATTCATTCCTAAGTTTTAGAAAATTGATTTTGAAAAGGTTCTCATTCATTCTTAGTATGAGATTTTTTAGGTTCAAGATTAAAAATGTCTTCCTGAATATTATGGGGAAGAAATTTCCCAAGGAGCTATCTTCTTCTATGCATGCAAAATAATATGAAATCTAAACTAACATAATGACTTATGGGTTGAATTAGATTGACACCTTCCCCAGCAATGGCACCAAAAATGGTTTTCCAACTTAATACCTCAGTAACAAAGGATTGGACATCCTTTCACATTGACTCCATGATTAGATAGAATCATGTGTTTTCCTAACAATAACATACCCACTTCATTTTATTTTATTAACCCAGAAGTGTAAGCTTGAGAGAGTGGCTACAAAGTATATCCTCTTATTCCTCTTTAAGTCATTACAACTAAAATAAAAATGGAATGCTAAAGTAGACTAAAGCTAGGAACTGAAACAACTTATCTTAAAGCTTAAAGTAATGATGCAAACTGTAAATCTATCCATGCACCTATGTTATAGGAATAGTTCAATGATTTTGTTATCAATGGCTGCAAGAATAGAACAATTCCACCTACAAAAGAAACAAACAAGAAAATGAAATCTATTCTATCAAAGAAGTTCACTCACCAAGTGGGCCCCTTGGATGAGTGAATAGAAAAGACAATAAAGATAGAAGATGGAAACTTGAACTTTGTATTCTATTCATTTTAGTAAGAGATTACATCTAATTAAAACCAAGATCACGTAATGCTATTATGAACAATCAATCTATTCTATGACCAGTCCATCAATGAGGATCAATTATAGATTCATAAAGTTTACAACAGAAATATCATTAACCATGATTTAACTCCTCCAAGAATATAGTAGGTTGAGGGAGCTATATTTGTAAACTACTATAATAGAAATCACACAATAATCTTCTTGTTGTGGTGATTCATCAATCTAGGTAACTTTGAATATGTGTGGCAAGTACCTACAACATATTCAATGCATAAAACTTCTGCATACATATATATTTATTTCATCATCAATATTAGAAAAGGTATAATGTTCAAACTATCACTCTTTACAAATCCTATGGCTACAGGAAGGAATCTACCCAAGCATAGTATAGATGATGAAACATTTATCAACATGTAATATTCCTTCATTATACCATAGAAGTCCATGGGTGCACGCAAACATAGCATATTTGAACTATCTATACTTCAATCTTCATGTCTTAAAATATAAATAATACATTCATAAAAACATAAGTTCCTTTGCTTAAACCAAAGAGTCATAAAATGTTTCTGCAAGATAATTGTCTAAAACCAAGATAAAAGGTTTTCAAAATAATGGTCTTTTAGAGGCCCATTAGTGATAAATTTATCATTTATTTCATTTTGTAGTATACACTTGCTTTTATATCCTAATTTTCTTAATTAATTATATTTAACATTTGGATCTACCTTACGCTTTTGATTACATCAAGAAGGTCAACTACACATTCACATGTTTAATTATTTAATAAACTCTTATATTATAGAAAAGAGGATTTTCTTGCATATTTCCATGAAATAATTTATTTTTAGCATTATTATATCTTTATTCCCATGGACTTTTCTTATCTAAATTAGGCTCTACTGAGATTTATGTTTGACAAACACTCTTCCTCTCAATCGAGCCCAAGTATATTCTTGCAAAAGTGAATTCATTTATGGACACCTTCATTGGAAAATTAAAAATGTCTCTGTGATAGATGACTTCCATGCACCTTTTATTTTTTTTTCTATCCTTCCCATCTAAGTTACTATATGTCAACATGCTTGGTCACAACTCATGTGAATAGACCATAGTCTTAGTTGACCTTCCACAGATTTCTAACCCACAAAAGAACTCTTAAAAGGAAAGGTGTTACCTGTACACTATTTTTTCACTCACAGTTTACCTAGCTCATCAAAACAGAGACCCTTTTGCATTAATCCTTAAACATCATGCTATAAGGAAAATTTCCCTTTTTTAAGTATTCAAAACACCTATAGGAACTATGTCTCTAACCCACATGCACCCTTATGGTATCTCTTGAGAATCTAAGCATTTACAATACATCAAAGGAAAATAATGATTATTTGAAGCCAAAGATTTTATTCACTTTAGAGAGGAAATTTATACATACATGGTAATTAAAATATAATCAGGTAAAAGTACAAAGTTTTTTCACCTTTTAGGCCGACTTATCAGAATGACTAAATTTGAGTATTTCTATACAAAAATAATCTTTTGTCAAACATATGATCTCAATAAATTCATTCTAGCTAAGTTATATATGGTCTCACACTTTTCCTATTGGAAATGTCTGTTAAATGCATATTTTATACTAGTTTGTATCCAATTACCAAAATAAAAATATTATTTCAAAAAACTAATGTTTCAATAAATCTTACTATTTTTCATGATATTTTTTTAGTAAAACAAAAACACTATTTTATAGAGCTCAAAGTCAAGAATATTCTCATATAGAGTTTATATTATTTTAATTAGATATAGTATATAGTAATTATAAAATTCTACAACCACATATTTTAACATTCGAAAAGATGTCAATTTTGAGAAAGAAAAAATATTAAATCATATCAAAAATAAAATAAAATTATATGATGTTCTAGAGGAGAGAGTCCTCTTTCAAAATGTATAATGTTTCTTCTGGTTAGAATAGATTAATTTTGAAAAATGTGGTGGGAGATGAAAACTATCAATTTTGGGTGAGTTGAAATTTGAGTCACCATAAAAGAGAAAATATAGTTCTAAAGTCAATTCCAATTTTTTAATTTTCTATATATATGTGCAATCGATAACATTGTCTAAGTTCAAATGCAAATAATTTTATTTCCATATAATTTTGTGGTGGGAAATAAGCCCCTATTTTTCAGCATTTTTTGGCAACTAAAAAATTATCTATAAAAATTAGGAAAATATATAATTTCTTATTACAAATAATTATTAAAAATTATAATCCTAAAATTCAACCATTTCTACACATTTCATTAGTTTACTTCATTTCCAAATTCTAAATAATAATACTAGTTTTATGTCATTAAAGGTGAACAATTATACTTTTGTTAGCCTTTTCCTTTACAAAAGGGTGACATAGGTTTGCGCTTTTACCCAATATTAGATACAAAATATAAATATAAAGGATTGGATTAATAGGAGTTGCCAAAATAAAGCAACTCTTTGACCCAACCAAGGCAAAACCATCATTCTAATGATTGAGGCTCATTTTAAAAATCAAAATGATTCTGCCTTTATTAGGATATACACACCCACCTTATTGTAAAAGAAATAATGCTCAAATCTCTAGAAAGGAAAAGGACAACAAGTTGGATATCTATAAAAGGATCAAAATCCTTCATCTCACTTTGAAGTCCTTTTTTGGAGAATTGTAGTTAATTTAGTGAACTAAACATCTATGAAATCATACAAGATAATGATATGCCTTAATCTATAATCATGTAATAGATACATGAATACAAATAATGATATATTATTATCTTTTGTTTATTCTATGATTCAATACACTTTTTATAGTTATGTATCATAAATGCATTAGTCTAGATAATAAAATGCTTGCTTCTAGATATATTAAGCATGGGTTTCTTCTTTGTTCATGAAATGGTAATTTTATTCTTTACTTTATATTGTCATAGTAGTTATTAATGAGAATATTGGTGCATAATATGTCTAGTCCTCATAGGCCTTGTGGTTTCTACTCCTAAATCTCTTATACATCAAAACCTTAGAGTGTCTCTAAATCTGGTGAGACACCTATTACAATTTAGTCTTTTTTCAAAATATTATCCACCAAAATATAAAAAGTGGGCTTCAAAAACCATAGAGGTCACATAGTAGAATGAAAATGTGTCCCCACCAAAAATACTTATTCCCATTGATTTATCATGTCCTATTGAAGGCAACTTCATCTTGGAAGGAGATTGTAACCATTAATAATTTTCTTTGTTGGCACACACCATGAGACTACATCTTATAATTCATATTAATATCCAATGATTCAAGAAGCTAAGAGCATAATCATGCAAATGTATTCTAGTTTTATAAAGCTATATTAATGGATTGATCTAGGTGGATCTAGAAAAGCCAAAAAAAAATCAGTATCAAAATCTCTCAAATTCAGCATTATTATAAAGAATTTAGAAAATTTGAGTCAACATAATTTGAATGGGATCAAAAGGATCTCATATGCAAAAGTTATGCGTACTAAAAAGTCTAGTCATCTAGAGAACTAGAGGTTGATTAGAAAAAGATAAAAAATGGATTACCCTAAATCCAATAAACAACTATTCAAAAGTTTATTTCTAATCACAATAATTTCAAAACTATTTTTGGTTTAAAAAATAGAGCTAATATGAATAATTTATGGCTGATCAAAGTTACCCTAGAAAAGCGTTGATTGCATGCCATCAACATATACTAACAATCTAATCAACATAATCAAAAAATCAAAAAATGATACATGGAAGATGGATAGTATTACAACATGGCAAAACATGTGTCTATGGATATATCTAAAGGTATCCAATTAGAACAAGATATATGTGTCCTCATGATAAAATCACTTAATACCACACAGAATCTAATTAGGACTCATACATTTCAAAAAATAATTCTTCTCATGGGATTCAAAATGCCAAATTTTAATAAGAAAAAAAAAAGATGTTACTCTAGAGATAATATAATTGACAAGCTCTAACGATGACAAGTAATTTTGGAATGAGATGAAGGATTTCTATCTATATTTGGATAAAGAACTATTTGTGTAGAACACAAAAAGTATTGTAAAAAGTTATACTCAATTGAATGTCTATTCATCTAGAGAACTAGAGGTTAACTAAAAAGGGTTAAAAGTGGATTGCCCCAAATCCAATAAATGATATTTTAAATTTTAGTACTTATCATAATAATTCCAAATTTATTTTTGTTTTAAAAAATAGAGCTCGTATCAAGAAGCTATGGCCAATCAAAGTTACCCTAGAAAAGTGTTGACCAAATGACATACACATCCATCAATAACCAAATCAACACAATTAGTGAATCATATGATGAAACGTGAAATATGGATAGTTTTACGGTGGTACACGTGTTTATGGAAATGCCTACAAGTTTCCAATTAGAACAAGATATGTATACTCCCCAGATAAAATCAATTAATACTAGATGGAAACTAGTTGGAACTCATACACATCCACAAAAAATGTTTCTTGTGGGATTCAAAATGCCAAATGTAAATACGAATAGAAAAAAAGGATCTTACTCTACAGATAATAGAATTGGTAGGGTCTAATTATGAGAAGTAATTTTGGAATGAGATAAAGGACTTCTATCTATATCTAGATAAAAAACTATTTGTGTAGAAAAGACTAAGTACTCTTGCCCTTCATCCTTGCCCCTATAATACCCCAAAAAAGGAAAAAATGAGCTATATCCATGATCCGAGAAGGGATAACTTGGTAAAATACTAGCCCAAAAATATCTTCCCTATGGTGATGGGAATAACATTCACCAACCTATAATTCTATCTAGGGGATGTCCCTTATGACATCTTTCTTTACAACAATACTATAGAACACATTAGTGCCTCCCAAACTTAGAGTCCAAATATATGGTCATAATGAATCCTAATTATTGGGATGTTGATGAGTAAATATAGAGGTTCATAGATGACTATGATTTCTATACCATATACAACTCAATTTCCATAGAGGACAATTTTATGTTTCTTATCCACTTAGATGAATTTTTAGAACTACTAAAGAAGAAATAAAATCTAGGTCACAAGGTGACTATTTCCCTAATCCATACAATATTTTTTAAAGAAAAAAAAAAGACTTTTTTAGTTTGAATAAGTAATATAATTTTTTTTTTTTTCAATCAATGCTACAATGAAACACATATTTTTTGTTAATCTCCATAGTAAAATATAGTCATTAAGTGTTTTATAAGCCTCATCATTTAATTTTTTAATTTTCTCAAATAACTTCTCTGTTATGACTAATCCTTTTCTTGTCCTCAAGTGCCTATAAATCAGATATAGGCCATTATTTATTTTCTAATAATTTTGTATGTGCTAAAAAAATCCATTTTCCACTTTAAATTTTACTAAATAATTTGATGTGCTTTATAGGGTAAGCTAGAAGAAACATAGAAATAATCGAGAGTTATATAAAAGAAACCATGTTTAATACATAAAAAGTTATATACATGTATTAATTATATTCAAAAATTCTAAAAAAAATTATTTATTTTCTTACAAATAGTACAAGGAAATTAATAAACATTCACAAGGTGTCATTACTTCTAGGGTTATTTTTTCTTGAGCATTCCTAGCTTCCCACAATAAATCTTTTTTGGTCTAAGGTAGAACCCCATTTGAGTAGGAGTCATTATTATTTATGTCCACCAAAGTAGAGTTAGTCTCATCACTCTCCTATGATATCTCCTAGGATAGAGTCCTAGTTGAAGAATAACTTTCACTAGCTTTCAATGACCTCTCCCATGCTTTTTCAAAAAGAACATGATATGAAATTTATCAATGACTTCCTCCATTAGTGAGACATCTAAAGAAAATAAATTATTCAATAATTCTACACCATGCTTGGTATATTAGTAGTGTATTTTAAGAGAATAGTTACAAAACATTAGTAGAAAAGACAATAATTATATGTACAAACTAGTTTCCAAGTGAAATTAGGTGTCCATAGAAAATGATAATCCAACCCACATTTGGATTAATAATATTGCATCCTGCAACCCTTTAAATAAGTTTAAATGAAACAATGCTATACCATATATGTGATAGCATCATTGGACCCTCCCCATGTTGACCAAGGACCCCAAAAGTCATGAAGATATACTAATATAAAACTAATATAAGTCCCCAGTTTAAATAAAATCAACACGGAGGACCTACTTTGGTGCAAAGAATACTATATTGTGTGTATAACTATCATACCAATTAGGTGACCATCATCAATCTAGTACAAAAATGGATTAAGGAATCTAGATCTATTTTTAGAGAAACTATAGTTTGCATCATTTTAAAAGCCCCATCAACACACATCACTTTACCTCTAAAATGACCACACCTTCCTTTTTATAGATGAAAGTGAAATTTCTTGATTCTTGGGTTTCTTTAGTGCTACTAGAAGGAAGCCTTGTATTTTATGTGAAATTTGGATTAATTATTAATGGAACAATGTGCCACTTAAAGGATATTATACATGTTAGACTCCATGAATGGTGAATGAATTTATTTCTCACTTTTGACAAAATATTGTACTTGATCTTTGTATGTGCAAAGATCCTCCATAAAGATTTTAAATATTTATTTTATTATTTTGATGAAAAATACAAATTTTTGAATGGATTATAATTTTTTTGAAGATTAATAAACTATTCCAAGTAGGAGTATGTAGATTATACTATTATTCTTCTTAAAGACTAAGAGGAATCCTCTTATACCTTTGGAGTCCTATCTAGAGGGATGGAAACGTAATATTTGTACACTACAAAAGCTAGAAGGTAATTCTTTAATAAAATATTTAGAAAAGATTGATAAATCTTGAAATAATTATATACAAGTGTAATGTCCATGCCACAGTTGTCATTCTACTAGGTCTATGGATGCTTTTTAGAAGTAGAGAAATAATTTTGACTTATTAAAGAAATCACCTCATAAGTTCTATATACACTTTCATGTAGTGACACTCTTTTTGGTTGGCTATGGGATTTACCCTCAACTATGTAGCCAAGCATGGTGATGTTACTCCAACAAGTCATCATATTACCAATTAGTGTCAAAATATGCATACAAAAAGAGTTGCTATATTACTTGATAAATGAAGGACAATCTAAATGAGTATTACTAAGTATAACCAACCTCAAGTATTCACTGAGTAATTCTACATGTATTAAGAAGAAGAGTTGGGAAGAGATAGCCCTAAGCAAATAGACTATATCGACTACAAACTCTAGCAAGATATATAGAGGACACCAAGAAAATGAACATTGAGTGACAATATATTAGAAAAAAGTATTTAGTGAGTGATACATAGGTGACATCAAAGTCATAATTGGCACAAAATCTAATGTTACAAAATCCTATTGAGTAGGATAAATGGTTTACATTAACCATGGTAAAGATTTGAAATAATTTTCTTCAACAATGTGAATTAATTTTGCTAATTACAGGGTTGTAGGAACCAACAATAATAATGCATGAGAGAAGAAAGAAAAAAATACAATTCTAATTGTTGATTAAAATTAGAGAATAATTCTAGAAAGGTCCAAAAACATAACTACTCTAGCCAATGGAAAGCAAAAGGAAAACTATAAAAGAAGTAGTATAGAATAATTTTAATAATTAGAAGGCCAAATGTTGTTATTTTTGAGATTGAGAAATATATTACTGTTATGGAGAAAATGAATATTTTTCCATTGTTGAGGAAGGTATTGGAAAAAATATAGAGAAAAGGTTAGAGATCATGGTTGAGGACACATTTGGAATGAACTTTAGATCTATCACAAGAGGTGATAAATACATAGAAGAAGAGGAATCTAATCAAGAAAAGTAAGTTGTTACTTTAAAGATCATTTTCTTCTATTCTTTAAGAACTATATTAGTTAAATCCTAAATTATTGTAAAAAGTAGATCCTTAAAGGTCTTATTGTATACTCCTAACTGAGTAAGTCATAAGAAGTGACTAAATATTGTATCCCTATAAGGGAAACCTTTTATTGAAGTAGTGAGGGATTTGTGGGTAATATCCCCACCATCATTTCTCCTCTTACCAAAGGTTTTTGTGATACCAAATAATGGTGTTATGTGTTATTTTTTATGAGAATATTTCTTTAATTTGGTTAATTTTTAATTGTTTATGCTATTTTCATTTACTAAGTATTGTGATAAAAGATCACTAATTACCAAGCTACAATAGGTAGAAAGAAAGAGTTCTAAATTTGTTTGAATGTAAATTTTTAGAGCATATAGATTCAACCACCTACTCCTTCTCAACATCCAATATATCCTTACTATTCCAACAATTGGTAAGGGAGCCTAGTTCTATTGTCCAAGATTTTACTACCTAAAAGTAAAAGGTTAGAGGTATAGAGAAATATAGGATACATGAGACTATTAAGAAGAAAATAGTAGACTTGATGATGACCATGAATCAAATAGAAAAACTAAAAAAAAACTAAAGTAGTTGATGAATAGGAGGAAAGAAATTTTTCAATAAAAAAATTAGACAACCTACTCCAAGAAATTTATTGAAAAATTGTTTGATGGAAACATATATGATGAATCTAATGCTTCTATAGTTGATCTATTGGAGTAAAACTAGAGTCTTACCAAGTATGTTAGGTCATTAAAAAGGGAACAAGAATTGCAATCTAATAGGATGTGTGAAGTAATGGAACAAAAATTAAAGGATGAGGATGAAAAAAAAATAATAGAAGTTGAGCTACAATAGTAATTACAAGTCATGCCTTTAAAAGACCCATCCCTTTGGCTATAACTAGCTACATGTGTTCTTTTGTCCTTTCATTTTCTAAATAGCCAACTAAGCCTATGGGAACCTTATGAATCTTTCATTAGTATGTAATAAATTTCTAACACAATATCCTAAAATATTTTTTGGCTTACCTTCTCTTTGTTTCATAATCACCCCATTGTACTCTTTCTTATGGCTACTATAGGTAATAAAATGATAGGTTTTTCCCAATTTATCATTCTAAATCCAAGTTAAATTCATATCCCCTTATAATGAGGTAGTCAACCATAATATCTAATAAATGCAAATTACTTTTGAACTTATTCATCAAACACTTTTTATAGAAATACGTCCCTCACAATTAGAGTACAAATCTCAACCGTGATAAATTCCTCCATCTACCTCCAACATCATTAGCCTTTGACCTATAATCCCATGCTTGTAATGACATCTATGAAAACATTCCCTTCCCTATAAGTGTGTTGTAGAGCATAACTATCAAGATTAGCAAGGAGAAGAAAAATGCCCCCAAAATAAGTCTTAGTGACCACCCCAAGGAATAAATACCATTAATCTACTCCACTAGTAGCATGGAGTCAATTTCAATGTTTACATGTATCTAACCAATCTTTACAATCAAATTAAGACCCTATAAAAGGGCTGCTACTTCAACCTCAACATTTGTCACACTTCTGACTACTAGCTGAATTCCAAATGATTCCTGCACTATAGTACCCCCATTTGTTTCTGCCCCATCAAATTTGCATAAATTTCTTTTATCAAATTGATATGCACTAATAATATATGAAGCACACCATGGAATTATTGAAGAATATATTTTCTTTTTATGTCTCACTAATGGATAAATTCAAAAATCTTTAAAAATGTATAATAAAAAAATTCAAAAAATAATAAGGATAAACTTCATCCAATTTTACACATTTCATTAGTTTACATCATCCTAAAATTCAAAATGAAAATGCCACTTTTATGTTGTTAATGTTGAATAGTTTGCATTCTATTATCCTTTTCCTTTACAAAAGGTCAACATGTGTTTTTGGTTTTACTCACTAGATAAGAACACTAAGATTTTAATCATGGAAACTAGTCATTACATGGAAAGCCTTGTTAGGATATTACTATAATGGTCTATTAAGAGTAGACCCTCTTAGAGTTACTCAGTTAAGGGATTTAATTCTATCTATCTTAGTAAATTTAAACTCTTAGGAGTAACCTTGTAATGGAATTCAAAAATCAAATTAATGTGCCATCTAATTAAGGGATTTAATCATCAAATGTTTTAAAATCCCATTGACCTTGTTAAATCAATAGAAAAATGTAGCATCTTCTCACCCAACTACATCGAAGATCATTTCTTATATGCCAAGGCATGTAGGATTTCACTTATTATCTCTTTTGATGGCATTTGAGATTTGATCTGTCTATGATCATCTCTTTAAGAATTTCCCAATTAGTAATATTTTCTCCAAAATTATTTCCAACCATCCATTAAGTTTCATCTTTTTGTCCTTTCATCGAGTCTACCTATGCTAAAACATCCAACTTAATAAATTTTTCCTTGCAATTAGAGCTAGAATATTATTCATTTAGAAGCAACTTTGATCTTATCATGGAAGATGCACAACTCATCCACTTTATAACCAATTCCCTCAATGTAATTTAGCATTTAAAGACATAGGAGGCAAGGCATGACAGGATGACCTAATGCAAAAACATTAACTACTATAGATATTACCACATCCTTAGGTCTTGATGAAGGACGCTTCCCTTAGTCCCACACCACATATTAGAAACAACGAAATAAAATCAATTTGAGAGAACAAATATGGGCTTCTTGTTATCTCCACAAGTGTGGAACTATAGAATTCATTATTACAATATTCAAACTCAAATGGATGTCTTCCTTATGATAGTCTCCAAGAGAGAGCTATGACTATCACCCAGAACTACCCTAGAAATCCTACTAGCCTTCCATAGATAGGTATTTTACTCTAGCTAAGAAGGTTCTAGACATGAAGAACTAACCCTATAAGCCAAAAAACCTCATATTATATTATTTTATTAGATAGATTTTTCTCAAGACAATTTAAAAATTACATTTTTTAATATCCCACTTCTAGAGACCATAGCTAACAAACCATTGGCTTGTTGGACTATTATAACACCTTTACAAAATCCTTGGTTAAATTTATGCAACTTGTAATTGCACAAGAATCCATCAATGAAAGTTTGACCTCATTTCAGAGCCATTTGGGCCTTCATCATTGAGCTTGGAGTTTGGATAGGCAAAATTCATATTGAAAATCTTCCATAACTACAATAATATAGATGATATGGCAATGAAACTCATCTAAAAGGGTGATATGTCTAAGATGAACCTGCAGATATGAGATTAGAAAAAATTGAGCACATAAGACAAAATTATTTAATTTAGGAAGCTTTGATGAATAAAACTTAGCACAGAAATAACCCTTATTCAAAACACAAAATTTGAAATAGAAATATTTAAGGTGATGTAAGATTTCCCTTACACCCATATTCAAAATTTGAAGTACGGGTCTTTTGTTTCCCCATGAATCAACACCCACAAAAGCTGAGATAGAAAGGAATTTGAATATTTATAAAGACAAAAGTCTTATAGTTCTTATATTCTTCATTATTCCATTCTTATCTTGTTTATTTTTCTTAACTTGGGTCATATCATATTCTTATATAGTAGGGTGCTAAAGATTTTTTTTCTAAGAGAAAGCATAGTCCTACTCATGGTACATTATTTATAGTCTATAATTAATTGATGGAATTTGTAATAATTCTCACAAAACAAGCTGAAATGAAGTTAGAAAAACCAAAAACCTCATTCCTATGCATGGTACATTATTTAAAGTCCATATTTAAGTGACCAAATTTGTTATAGTTGTCATAAAACAAGATAAAATAGAGTTAGAATAACCAAAAACCTATATTAGTATGAGTATAGATTCATCAACATGGTATGAGGTGAGCTAGAAAGTTCCTTGTGTATTAATATAATATAATATAATATTTTAAGATTTATTAAATTAATCAAAAGGAAAAATACAATTACTTTTGATGTATTCAAAAAAGGCCATGATAAAGGAATAATCCTTTTCTTATGTACTAAAAGATAATCCATCTTCACAAAAAATATTAGAGTCCTTCCTACAAAGAGCACTATCAATATTCAGTAGAGAATAATGTAATTGACTAAACTCAAAAATAAAGCAGTAGTCAATACTATGGGTGCTTCTATACTTCCTATAGTGCTTTGAATTATACATATTAGCCCATCTATGTGTAGAGTTCATAAAAAATATAACATCTCAAAAACTTGAAATGATAATCTAACATGGTCTAAATCTCCTCTTTCTAACTTTGGTCATTCTTCATGGTCGTATATTCCTCCTCCTTTAGAGGTTTTTTCACCAGGGTCTTAAATCAGTCATCTACTAGAGAGCTATAGAAAGAACAAGTGGCTTCACATTCCTTGCTTACATCCTTCTCCTCTTTATGAAACTCTAGAAGATACATATGTGTGGCCTCCAATGCAACACCTTAGTGGTGTACTCAACAATGGTCTCAAATTTCCTATACAGGGTCTCTTGGTTATCAACAAGTTTATTAATTTATTTTTCTAGCCTATCTATCCTATCATTACTTTTATCTTTTCCATTGGTGGACCCCTCCACCTTCCCCCCACCCCTCTCTTTCTTCCTCATAGGGGAAGTGATATCACTAACCAAGCTCTTTTCTAGGGAAAGGTTTCCTCCAAAGGTATCATATACATGGGAGGGGCTAGGGTTACCCTTACTCATAGCCATAATCAGTGTGTATCATTTTCATTTTCCTCTTCCTTGTAGGTTTAGTCTCCATCTCCGTGGATTTAGATCTCACAATAATTTCCTTTTTGGGTAGGGTTCTAAATTTTTCTATTTTAAACCTCTTATTTGATCTCCTAGTGATTTTATTACTCCTACTAGTATCTATGTTTGAATCAATAAAACTAATATCCTTCCCAGTAGCAGGGGAAATTTTCACACTTCTTTTCAAGAATAACTTAGGGCTCGAGTAATTGGAAACATGAGTGGTAGAAATGTCTAGGAGCCTCACAATCAGGGGTGGTTGAGGCCTTGGTGGAAATTTTAAAGCTTGAACATAAAGGCCTGGTGAAAAATGTGAAAAGGTTTCCCTTCCCCACTCTTCTTCTAGACGGTAAAAACAATATCTTCCATAGAATGCAGAATGAGGTGTGGGAAGGAAATTAAATCATGGTTTCTGAAATGTTTTAAAATGGGAAAGTGGTAATAGTAAGAATCTAGAAGTGGTCCTCAAGTGTGATGTAATTCCATGAATATGCACTAGTTCTTCCTTAGACTAGAAGAATTTCTGCATACTCACCTCATTTGAGATCTTGGATTGTTTATGTCAACTCATGCTTTGAGAGATATACCTCCCACATTTACTATGAGTTCCTCCATGATTTAAAAAGAAATCCCATTACCAATCACCTTTTTTATTGTGTTAGGATTCCACAAATTGCATGGATACATTCTCATGAAACCCTTTAGTACACTCCATGAAGGCCAAGAGGCCTCCTTCCGAAAAGAAAATCCACATTGCTTCACTATTTCTGATGTAATCCTCAATTCATTCAGCTCAATGCAGTTAGAGCTAGCACCTATGGCTCCTTCTCCAAGCTCAATAAAAAAACTCTCAGCATCCACCAACATATCCCTATTGTAGGTAAGAGCTTGAATAAAGGAAATTTTGGCTTGACTTTATCACTGTAAATACCCTTATTGTCATAATCATTCACTATTTTATGATTACACCACTGCCTTGTTGTTGAAACAAATTGCCTATCTCATCTCTTAATCATTTAAGAATATCATTGATGAGATTCTAATGTATAAAAGATCTAGTTGAAATAGTTTACCCCAAACTCAAGATCTTTGTAGCTTTTCATGCTCCATCTAGTAAAACAAGAAGGATGCAATGTCGAAGGTGTTCTAAAAGTCACACACTACTCCTCACAAATCACAAGTTCATTATAAAGTCATCTATGAACTATTAAACATTTTTAAAAAAAAATTAGTAATGAGATCAATTATACTAATTTATTGATAACAAATTTTTGGTGCTAGTACATCCATAGTAAAAATGTCTTAAAAACCAAAGTTAAAAAAATATTTCTAAAAATAACAACTGATATAGAAGACAACAAAAATAATTTTCTACAAGCAGAAGCACATGACGTGACCTATAAGAACTGATAAGAGCTATTGATACACTTCCCCTGTAATTTTTTACAACTTTTAATTGGTTGTCTACATTAATTAGGATCACCAGTGAGTATTACTGTTCTAAATATTGAATTTCTTGAAGGAAATATTGCGTAAGTATTTTTATACTCGCAACAAATAGAAAAATAGTAGACATTAGGCCAGCAAAAAGTACCTAGTTTCCTATTTTGAGATTTATAATTCTTTCAAATTAAGAGCGATTGCAACAACCTAGAGAGTAATAGTGTAATTAGGTCTTGTACAAAAGCATTTGTCTTTTATGGCATTCCTAAATGGTAAGACACAATAGGTTTGAACATGGAAGGAAATTATAAAACAATGAATAGCTCCAAAAATAGGTTAATTTATGTAGTTTTCAATAGTTTATTAGAATTGTAAGAGATGAACATGCAATATACAGGTTAAGAAAAACCAAACCAAATACGTAACTATTTTGCTGTAGGCTTTTTTTGTGAGAAATATAAATTAAAAAAAAATTAAAACTCACAACCCTAACTCAAAAAAACTTTGCTTGGCACATGAAGGTGCCAAGTGCCAGTATTGCTCAACACTTGCTCGACACTTGAAGGTGTCGAGTGACAGATTGTTCGACACTTGATGGTGCTAAGTGACAGGCAACAAGTGTCGAGTAAGCTCAACACTCAAAGGAGAAAGCTCAACATTAATGGATGTCGAGTGGTCTCGGCTTACAAAAGAAATGCTCAGTAAAAGAAGAGCTTGGCACACACAAATGCAGTAGGTGCCGAGTGTTCTGTTTCAACTAAAATATTATAACTTACAGAAATTCAACGTGAATGCTTTCACCATGAAAACCAAAAACTCAAAGCTTTAACCTTTCAAAAAAACTTGTCAAATGTAATGAATAGAAGAGTAAGATAGATTCAAGTATGCATGCTTGATTTCTATTCAATCTTTCATTAAACTATTAAAAAATCTAGGAGCATTCAATTTCAACCAGAAAACCCTAAAATAACCCTAAATTGGTAAAACTTCAAACAACTTTAATGCTTCAAAAAACCTTTAAACCTACAACTCTAATGGCTGCATACAAAGGTGCCTGGAGCAATCACTGCTTCAACAGGAAAAACAAAAACAACAACAAACTCACAGAATGAATAGAGGAGTGACATGCAATTGGAGACACTGAACATACCTCCTTCTGTCTCTTCAACAAGTGGATCTGTTGACCACTTTCTTCTTCTTCCTTTTCTTTGCTTTGTTGAACAGAAACTTTGAATAATCTTACTTACTGAATGAATGAATAAACATTCCTTTTGTCACATTCCATTTCCCCCCTCTTTGTAGAATTTGAAAAACTTCACCTACTCGTATTAATTTTTCTATCTATTTTGGAAGTCAGGGGGTTTGTGAGCATTTGGCTCAAGGGGAAAACATCAATGTTTCATTAAATTTTCCAACACTCCCCCTTTGTCCTGAGCCAAAAAAACAAGGATCACAGTTGATCCAAATCAACTAAACCAAGACACTCTCTTAGGTGTACAAAAGGTCCAATGCCTAAAGGCTTAGTAAAGATGTCTGCTAGTTGCTACTCAGACTTGAAAAAATTCCATCTTGATAACCCCATTCTCCACCAACTCTGATGAAGTGATATCTAATCTCAATATGCTTGCTTCTCCCATGGAAGACTAGATTCTAGGACAATGCAATCGATGAGATGTTGTCACAATAAATTCTGGTTCCATACTCTTGTATAGTGTTGGATCCACTCTCTTGCCAGAGTCTTCCTTGCTCAACTTTAGACCTACTATTGTTGGTGTGGGGGCTACCTTACTATTCTGATCTCTCCATGATCTGCCCTGCATACTTTTCTTGAGAGATGAAGATGCCATTATGCATTTGTTTTACTTCTATGCCTAGAAAGTATTTCAAGACACCTAAGTCTGTCATTTCAAATTCACTTTTCATGACCTTTTTAAACTCATGGATTAGAGTCTTATCATTACCAGTAAAAATCAAGTCATCTACATACAAGACAACAATGAATACATTACCATCTGCTACCTTGATGTAAAGAGTGGGCTCACAATTGCTTTTGCTAAAGCCATTGCACATCAAATATGAGTCAATCTTAATGTACCATGCGCATGGAGATTTCTTGAGCCCATAAAAAGCTCTCTTCAATCCATATACTTTATTCTCTTCAACCACAACTTCATAACTAGGTGGCTGCTCCACATACACTTCTTCTTTCAATACACCATTTAGGAAGGTAGACTTCACATCCATTTGAATTACCTTCCACTTGTGTTGGGCTGCAATTGCTATGACAACATGCACGATTTCTATTCTTGCAACAGGGGTATAGGTCTCATCACAGTCTCTTCCATACTGCTATTTGTAGCCCTTGATTACCAACCTTGCCTTATGCCTATCAATCTTGCCTTCAGCATTGCATTTGGTCTTATAGACCCATTTCACTCCAATCACTTGTTTCTTGGGAGGCAATTTAGTTAGCTCCCATGTCTTGTTCCTTTCTATAGCATCTATTTCCTCATCCATGGCATTACACCATTTCTTCTCCTTAATAGCTTCTTTAAAATATACTGAATCACTATGAGAAAATAATGTAAAATTTACACTCTCATCATAATCTTCATACCTTTCATCTTGGTATATCTCCCTAAGACTCTTGGTCTTTCTTGGTAAAAGGGAGGAGAGTGTGGGATTAGAATCTTCACTATTGCTACTTTGCCAACCAGCTCGGTCCTCACTAGTACTTGACACTGACACTCGATCATGCCTAGAGGAGCTCGACAATGACTGAACCTTCTTGCCTTTTCTTCTATTTTCTCCTTCTTCTTGCTGCTCATCAACATCTTCTTCATTCATAATTGGCACTTTACTTGAAGTGCTCGGTGACTCATCAATTGAACCATACCAAGATTGATTTTTAAGAAATTCCACATCTCTTGAAAGAGTTATCTTGTTGTTCAATGAGTCATACAATTTGTATGCCTTTGATTTTGAGCTATACCCTGTGAATATGCACTTCACACCTTTTTCATCCAATTTCTGCATTTTCTCTTTAGGTACATGTGCATATGCTACACATCCAAACACCCTTAGGTGTTCAACTATCCATCTTCCATGTGACTATACTTCCATTGAAATTTTATGACAAACTACCTTTTTAGGACACCTATTAATTAGGTAAACTACTATTGCCACATCCTCTCCCCAAAATTTAGTGGGGAGACCTTTCTTTTTCATCATGCTCCTTACCATTTCAACAATGGTCCTGCTCTTTCTTTCAGCCACTCCATTCTGTTGTGGTGTATAGCTGCCTATGAGCTCTTTCTTTATGCCATGTTTCCTACAAAAAGTTACAAAAGAATTGGAGGTATACTCCACTCCTCTATTTGATCTTAAGACCTTGATATAGTGTTCACATTCTTTTTCAGCTTGGGCTTTAAAGTCTATAAATTTATAAAATGCTTCAGATTTATTCTTTAAGAAATACACACATGTCCTATGACTGAAATCATTAACGAATGTCATGAAATAAGTACTACCCCCGACGGAAGTAACTTGCATAGGACTGACTAGGTCGGTATGCACTAACTCTAATTGATATCTAGCCCTCCTGGAATTTCCAAAATTAAAGGGAAGCCTATATTGCTTACCCAAAATACAAGCCTCACACTTGTCACAAGAATTTTCTACACATGGAAAACCATCTACCATTCTTTTATTTGACAATAAATTTTAACCAACATAGCCAAGATGACCATACCTGAGATGCCACAACTGTGAAGGGTCTTCAATCACACTCCTTACAGCTGATTGTGTGTGAGGTGCAACACAAACTTGAGATGAGAAAAATGTCTCTATGCTCAAGGGAAACATTCTATTCTTTGTCATTTGAACTGTTGCAAGTAAGTTCTTGCTCCCATCCTTTTCATGGATGACACACTTGTCATTTTCCATCAACACTTTGTATCCATTTTGAATGAACTGACCAATGTTCATCAAATTGTGCTTCATACCAGGGGTAAAATTTACACATTTTTTTATTTCTTTCTTCTTACCTTTCTTGGTGTGGAGCATAATAGATCCCTTTCCCACAACTAGTAGGGTTCCATTGTTACCCATCTTAATTTTTGATTTGAAACTCTTGTCAATGAATGAAAACAAGGTTTCATTACCACTCATGTGGTTGCTACATCCACTGTCGAGGTACCAAACCTTAGGGCTTCCTTCTTCACCAACATTACACATGATGAAGGCTGTGGCATTATTTTCACTTCCCATATTCACATCAGCCACATTTTCTTGTCCTGACTGATCAATTTTCTTTTTCCAGCATTCATTTGCATAATGCCCATATTTATGGCAATAGTAGCATTCTACATTACTCTTATTTGAGTTGTAGTATTTCTTACATCCTCTTGAGATATTTTGAGAGCTACTTGCTCCATTTGCTCTTCCTAAGCTTGCTGCTGCAGCATTCCTTTATCCTCGATAGCTTTGGCCTCTGCCTGTGGAGTTTCTGCCTGAGCCATTTCTTCCTCTCCCACTTCCTTTTGGATTTGTCTGAGCTTTGAATTCTTGCTCTTGGGAAGATGAAGAAGTAGATCTGTTGATCCTATGCTCATGGGTTTGATGTGTACCCATCAACTCATCCATTGTAAAAATAGTAAGGTCTTTTGCCTCTTCTATGGTCATGACCAAATTGTCATATTTATGAGGTAAACTCCTCAATATCTTTTCCACTATCCTCTGCTCTTGATAGTCTTCTCCATTTGACTTGAGTTGCTTAATCAAATTGGAGGTCCTTGAACTAAAGTCTGCAACTAATTCATTTTCTTTCATCTGAAGGTTCTCAAACTCTCTCCTTATATTCTATAGCTTTATTGTACGGACTTTATAAGTCCCCTTGAAGTTCATCTCAAGGCTATCCCAAGCTTCCTTTGCATAATTTTCTACTGCAATCTTTGCAAATATTATGCTCTTTCAAATGAGTCTTACGTGCATTTGTGAGTGTAGGATACTGAGTTGGATCAGTCACATCATTGAATCCATTAGCTACAAACTCCCACAAATCATTTGCAACCATAATGGTCTTCATCTTCCTTGCCCATGTACCATATTTTTTCCCATTGAATAGTGGTGGTTGCTGCCATAACTTGCCTGCGTCTCCTGCCATGATAAATATCCCAAGAAAATAAATGCCCTAACTCACTATGGATGTGGGGCCTCAAAGCTCTGATACCATGTGAGAAATATAAATTAAAAAAAATTTAAAACTCACAACCCTAACTCAAAAAAAACTTTTCTTGGCACTTAAATATTTTCTCAGCACATGAAGGTGTTGAGTGCTAGTATTGCTCGATAGTTGTTCGGCACTTGAGGGTGCCAAGTGATAGATTGCTCAGCACTTGATGGTGCCGAGTGATAGGCAATAGGTGTTGAGTAATCTTGGCACTCAAAGGAGAAAGCTTGACACCAATGGATGTTGAGTGGGCTCAGCTTACAAGGGAAATGCTTGGCACAAGAAGAGCTCGGCACACAAAAATGCCATAGGTGCTGAGTGTTCTGTCTCAACTGAAATATTATAACTTAGAGAAATTCAACATGAATGCTTTCACCATTAAAACTAGAAACTCAAAGCTTTAACCTTTCAAACAAACTTCTCAAATGTAATGAATAGAAGAGGAAGATAAATTAAAGTATGCCTGCTTGCTTTCTATTCAATCTTTCATTAAACTATTATAAAATCTGGGAGCATTTAGCTTCAACTAGGAAACCCTAAAATAACCCTAAATTGGTAAAACTTCAAACAACTTTAATGCTTCAAAAAACCTTTAAACATACAACTCTAATGGCTACATACAAAGGTGCCTAGAGCAATTACTGCTTCAAAAGAACAAAAACAAACAACAACAAAATCACAAAATGAATGGAGGAGTCACGTGCAACTGGAGACACTAAACATACTTCCTTCTGTCTCTACAACAAGTGGATCTGCTGACCACTTTCTTCTTCTTCCTTTTCTCTGCTCTGCTGAACTAAAAATCTGAATAATCTTTTTGAATGAGTGAATGAATAGACTTTCCTTTTGTCACATTCCATTTTCTCTCTCTTTTTAGAATTTGAAAAACCTCACCTACCTGTATTAATTTTTCTGTCTGTTTTGGACGTCAGGGGGTAGGTGAGCATTTGGCTCAAGGGGAAAACGTCAGTGCTGCATTAAATTTTCCAACACTCCCCCTTTTTCTCGAGCCAAACAAACAAGGATCACAACTGATCCAAATCAACTACACCAAGACTCTCTCTTAGGTGTACAAAAGATCCAATGCCTAAAGGCTTAGTAAAGATGTCTGCTATCTACTGCATAGACTTGCAAAAATCAATCTTGATATCCCAATTCGCAACCAACTCTCTGATGAAGTGATATCTGATCTCAATATGCTTACTTCTCCCATCGAATACTGGATTCTTGGACAATGCAATTGATGAGCTATTGTCACAATAAATTGTGGTTCCATCCTTTTGCCTTTCATTCAAATCTGTCAAGATCCTCCTTAACCAAATAGCTTGGCATGCTGCTACATTTGTTGCTATGTATTCAGCCTCTGCTATAGATTGAGCAACAATAGGTTGATTCTTAGATGCCCATGAAATTGCATCCAATCCCATATGAAACATGTATCCGGAAGTACTCTTCCTGTCATCTATACTTCCAGCCCAATTGCTATCAGTATAACCCACCAACTTGAAATCATCATATGTAGTATACAAACTTCCAAATCCCTTGGTACCTTCCACATACCTTAGGATCTTTTTTCCTACTTGCCAATGGGAATCCTTTGGTAATTCCATAAATCTAGAAATCAGACTTACTACATGCATTAGGTCTGGCTGAGTTGCAGTCAAATACATTAAACTTCCAACCATACTCTTGTATAGTGTTGGATCCACTTTCTTGCTAGAGTCTTTCTTGCTCAACTTCAGACCTACTGTTGTTAGTGTAGGGGATGCCTTACTGTTCTGCATTTTAAATCTCTCCAAGATCTGCCCTGCATACTTTTCTTGAGAGATGAAGATGCCATTATGCATTTGTTTTACTTCAATGCCTAGAAAGTATTTCAAGAGACCTAAGTCTATCATTTCAAATTAACTTTTCATGGCCTCTTTAAACTCACCGATTAGAGTTTTATCATTACCAATAAAAATCAAGTCATCTATATACAAGACAAAAATCAATACATTTCCATCTGCTACCTTGATTGAAAGACTGGGTTCACCATTGCTTTTACTAAAGCCATTGCGCATCAAATATGAGTCAATCCTACTATACCATGCCCTTGGAGCTTTCTTGAGCCCATAAAGAGCTCTCTTCAATCTATATAATTTATTCTCTTCACCCACAACTTCATAACCAGGTGGTTGCTCCACATACACTTCTTTCAATACACCATTTAGAAAGGTGGACCTTACATCCATTTGAAATACCTTCCACTTGTGTTGGGTTGCAATTGCTATAATAACACGCACAATTTCCATTCTTACAACAGCGGCATAGGTCTCATCATAGTCTCTTCCATACTGCTATTTGTAGCCCTTGACTACCAGTCTTGCCTTATGCCTATCAATCTTGCCTTCAGCATTGCATTTGGTCTTATAGACCTATTTAACTCTAATCACTTGCTTCTTGGGAGGCAATTTAGTTAGCCCCCATGTCTTGTTCCTTTCTATAGCATCTATTTCCTCATCCATGGAATTACACCATTTCTTCTCCTTAATAGCTTCTTCAAAATATAATGGATCACTATGAGAAAATAATGAAAAATTAACACTCTCATCATAATCTTCATACCTTTCATCTTGGTATATCTCCCTAAGACTCTTGGTCTTTCTTGGTAGCAGGGAGGAGAGTGTGGGATGAAAATCTTCACTTTTTCTACTTTACCGACTAGCTCGGTCTTCATTGGTACTCGTCACTGACACTCAGTCATGCCTAGAGGAGCTCGGCAATGACTGAACCTTCTTGCCTTTTCTTCTATTTTCTCCTTCTTCTTACTATTCATCAATATCTTCTTCATTCATAATTGGCAATTTACTTGAAGTGGTCGATGACTCATCAATTGAACCATACCAACATTGATATTCAAGAAATTCCACATCTCTTGAAAGAGTCATCTTGTTGTTTAATGGGTCATACAGTCTATATGCTTTTGATTCTAAGTTGTACCCTATGAAGATGCACTTCATAGATTTGTCATCCAATTTCTGCATTTGCTCTTTAGGCACATGTGCATATTCTACACATCCAAACACCCTTAGGTGTTCAACTATCCATCTTCCTCGTGACCATACTTCCATTAGAATTTTATCACGAACTACTTTTGTAGGAAACCTATTAATTAGGTAAATTGTTGTTGCCACAACCTCTCCCTAGAATTTAGTTGGCAGACCTTTCTCTTTCATCATGCTCCTTGCCATTTCAACAATGGTCCTATTCTTTCTTTCAACCACTCCATTCCACTGTGCTGTATAGCTGGCTGTGAGCTCTTTCTTTATGCCACGTTTCCTGTAAAAATTTACAAAAGAATTGGAGTTATACTCCCCTCCTCTATATGATCTTAGGATGTTGATATAATATTCACATTCTTTTTCAGCCTGGGCTTTAAATTCTACAAATTTATCAAACACTTCAAATTTATTCTTTAAGAAATACACCCATGTCCTATGACTGAAATCATCAATGAATGTCATGAAATAAGTACTACCCCCAATGGAAGTAACTTGCATAGGATCAACTAGGTCGGTATTCACTAACTCTAATGGATATCTAGCCCTCCTAGAATTTTTAGAATTAAAGGGAAGCCTACGTTGCTTACTCAAAATACAAGCCTCACACTTGTCACAAGAATTTCCTACACATAGAAAACCATCTACCATTCTTTTATTTGACAATAAATTTAAACCAGCATAGCCAAGATGACCATACCTGAGATGCCACAACCGTGAAGGGTGTCCAATCACACTCCTTAGAGCTGATTATGTTTGAGGTGGAGCACAAACTTGAGGTGAGTATCATGTCTCTATCCTCAAGGGAAACATAATGTTCTTTGTCATTTGAATTGCTGCAAGTAAGTTCTTTCTCCTATCCTTCTCATAGATGACACACTTGTCATTTTCCCTTAGAACTTTGTATCCATTTTGAATGAGCTGACCAATACTCATCAAATTGTGTTTCATACCAGGGGTGAAATACACAGTTTGTATTTCTTTCTTCTCACCTTTCTTGGTGTGAACCATAATAGATCATTTGCCCACAACTGGTAGGGTTCCATTGTTACCCATCTTAATTTCTAATTTGAAACTCTTGTCAATGAATGAAAACAATGTTTCATTAACACTCATGTGGTTTCTACATCCA
Organism: Cupressus sempervirens; assembly: GCA_028749045.1. Lineage (NCBI taxonomy): Eukaryota > Viridiplantae > Streptophyta > Pinopsida > Cupressales > Cupressaceae > Cupressus > Cupressus sempervirens. The sequence continues at coordinate 262,725,371 of CM053789.1, forward strand.
CTATCTAGGTACCAAACCTCAGGGCTTCCTTCTTCACCAACATTACACATGATGAAGGTAGTGGCATTATTTCCACTTCCCATATTCACATCAGCCACATTTTCTTGTCTTGACTATTCATTTTACTTTTTCTAGCATTCATTTTCTTAATGCCCATATTTATGACAATAGTAGCATTCTACAATACTCTTTTTTGAGTTGTAATTTTTGTTACCTCCTCTTGAGGTATTTTTAGAGCTACTTGCTCCATTTTCTCTTCTTGAGGTTTTTGTTGCAGCATTCCTTTGTCCTGCATTGCCTCAACCTCTGCCTCTAGAGTTTCTGCCTGAGCCATTTCTTCTTGTCCCCCTTCCTTTTTGATTTGTCTGAGCCTTGAATGCTTTCTCTTGGGAAGATAAAGAAGTAGATCTGTTGATCTTATGCTCATGGCTTTGAAGTGCACCCATCAACTCATCCATTGTGAAAACAGTAAGGTCTTTTGCCTCTTCTATGGTCATGACCAAATTGTCATATTTATGAGGTAAACTCCTCAATATCTTTTACACTATCCTCTACTCTTTATAGTCTTCTCCATTTGACTTTAGTTGGTTAATAACATTGGAGGTTCTTGAACTGAAGTCTGGAACTGATTGATTTTCCTTCATCTGAATGTTCTCAAACTCCCTCCTTATATTCTGTAGCTTTACTGTATGGACTTTTTCAGTCCCCTTGAAGTTTGTCTCAAGGATATCCCGAGCTTCCTTTGCATAATTTTCTGCTGCAATCTTTGGGAAAATTATACTCTTTCAAATGAGTCTTCTGTGCATTTGTGAGGGTAGCATACTGAGTTGGATCAATCACATCATTGAATCCATTAACTACAAACTCCCACAAATCATTTGCAACCATAATGGTCTTCATCTTCTTTGCCCATGTATCATAATTTTTCTCATTGAATGGTGGTGGCTGCTGTCATATCTTTCTTGCATCTCCTGCCATGATAAATATCCCAAGAAAACAAATGCCCTAACTCACTATGGATGAGGGGCCTCAAAGATCTGATATCATGTGAGAAATATAAATTTAAAAAAAAATTAAAACTCACACCCCAAACTCAAAAAAAACTTTGCTCGAAACTTAAATATTTGCTTGGCACATGAAGGGGCTGAGTGCCAGTATTGCTAATCACTTGCTCGGCACTTGATGTTGCTGAGTGATAGGTAATAGGTTTCGAGTAAGCTCGACACTCAAAGGAGAAAACTCAACACCAATGGATGCCGAGTGGGCTCGGCTTACAAAGGAAATGCTCAGCACAAGAAGAGCTCGACACACACAAATGTAGTAGGTGTCGAGTGTTCTGTTTCAACTAAAATATTATAATTTAGAGAAATTCAACATGAATGCTTTCACCATTAAAACTAGAAACTCAAAGCTTTAACCTTTCAAACAAACTTGTCAAATGTAATGAATTGAAGAGGAAGATAGATTCAAGTATGCTTGCTTTCTTTCTATTCAATCTTTCATTAAACTATTAAAAAATCTGGAAGCATTCGGCTTCAACCAGAAAATAATCCTAAATTGGTAAAACTTCAAACAAATTTAATGCTTCAAAAAACCTTTAAACCTACAACTCTAATGGCTGCATACAAAGGTGCTTGGAGAAATCACTGCTTCAACAGGACAAAAACAAGCAAAAACAAACTCACAGAATGAACAGAGGAGTCATGTGCAACTGGAGACACTGAACATACTTCCTTCTGTCTCTGCAACAAGTCGATCTGCTGATCACTTTCTTCTTCTTCCTTTTCTTTGCTTTTCTGAACTAAAACTTTGAATAATCTCACTAAATGAATGAATGAATAAACATTCCTTTTTTCACATTCCATTTTCCCCCTCTTTTCAGAATTTGAAAAACCTCACCTACCCGTATTAATTTTTCTATCGATTCTGGACATCAGGGGGGTAGGTGAGTGTTTGGCTCAAGGGACAAACATCAACACTGCATTAAATTTTCCAACACTCCCCCTTTGTCCCAAGCCAAACAAAAAAGCATCATAGCTTATCCAAATCAACTACACCAAGACACTCTCTTAGGTGTACAAAAGTTCCAATGCCTAAAGGCTTAGTAGAGATGTCTGCTAGCTACTACTTAGACTTGCAAAAATCCATCTTGCTATCTCAATTTTCTACCAACTCTCTGATGAAGTGATATCTAATCTCAAAATGCTTGCTTCTCCCATGGAAGACTAGATTATTGGACAATGCAATTGATGAGATGTTGTCAAAATAAATTATGGTTCCATCCTCTTGCCTTTCATTCAAATCTGTCAAGATCCTCCTTAACCAAATAGCTTGGCATGTTGCTGCATTTGTTGCTATGTATTCAACCTCTGCTATAGATTGAGCAAAAATAGGTTGCTTCTTGGATGCCCATGAAATTGCATCCGATCCCATATGAAACATCTTTCCGGAAGTACTCTTCCTATCATCTATACTTCTAGCCCAATCACTATCAGTGTAACCCACCAACTTGAAATCATCATATGTAGTATACAAAATTCCAAATCCCTTGGTACCTTTCACATACCTTAGGATCCTTTTTTTCGCTTGCTAATGGGAATCCTTTGCTGTTTCCATAAATATGGAAATTAGACTTACTACATGCATTAGGTCTGGCCGTGTTGCAGTCAAATACATTAAACTTCCAACCATACTCTTGTATAGTGTTAGATCCACTCTCTTACTAGAGTCTTCCTTACTCAACTTTAGACCTACTCCTATTGGTGTGGGGGCTACCTTACAGTTCTACATTTTAAATCTCTCCAAGATCTACCATGCATACTTTTCTTGAGAGATGAAGATGGCATTATGCATTTGTTTTACTTCTATGCCTAGAACGTATTTCAAGAGACCTAAGTCTGTCATTTCAAATTCATTTTTCATGGCCTCTTTAAACTCACCAATTAGAGTCTTATCATTACCAATAAAAATCAAGTCATCTACATACAAGACAACAATCAATACATTACCATCTACTGCCTTGATGTAAAGATTGGGCTCACCATTGCTTTCGCTAAAGCCATTGTACATCAAATATGATTCAATCCTACTATACCATGCCCTTGGAGCTTGCTTGAGCCCATAAAGAGCTCTCTTCAATCTATTTACTTTATTCTCTTCACCCGCAACTTCATAACCAGGTGGCTGCTCCACATACACTTATTCTTTCAATACACCATTTAGGAAGGCAGCCTTTACATCCATTTGAAATACCTTCCACTTGTGCTGGGTTGCAATTGCTATGACAACATGCACAATTTCCATTCTTCCAATAGGGGCATAGATCTGATCATAGTCTCTTCCGTACTACTGTTTGTAGCCCTTGACTACCAACCTTGCCTTATGTCTATCAATCTTTCCTTCAACATTGCATTTCATCTTATAGACCCATTTCACTCCAATCACTTGTTTCTTGGGAGACAATTAAGTTAGCTCCCATATCTTGTTCCTTTCTATAGCATCTATTTCCTCATCCATGGCATTAGACCATTTTTTCTCCTTAATAGCTTCTTCAAAATATACCGGATCACTATGAGAAAATAATGCAAAATTAACACTCTCATGATAATCTTCATACCTTTCATCTTGGTATATATCCCTAAGACTCTTGGTCTTTCTTGGTAACAAGGAGGAGAGTGTTGGATCATAATCTTCACTGTTGTTGCTTTGCCGACTAGCTCGATCTTCACTGGTACTTGGTACTGACACTCGGTCATGCCTAGAGGAGCTCAACAATGGCTGAACCTGCTTGCCTTTTCTTCTATTTGCTCCTTCTTCTTTATGTTCATCATGTTGGTAAACAGATTGTCCTTTTAAATAAACTCCCCAAATGCCCAAATCTAAAGGAATAATTAGATGCCAACAGTTGGATAATCTATCATGAGAATGATTGATATCCTCTGAATTGGAAGGTACATCTCCCTTATGAAATTATATGCAATGAATTTATTTTATTGCCTAAACTAACTGGGTGTGTTCTTAACCCGAGAACAAAAGAGGAAAATTGAGTCAATCCTAGGCAAGAATAACTCAAGAAAAGTTTAGATCGTAAACCTAGCCAACTTTAAGAACTCACACATCTTATGACTCCTTGGCATTGGTGATGCAATAATGTTGTTAGTTATGCAAATGCAGCAACATGAAATTAAAATGAAGATTAAACATCTGAACTTTGCAACATGAATAGATGAAAGTACTTTGATCTATCACCCATTCACCATTTAGCTGAGAATACAAGAAGGTTCTTTAAGACTGATTATAACAATACTCCAATTGGAAGCAATCACAAAAGTGATGCCTAAATGCTCTGATTTGTAACAAAACCTTTCTTGTTTTGAACACAAGAAACATAATACTGGGATTACATTTTCTTACAATCTATAGCCAAGTCTATTACAAAGAACCAAAATATCCATCTCTAATGCATGAATGAAAATGCAAAAGAAAAATTGAATGCTCTCCCCTCTACTCTAGCTCTCCGACTGTATGCAAAAGAAGAAGAACCCCCTACATGCAATGAAATGGAAAATCTAAACTAAAAATGTCTTTTCCTTCCCTTAAGCTCTCTGACTGTATCTCGAAAGGAAGCCCCCCTTTTGGCTTAGGAAAAGATTTTCAATAAATAATCTCCTTCAGCCCTTATTTGGTTTCCCTCCGATGACTTTTCAGTTTTTGCATGATGACCTTTGGTTTCATAACTGCTTCTTTCTAATTCCCCTTTTCCTATTTGTCTTTTTAGATTCTCCATTTATCTTGATCAATCATGTGTTCTCGGTTACTAAAATTGGAACCTTTCAAATTCAGCCTTGTTAAAGAGGGATAAAAGATGCAAGAAATCATCTTGAGTAAGATTGGAAGATCTCTTATCTTCAAAATTGCCTTCTCACTAAATATTAAGTATGTTATCTTTAAATTGACATGTCCCTTCCTACATATTAGCTTCATCAACCTCCATGTCTTGATCATTCCCAACATCAATTTCCATACTAGATTCATTGGCAGAGTCACCCAAAATTGACACATCCCCGACTGGTTATTCGTTAGGCTTTGAACATGCTTCTTGCAAAGCTTGAAATGTCTTATAGTTATTCTCCAACAATGTTAAGATGTTTTTATGCTTAAAAATTGCCCCAAAAGTTTTATTTTTGTGACTAAAATAGAGACGAAGCATCCCATCCCACTCCTTGAAACTAATTGGAGGAAGAGGACTCCGTGGCTCAATTCGAACCATAGAGGAGTCAACTTTTTGTGGCAGCCTGAATTTTTTTTCTTAAAACTTTCAATAGATGTGAAGCACGAGCCAACAACTGAGTATTCACCGAGAGGAAACAATATAAATTCTCTCTGGGTTTTGCAACAAGCCGCATGGAAAACTCTCTCTGGAACATGATAATGGCACATCTAAAAATCGGTTTGTGTGATAGGAGCTTGAATGTAAGAGGTGATGATATTTGATATGGGATATTTGCTACACCCACTTCAAAATAAGGTAGTTCAGTTTTGAGAATGTCTCATTGAATGATCTACAACTGAATGGCACTGCTAGTTCCCTGCACCCTACACTGCAATCTTAAACTCGATTTAGCTGTACATTCTTAGAAAAGAGCCTGACGGATCTGGAAGTCTCACCATCGATCGTCGTGGAGCCCTCTCCTGATGCCTCCATATTAGAATTGAAAAGACACCCAAAGAAATGACGAGAGGAACCACAATACCTAGTACGACTCGAATGAAAACATTTTAATTTGTTTTTGATGAGTATGTTGGGTGAATGAAACTATATAGAGGCAACTAGTCAAATAAAAATAATAGATTTGGGTGTTAATGGAAGAGAGCTATGTATGTTCAACAAATCCCCTGGCAAGATTTGGCAGAGTCTCGAAGACAAATTTGATGTAAACGCAGTGCAGGAGCAGTTCAAGAGGCAGGCTTTCTCTTAATCTTTCTTTGTTTGCCATTTTCCATTTCTAGGTTATTGTTTGAAGCAACTACCTATGAATACACATGTTCTTGCTTAGAATCGTTCATTGCTTGAGGTATATATGTACTTGGGTCCTCTATTTGACCAACTGATATGCCACTCTTTGGATCAACTATAATAAAACTCCCTTCCTCTGTATCTGTATGGTGAGATGAATTATCAAAATCAACTGAATGAGAAAATGTAAACTCTTCATCATTCTAATCTGGTGATGCTTCTAGATATTGTTCTTCATTATAACTATGATCAATCATGCGATCTTCATTATAATTACTTTCAATCCTTGATTGAGACTCCAACTAAGCCTATTGTTCCAGAGCCTTTTTAGTTCCAATTTTCTCGAAATAAGCTTCAAAATAAGCTTTCTTCTGAATAACTGACCCTGAAGTAGAAAATCTTTGCACTTCTTCTAGGTATCTATTTTGTGAAAATGGAAGACCATTTTCCCCATGCCAGAGAATCATTCTCAAATCTCCCACAAGAAATGGAACTTTCACGTTGTAAGGTCTGATGAGGATCCTCCTTCTAACTTTCTGATGGATCTTTGAGCTCTTGTGGTTGAGGCCACTTGAAGCATATGTCATTTTTATCCATCATTATCATCAAGTCTTATTACATCGATGTCCTCTCTTTGCCTGCGAACTTGGATATAACGTCAATACACCTTCGACACATCTGAAAATGAAAATCTCGCATCGACACCTTCCACACATTTTCATGTCGAACTCTCTGAAGAGAAAAATTTCTTCATATCATTTTAATACAACCCAAGTGAATTGTTTTAAAAAAAAAAAAAAAACTCTGAATTGTGCAAGAAGAAGGCCAGCGGGTTTTGGCTTCTACAGGTACGCAGAATGGCTTTTGCACACCAAAATTTGAAATATCTGCTTTTGAGCATTAGAGATATTTTCAAGCTATACTTGGAAACCCAAAAATGTACTTCAGACCGTTCAAACATGGCATAGATGATTAGAATTAACAAAGAACTCGATATCATTTAGAATATCCACTGGCGGGTTTTTTAAAATCTGGTGCAAAAATGATCTTGGAGCACCTAATTTTGGATTTGTTGCCTCAACACTTTGCACACATTTTCAAGGTATATGATATGAATAGAAAATGTTAATTGAACCATTTTAAGAAGACCCAAATCCTTAGTTTTTGAAAATAACTCGAAATCATAAAAATGGACGCTAGCGGGTTTTGAAAAAATAGGTGCGCAACCTCAATGGAGTAGCTGGAACTCAAAAATCTACCAAGCAATATCTGCTTTAGTCTTCAACCACTTTACATTCCATTTTATTAATTGGTTTTATAGAGACTTGGAGAATCGACTCGCACCTTCCTTTCATTGAAAGCATTGACCATATTTGATTGTCGAACATGCTCTATGTGGTTATGCCTTGCATTCTAATGGCCATTTTTGCATCGCTGTCCTTTTAAACTTGCATGTTATGAAGACTAACTTCATTAAGACATACTTTGAGGGAAAAAGCATGCTTTTGAGCTTGAGCAAGAGCTAAAACAAAGTTTAGGAAGAGACCTCTTTTTAATGCACAACGATTATATTGATGCATTTTCTAATCACAAACTGTAATGATATCATATTAAGTATATCACCATTGTAATGATACTCCTATGCAAGTCATTGGTACTATCCCACACTTCAATTTAATTTTGAAATCAATTGATCAGACGTTCTTGAATCTCAACACCATTAACAATGTAATACATATACAAATTGTAACATTCAAGTAGCTATATCTTTTAAGAGCTCGGCTTCTTCAAATGTGTCATTCTTCAAAAGCCATTTTGTATTGAGAAATTTTCAAAAGATTAGTCTTTCATGCAATTTACACTTTAAAACTTTGTTTCAAATCTAGTCACTTATTTGAAATGAGACCTCTATTGATATCAGATAAGATATAATGGTACTTTGATCACCTGGAGATCTTCCAAATTTGTAGAACCTTTAGTAATCAAATGTCTTTTCGGATTGCACATACTGCTCCATGAATCTCTGAAATAAGAAAGACTTCTATATCCTTTATTTGAGAAGATCTTCAATAAAACATGATATCCTTGCTGGGTGGGAACTATCACCTACCCAACATGACGACACTTAAACCAACCACCTAGCTTATGAATGAGAAGGCAAGAAAGAGGGAAACTCGACAAGGATGGCCTACCTATGAAGGACTTAGACCTAGACACAAAACTAACTAGACCTGACTACATGACTCCAATATTGCCAAAAAAATTGGGTGAGTTAAAGTCAGGCAATAGTTGGCTCCGACTGGGGAATATGTACTGCAAAGTGCATAAAGAATCTAGCATCTCTGGTTAAGAAAGTGCCTTAAGCATTGGGTTGCAGAGTCTAGACCAAGGAAATAATAAGAAGTAGCATACAGGGAGGGCAGAGGGGAGCAGGGCAGACTGAAACAAAGTGAGAGAAAATAACCATCTAATTAGCAAGGAAAAACTACACTAGACACACCAAAACTGTAAAGAAAACTTATTTAAAAAAGGTGAGGAGACCTCACCAACAGGACCAAAAGCAAAGAAAGATTCATACATGACCATTTATAGGAAGAGAGAAATATGAACCTTTTCGGCACAGGTGAGAATGCTTCACTAGCTTGCAACAACATTGATATCTTCTGGCCAATCCTTGACTACTGAATTTGAGTCCAAAAGCTATTTGTAACATAGTAACCCATAGAACTTTGCTAAACAACCATGCCTCATCATATAGTTCTGATTGGTCTATATTTATTTGCATACTATCTTTCACATGCTCCATCTTTTTTTGTGAAGAAGAAAACTCATTGGACTCTGAAAACATCACTGAATCATACTTACATTTGTTATCCTCAACCACTCTTATAACAAAGATATCAATATTCAAATCTAGACTGGTAGGATATCCAAGCAATTCCAAATGCAATGCTTGAAAACACTCACATCCGTTTACTCCATTACCACTCTTAGCAAAGATATCATCTTTCAAATCAGAACGAACATAATCAAAAAATTGAAAAGCTTTCGGAAGTGAAGTAGCATCATACCAATCACATGCTTTATCATTAACCACTTCAGATTTCAAAATGGGGTTGAAATTGAAGGATTCCTTATTTGCTACAGTGTCCATCCAAGTCGAGACATCCTTTTCATTTTCTACAACAAGATGCTCATTTGAATTCACAACTTCAATAACTGGATTTATTATGGAAGAGTATTCCAGACTAGGAGGATTATAATCAGATTCACTATCTTCTTCATAATGCTGCAATACCTCATTATCTTTTGGAATTCCTTTCTTTTCATCATCCGTTATTGCTACATCTTCAGATTCAGTATGATGACCACTAAAGCATAATGTAGCCAACATGTTTGTTTTAGGATAGTTCTCCGAAAGACAACAATTTAAAATATAATCCTCATTTACTTCTCTTTCAATTTTGCTGATCATTTCTTCAATCATATTTTTAGATTTGACAAAACATGTTTCCACTTTTTCTTCAAGACACATAGATTCTAATATAGTATCATCACAAACCTTTGCAACTTGAAAATCATTTTTGTCAAAATTTTCGATGAAATTCAACTTTTCATGTTCTGAAGATGTATTAACTATCAGATTATTTTCAACAGAAACTTCATGCAAAAGTCTATCTTTATTTTCTTCAAATCTGAAACTTTTAAAATCAGAGGTAAATGAAGGCATGAAAGAAAATTCTTTGTTAACTATTCTTACCAACTCTTCATCATTGAGAAGGCTGTATTCATTTGCTGAAAGTTGTGCTTCTAGGAAACTAGGCTTTTCTTGTTATTCAGAACTCAAACCATTGGTTGATATGATCTCTTCCTTTTGCTCATTGATTCTATCCACCTTAGGAATGCTTTCTGCAACTTCAATGATTTCGGCATGCAACTTTAATGATTTCAGCATGCTGGACCAAAATTGATTCTTCTGTTTGCAGTTTTGAGAGTGGTTCTGTTAGTGTAGTTTTTTATTTTTCCTATTTTGCTAGGTTTTTCCTACACTTTTAATAATCTCGCTTAGGTTAATAAAGCATGTCTTATTAGGTGAATGGTTGTGAGGTGTCACCTTCTTACATGTGAGCATCCATTAGCTATCTTGGGAAGATACTTTTCTATCTTTAGTCTGATAGATGGTTGCTCCTCATTGGTTGGTGTTGCCACCTCCTCCCTCTTCCTAGCCTATATAAGCATGCTACCTGGCTTGTATTTGAATCTCTTGTTTTTGCTTCCTCTTAATGCTATTTTGCTTCCAGCATTTGCATTACTCTCTTGGAGACTAACTCTATGATGCTATTTTGATTTTGTATCATTTGCATTCATAGTTTAGATATTTACTCTTTGCACTAGTTTTCTGGGTTATTAATCTTTTCAGATTCTAACATGGTATCAGAGCTTTTCTATGTGCAAGAGTAGATTTTAGTTTCCTTATTTGAGAGATTCGGGGGGGGGGGGGGGGGGGGGGGAAATAAACTTTATTTTAGTTTTTTGAAAAACGAAGTATGCTCTTCTCTTGCATCTTTGGATGATCCTGAGAATCAGAAAAGTTTTGACAAAAACAGTTTTTCTCTGGGGTTTCAATCTCAAATTTGACAACCAACTTGCATATTTGGAGTTTTCAATCAGTTTTGCAGGTTCCAGCATGCCATTGATAGACTTAAGAAGCTGATCCAGCATTTGCATGTCATATTTTGGTTGCTGGGGTCGTTTTCTGATTTTTGGAGCCGTTTTTTACTGTTAAAAGCGTCTGATTTACACTACAGCAACATCTTCTGTTCATCAGCAAGAAAAACGCTTTCTGGGTTTTGTTCGCAGCCTCGAAAAACCATCTGGGTATCTTTTAGATTTTGCATGCAAGTTGTATATTTTTCAGAATCAAGCATGCAAAGCTACAGCCATACCCCTCTCCGTTGGCAGCCGCAGATCTGAATGCAGTTTTCAAATGTCTCGTTCTTGCTCATACGGACTCCGATTTTGATGATTCTTATTATGAACTTGGCTATTTTTTTGTGCTCTATCCACTAGTGGAGTTAGTTTTTGATTTTCATGCATAAATTCTTCAGAAATTGCAGATTCTCAGCCGTGACTGTGCACAGTTCTTGTTTTGGAAAATTCGGAGGATCATAACTTTCTCATACGACCTCATATCAAGGCGATTCTTTTTTTGAAAGTGCATGATTTTTCGAGTAGATCGCAGTGGTGCTATTCGTTTCCTTGATTATTGTGCCCAAGTTTCACTTTCAACATATGCTCTTTATGAGGGTTTGTAATGCATTGAAATCAAGACCTACTTGTGGTTTTTTGGCCATAACTTTTGCATATGGAGGTATTTTTCTGATCCGAAAGAAGCGTCGAAAAGCTGATTCTGAGACAGAGATATTGGTATAGGTTTTTTTTGAGTTTTGATATAGTTTGGTTGCCTATTATGGCAATCAAAGTCAGATGTTCTATTTTGCACTCCGGGAGGCGTATCTTGAGCTTCCGATCTGCGTTTTTGGACTTCTTTATATCGCTGGAAAGCTCTTTCTGTGCTCTTTCCAGTGATGTTGGTTGTTGTTCCAGATTCTGTTCCAGACACATCCTATTCAATCTTTTTCATTTTAGCATTCTGGTGGATATTCTGTTTGTTTCAGGTTCGGAGATCGGTTTTGTTGCTTCAGTTGCTTCGTTTTGGGCTTTACCTTCTGTTGTTTCAGCCTTATGTTTTTTTTTGATCATTGTTGATATTCACTGTAAGCATCTTTATGCAACGCACTGAGATAAAGTGCCACTCTTGCGATTCGGGATCCTTTGCATCATTGTGATTCGTTGTACTCACACTATTATATAAAGTGCCATGGGGGGGATAGTTGTTTGCCGCTTATAGGCCCTCTTTCTCTAATTCCTCATGCAGTGTCAATGACACATGCCTTTATTTGTGTCTGTACCTCAGTCTCGATGTGTTTGGCTCCTGTGTTGTAGGAGATTTTTGGCCCATCTTTTCAGCTGCCTGTCACCTCACCTACCTTAAGGGGAGGATATATTGTTGTTCTATGCTTCTTTGGTTGATGGTTCGTGCCTTCTATTTCCATGGAGGTTCCTTTGGTTGATGGTTCGTGCCTTCTATTTCCATGGAGGTTCCTTTGGTTGATGGTTCGTGCCTTCTATTTCCATGGAGGTTCCTTTGGTTGATGGTTTGTGCCTTCTATTTCCATGGGGGTTCTACAGATCAGCATTTTGACAGAGTTTTGCAGTTCTTCATGCTTCAGTGATGCTGCTTCTTCATGATCACTCCTTGTTCCTATTTTAGGGGACAATTTTCCTAGCGGGAGACTTCTTCAGTTCTTCACTAGGTTCTTACCTCTTTTTGGGGGAGGGTTTTTCCCTTGTGGTTTTCTCTCTTTCCCCACTTTCAGAGGTTGCATCTTCTTGCATTGTACTTGGGTACCTAACATGGCCTCGTTGTCGGGACCCATTTCTACATCCACCTAAGGTTCGCTTATGGGGGGGTGTTAGTGTAGTTTTTTATTTTTCCTATTTTGCTAAGTTTTTCCTACACTTTTAATAATCTCGCTTAGGTTAATAAAGCATGTCTTATTAGGTGAATGGTTGTGAGGTGTCACCTTCTTACATGTGAGCATCCATTAGCTATCTTGGGAAGATACTTTTCTATCTTTAGTCTGATAGATGGTTGCTCCTCATTGGTTGGTGTTGCCACCTCCTCCCTCTTCCTAGCCTATATAAGCATGCTACCTGGCTTGTATTTGAATCTCTTGTTTTTGCATCCTCTTAATGCTATTTTGCTTCCAGCATTTGCATTACTCTCTTGGAGACTAACTCTATGATGCTATTTTGATTTTGTATCATTTGCATTCATAGTTTAGATATTTACTCTTTGCACTAGTTTTCTGGGTTATTAATCTTTTCAGATTCTAACAGGTTCTAGACTCATACTTACTACATGAGGCTCAGTGTTAGGAGAACAAGTCTCATTTTCAACCTTGAGCGATGGATCTAAAGGTGTAACTAATGACCCCATAGGAAATACTGTTGAGAAGCAAGGAATAATAACAAACTTTTCTTCTTTTTGTGGTGGTTCAGGTTGGAAATGCTTTTTATGCTGATTACCTTCTTCATGCTGATGGTTCATCCATGGTAACACTAAGGATGAAGAAAATTTAGGCTCTCTCAAAGCAGGGAAGATGGGAGGAGATAAAGCATCCTTTTTAGAACTCGCATCAGTGCTTTTCTGTCTGAACTCCTAGAGAACATAGAATCTCTTTTCAATTAGCTTCCACAATTCTCTAGACTGATCATCTTGAGCTATACTTAAGTTGTTTCTTGTGGCATAGCTGACACTCTCTTTAAATTTTCTCCAGATTTATTGCAGTATAGGATCATCATCAATCACAATCTCTTCAATAGATAACAAAAGTTCCTTTTTATATTTTAAATCATTTCTCAGAGGAATTTGACCTTGATACATTTCCTGAGATTATTTTTACAACAGAGTAATAGGAATCTGTATAAACTTCATCAAAGTAACAAGAAAGAGAATGATGTTACCTCAATCATGAGCAACCAACTTTCCAGCAAGTTCTCTAAAAATCTACTCTAATAGACATGATCTTTTTACAATGGAGTCGCCAATATTTGAGTAGCAGAGAAACTAAATATTGTAGCTTGAAAAACCAAAGTTTTCTTCCTCTTAGTCGCCAAAGTCTATTGTAAATACAAGCTAGGAAACTAAACAATAAGAGCTTTCAAATCCTTCAAACTCTGATAAGAAACTAGAATTCTTTTAAAGACATAGAGTTGCCAATCTCAAATAGAGATAACAGTAATAAAACTAGATGTACAATCTCCGAATTCCCAAATCTGAAGGAACAATTAGATGTCAACAGTTGGATAATCTATCATGAGATTGATAGATTTCCTCTGAATTGGAAGGTACAACTCCCTTATGAAATGATATGCAATGAATTTGTTTTATTGCCTAAACTAACTGGGTGCGTTCTTAACCCAAGAATGAAAGAGGAAAATCGAGTCAATCCTAGGCAAGATTAACTTAGGCAAAATTTAGATCGTAAACCTAGCCAACTTCGAGAACTCACACATCTTATGACTCCTCGGTATTGGTGATACAATAATTTTGTTAGTTATGCAAATGCAGCGACATGAAATTAAAATGAAGATTAAACATCTGAACTTTGCAACATGAACAAATGAAAGTACTCTGATTCATTACCCATTCACCATTTAGCTAAGAATGCAAGAAAGTGCTTTAAGACTGATTATAACAATACTCTGATTGGAAGTAATCAGAAAAGTGATGCCTAAATGCTCTGATTCGTAACAAAACCTTTCTTGTTTTGAACACAACAAACATAATACTCGGATTACATTTTCTTACAATCTACAACCAAGTCTATTACAAAGAACCAAAATATCCATCCATAATGCATGAATGAAAATATAAAAAAAAAATTGAATGCTCTCCTCTCTACTCAACCTCTCTGACTATATGTAGAAAAAGTAGAACCCCCTACATGCAATGACATGAAAAATCTAAACTAAAAATGTATTTTCCTTCCCTTCAGCTCTCTGACTGTATCCTGAAAGGAAGCCCCCCTTTTGGCTTAGGAAAATATTTGCAATAAATAATCTCCTTCATCCCTTTTTTGGTTTCCCTCCAAAGACTTTTCAGTTTTTGCATGATGACCTTTGGTTTCATAACTGCTTCTTTCTAATTCCGCTTTTCCTATTTGTCTTTTCAGATTCTCCATTTATCTTGATCGATCATGTGTTCTCGGCTACTGAAATTGGAACCTTTCAAATTCAGCCTTGTTAAAGAGGGATAAAAGATGCATGAAATCATCTTGAGTAAGCTTGGAAGATCTCTTATCTTCGAAATTGCCTTCTTACAAAATATTAATTATTTTATCTTTAAATTGACAAGTCCCTTCCTGCATATCAGCTTCATCAACCTCCATGTCTTGATCATTCCCAACATCAATTTCCATACTAGAGTCATTGGAAGAGTCACCCAAAATTGACACATCCCTGACTTTTGATTCATTAGGCTTTGAACATGCTTCTTGCAAAGCTAGAAATGTCTTATAGTTCTTCTTCAACAATGTTAAGATGTTTGAATGCTGAAAAATTGCCCCCAATGTTTTATTTTTGTGACTAAAATAGAGACGAAGCATCCCATCCCACTCCTTGAAACTAATTGGAGGAAGAGGATTTCGGGGCTCAATTCGAACCATAGAGGAGTCAACATTTGGTGGTGGCCTGATTTTTTAAAAAAAACTTTCAATAGATGTGAAACACGAGCCAACAACTGAGTAATCACAGAGAGGTGACAATATAAATTCTCTCCGAGTTTCGCAACAAGCCGCATGGTAAACTCTCTCTGGAACAAGATAATGGCACATCTGAAAATCGGTCTGTGTGATAGGAGCTTGAATGTAAGAGGTGATGATATTTGATATGGGGTATTTGCTACACCCACTTCAAAATGAGGTAGTTCAATTTTGAGAATGTCTCATTGAATGACCTGCAACCGAATGGCACTGCTAGTTCCCTGCACCCTGCATTGCAATCTTAAACTCGATGTAGCTGTACATTCTTATAAAAGAGCCTGACGGATCTGGAAGTCTCACCATTGATCATCATGGAGCCCTCTACTGATGCCTCCATATTAGAAATGAAAAGACACCCAAAGAAACGATGAGAGGACCCACAATACCTAGCACGACTCGAATGAAAACATTTGAATTGCTTTTTGATGAGTATGTTGGATGAATGAAAATGTACAGAGACAGCTATTCAAATGAAAATAATAGATTTGGGTGTTAATGGAAGAGAGCTACGTATGTTCAAAAAATCTCCTGGTAAGATTTGGCAGAGTCTCGAAGACAAATTTGATGTAAACGCAGTGCAGGAGCAGTTCATAAGGAAGGCTCTCTCGCAATCTTTCTTTCTTTGCCATTTTCCATTCCTAGGTTATTGTTTGAAGCAACTACCTATGAATACACATGTTCTTGCTTAGAATCGTTCATTGCTAGAGGTATATATGTACTTGGGTCCTCTATTTGACCAACTGATATGCCACTCTCTGGATCAACTATAATAAAACTCCCTTCCTCTGTATCTGTATGGTGAGATGAATTATCAGAATCAACTGAATGAGAAAATGTGACGTCTTCATCATTTAGATTTGGTGACTCTTGTAGATATTGTTCTTCATTATAACTATGATCAATCATGCCATCTTCATTACAATTACTTCCAATCCCTGATTGAGACTCCAACTGAGCTTGATGTTCCAGAGCCTTTTTAGTTGCAATTTTCTCAAAATGAGCTTCAAAATAAGCTTTCTTCTGAATAACTAACCCCGAAGTAGAAAATCTTTCCACTTCTTCTAGGTATCTGTTTTGTGAAAATGGAAGACCATTTTCCCCATGCCAGAGAATCATTCTCAAATCTTCCAAAAGAAATGGAACTTTCACGTTGTAAGGTCTTATGAGGATCCTCCTTCTGACTTTCTAATGGATCTCTGAGCTCCTGTGGTTGAGGCCACTCGAAGCATATGTCATTTTTATCCATCATTATCATCAAGTCTTATTACATCGATGTCCTCTCTTTGCCCACAGACTTGGATATAACGTCAATACACCTTCGGCACATCTGAAAATAGAAATCCCGCATCGACACCTTCCACACCTTTTCATGCCAAACTCTCTGAAGAGAAAACTTTCTTCATATCATTTTAATACAACCCAAGTGAATAGTGTTTAAAAAAAAAAAAAAAACTTTGAATTGTGCAAGAAGATGGCCGACAGCTTTTGGCCTCTGCAGGTACACAGAATGGCTCTGGCACACCAAAATTTGAAATTTCCACTTTCGAGCATCAGAGATATTTTCAAGCTATACTTGCAAAACCAAAAATGTACTTCAGACCATTCAAACATGGCACAGATGATTAGAATTAACAAAGAACTTGATATCATTTAGAATATCCATCGGTAGGTTTTCCAAAATCTGGTGCGAAAATGATCTTGGAGCGCCTAATTTTGGATTTTCTGCCTCACCACTTTGGACATGTTTTCAAGGTATATGATCTGAATACAAAATGTTAATTGAACCATTGTAAGAAGACCCAAATCCTTAGTTTTTGAAAATAACTCGAAATCATGAAAATGGAGGCCAACGGGTTTTGAAAAAATAGGTGCGCAACCTCAATGGAGTAGCTAGAACTCAAAAATCTGCCAAGCAATATCTCCTTTATTCTTCAACCACTTTACATGCCATTTTCTTCATTGGTTTTATAGAGACCTGGAGAATCGACTCACACCTTCTTTTCATTGAAAGCATTGACCATATTTGATTGTCAAACATGCTCTATGTGGTTATGCCTTGCATTCTAATGGCCATTTTTGCATCACTATTTTTTTAAACTTGCATGTTATGAAGACTAACTTCATTAAGACATACTTTGAGGGAAAAAGAATGCTTTCGAGCTTGAGTAAGATCTAAAACCAAGTCTAGGAAGAGACCTCTTTTTAATGCACAACGATTATATTGATGCATTTTCTGATCACAAACTATAACAATATCATATTAAGTATATCACCATTGTAATGATACTCCTATGCAAGTCATTGGTACTGTCCCACACTTCAATTTAACTTTGAAATCAATTGATCAGACGTTCTTGAATCTCAGCACCATTAACAATGTAATACATGTACAAATTGTAATATTCAAGTAGCTATATCTTTTAAGAGCTCGATTTCTTCAAATGTGTCATTCTTCAAAAGTCATTTTGTATTGAGAAATTTTCAAAAGATTAGTCTTTCATGCAATTTACACTTTAAAATTTCGTTTCAAATCTAGTCACTTATTTGAAATGAGACCTTTATTGATATCAGATAAGATATAATGGCACTTTGATCACCTGGAGATCTTCCAAATTTGTAGAACCTTTAGTAATCAAATGTCTTTCCGGATTGCACATACTGCTCCATGAATCTCTGAAATAAGAAAGACTTGTATATCCTATATCTAGAGAAGATCATCAATAAAACATGATATCCTTGTTGGGCAGGAACTATCACCTACCCAACATGACAACACTTAAACCAACCACCCAACTTATGAATGAGAAGGCAAGAAAGAGGGAAACCCAACAAGAATGGCCTACCTATGAAGGACTTAGACCTAGACATGAAACTAGCTAGACTTGACTACGTGACTCCAATATTGCCAAAAAAAATGGGTGACTTAAAGTCAGGCAACACATTAGCATCTTCTTCATTCATAATTAGCACTTTACTTGAAGTGCTCGGTGACACATCAATTGAACCATACCAAGATTCATTTTCAAAAAATTCCACATCTCTTGACAGAGTCATCTTGTTGTTCAATGTATCATACAATCAGTATGCCTTTGATTCTGAGTCGTACCTTATGAAGATGTACTTCACACTTTTGTCATCCAATTTCTACCTTTTCTCTTTAGGCACATGTGCATATGCTACACATCCAAACACCCTTAGGTGTTCAACTATCCATCTTCCTCGTGACCATACTTCCATTGGAATTTTATCACGAACTGCCTTTTTAGGACACCTATTAATTAGGTAAACTGTTGTTGCCACAACCTCTCCCCAAAATTCAATTGGGAGACCTTTCTCTTTCATCATGCTCCTTGCCATTTCAACAATGATCATGTTCTTTCTTTCAGCCACTCCATTCTGCTGTGGTGTATAGCTGGCTGTGAGCTCTTTCTTTATGCCATGTTTCTTGCAAAAACTTACAAAAGAATTGGAGGTATACTCCGCTCCTCTATCTGATCTTAGGACCTTGATATAGTTTTCACATTCTTTTTCAAGCTGGGCTTTAAATTCTACAAATTTATCAAATGCTTTGGATTTATTATTTAAGAAATACACGCATGTCCTATGACTAAAATCATCAATGAATGTCATGAAATAAGTACTCCCCCAATGGAAGTAACTTGCATAGGACTGACTAGGTTGGTATGCACTAACTCTAATGGATATCTAGCCCTCCTAGAATTTCTAGAATTAAAGGGATGTTTATGTTGCTTACCCAAAATACAAGCCTCACACTTGTCACAAGAATTTTTTACATGTGGCAAACCACCTACCATTCTTTTATTTGACAATAAATTTAAAACAGCATAGCCAAGATGACCATACCTGAGATGCCACAACTGTGAAGGGTCTTCAATCACACTCCTTAGAGCTGATTGTGTGTGAGGTGTAGTACAAACTTGAGATGAGAAACATGTCTCTATACTCAAGGGAAAAATTTTGTTCTTTGTCATTTGAACTGCTGCAAGTAATTTTTTGCTCCGATCCTTTTCGTGGATGACACACTTGTCATTTTCCATCAACACTTTGTATCCATTTTGAATGAGCTGACCAATGCTCATCAAATTGTGCTTCATACCAGGGGTGAAATACACATTTTTTATTTCTTTCTTCTCACCTTTCTTGGTGCTGACCATAATAGATCCTTTTCCCACAACTGGTAGGGTTCCATTGTTACCCATCTTAATTTCTGATTTTAAACTCTTGTCAATGAATGAAAACAAATTTTCATTACCAATCATGTGGTTGCTACATCCACTATCGAGGTACCAAACCTCAAGGCTTCCTTCTTCACCAACATTACACATGATGAAGGCAGTGGCATTATTTTCACTTCCCATATTCACATCAGCCACATTTTCTTGTCTTGACTAATCATTTTGCTTCTTCCAGCATTCATTTGCATATTGCCCATATTTATGACAGTAGTAGCATTCTACATTACTCTTATTTGAGTTGTAGTTTTTCTTACCTCCTCTTGAGTTACTTGCTCTATCTTCTCTTCTTGAGCTTTTTGCTGCAGCATTCCTTTGTCCTCTATTGCCTTGGCATTTGCCTCTAGAGTTTCTACCTGAGTCATTTCTTCCTCTCCCCCTTCCTCTTGGATTCTTCTAAGCCTTGAATGCGTGCTCTTGGAAAGATGAAAAAGTAGATCTGTTGATCCTATGCTCATGGGTTTGAAGTGTACCCATCAACTAATCCATTGTCAAAAATGTAAGCTCTTTTGCCTCTTCTATGGTCATGACCAAATTGTCATATTTATGAGGTAAAATCTTCAATATCTTTTCCACTATTCTCTGCTCTTGATAGTCTTCTCCATTTGACTTCAATTGGTTAATTACATTGGTGGTCCTTGAACTGAAGTCTGCAACTGATTCACTTTTCTTCATCTGAAGGTTCTCAAACCCCCTCCTTATATTTTGTAGCTTTACTGTATGGACTTTATCAGTTCCCTCGAAGTTTGTCTCAAGGATATCCCAAGCTTCCTTTGAATAATTTGCTGCTGCAATCTTTGAAAATATTATACTCTTTCAAATGAGTCTTCTGTGCATTTGTGAGGGAAACATACTGAGTTGGATCAGTCACATCATTGAATCCATTAACTACAAACTCTCACAAATCATTTGCAACCATAATGGTCTTCATCTTCTTTGCCCATGTATCATAATTTTTCCCATTAAATGTTGGTGGTTGCTACCATATCTTTCCTACATCTCTTGCCATGATAAATATCCCAAGAAAACAAATGCCCTAACTCACTGTGGATGTGGGGCCTCGAAGCTCTGATACCATGTGAGAAATGGAAATTTAGAAAAATTTAAAACTCACAACACTAACTCAAAAAAAACTTTGCTTGGCACTTAAATATTTGCTCGGCACATGAAGGTACCGAGTGCCAGTATTGCTTGGCACTTGCTTAGCACTTGAAGGTGCCAGGTGACAGATAGTTCAGCACTTGATGGTGCCGAGTGACAAGCAATAGGTGTCGAGTAAGCTCAACACTCAAAGGAAAAAGCTCAACACCAATGGATGCTGAGTGGGCTCAGCTTACAAAGGAAATGTTGGGCACAAGAAGAACTCATCATACACAAATGCAGTAGGTGCCGAGTGTTCTGTTTCAACTAAAATATTATAACTTAGAGAAATTCAATGTGAATGCTTTCACCATTAAAACCAGAAACTCAAAGCTTTAACCTTTCAAACAAACTTGTCAAATGTAATGAATAGAAGAGGAAGATAGATTCAAGTATGCTCACTTGCTTTCTATTCAATCTTCCATTAAACTATTACAAAATCTGGGAGCATTCGGCTTCAACCAGAAAACCCTAAAATAACCCTAAATTGGTAAAACTTCAAACAACTTTAATGCTTCAAAAAACCTTTAAACCTACAACTCTAATGGTTGCATACAAAGGTGCCTAGAGCAATCACTACTTCGCTAGGACAAAAATAAACAACAACAAACTCACAGAATGAACAGAGGAGTCATGTGCAACTAGACACACTGAACATACTTCCTTCTATCTCTGCAAAAAGTGGATCTGCTGACCACTTTCTTCTTCTTTCTTTTCTTTGCTCTGCTAAACTGAAACTCTGAATAATTTGACTAAATGAATGAATGAATAAACATTCCTTTTGTCACATTCCATTTTTTCCCTCTTTTTAGAATTTGAAAAGCCTCACCTACCTGTATTCATTTTTTTGTCTATTCTGGACATCAGGGGGTAGGTGAGCATTTGGCTCAAGGGGCAAACGTCAACATTGTATTAAATTTTTCAACACTCCCCCTTTGTCCTGAGCCAAAAAAAAAAGGATCACAGCTGATCCAAATCGACTACACCAATTCACTCTCTTAAGTGTACAAAAGATCTAATGCCCAAAGGCTTAGTAAAGATGTCTCCTAGCTACTGGTCAGACTTGCAAAAATCCATCTTGATATCCCCATTCTCTACCAACTCTCTGATGAAGTGATATCTGATCTCAATATGCTTGCTTCTCCCATGGAAGATTGGATTCTTGGAAAATGCAATTGATGAGATGTTGTCACAATAAATTGTAGTTCCATTCTCTTGCCTTTCATTCAAATCTGTTAAGATCCTGCTTAACCAAATAGCTTGGCATGCTGCTACATTTGATGCTATGTAGTCAGCCTCTACTTTTGATTGAGCAACAATAGGTTGCTTCTTGGATGCCCATGAAATTGCACCTGATCCCATATGAAACATTTTTTCAAAAGTGCTCTTCCTATCATCTATACTTCCAACCCAATCACTATCAGTATAACCCACCAACTTGAAATCATCATATGTAGTATACAAATTTCCAAATCCCTTGGTACCTTTCACATACCTTAGGATCCTTTTTTCGACTTGCCAATGGGAATCCTTTGGTGTTTCCATAAATCTGAAAATCAGACTTACTACATGCATTAGGTCTGGCTGAGTTGCAATCAAATACATTAAACTTCCAACCATACTCTTGTATAGTGTTGGATCCACTCTCTTGCTAGAGTCTTCCTTGCTCAACTTCAGACCTACTACTGTTGGTGTGGGCGCTACCTTATTGTTCTACATTTTAAATCTCTCCAAGATCTGCCCTCTATACTTTTCTTGAGAGATGAAGATGCCATTATGCATTTGTTTTACTTCTATGCCTAGAAAGTATTTCAAGAGACTTAAGTTTGTCATTTCAAATTCATTTTTCATGCCCTCTTTAAACTCGCCAATTAGAGTCTTATCATTACTAGTAAAAATCAGGTCATCTACATACAAGACAATAATCAATACATTACGATCTACTACCTTGATGTAAAGAGTGGGCTCACCATTGCTTTTCCTAAAGCCATTGCGCATCAAATATGAGTCAATCCTACTGTACCATGTGCTTGGAGTTTGCTTGAGCCCATAAAGAGCTCTCTTCAATCTATATACTTTATTCTCTTCACCCGCAAGTTCATAACTAGGTGGCTGCTCCATATACACTTCTTCTTTCAATACACCATTTAGGAAGGCAGACTTCACATCCATTTGAAATACCTTCCACTTGTGCTGGGCTGCATTTGCTATGACAACACGCACGGTTTCTATTCTTGCAACAGAGCCATAGGTCTCATCACAGTCTCTTCCGTACTGCTATTTGTAGCCCTTGACTACCAGCCTTGCCTTATGCCTATCAATCTTACCTTCAGTATTGCATTTGGTCTTATAGACCCATTTCACTCCAATCACTTGCTTCTTGGGAGGCAATTCAGTTAGCTCCCATGTCTTGTTCTTTTCTATAGCATCTATTTCCTCATCCATGGCATTACACCATTTCTTCTCCTTAATAGCTTCTTCAAAATACACTGGATCAGTGTGAGAAAATAATGCAAAATTGACACTCTCATCATAATCTTCATACCTTTCATCTTTGTATATCTCCCTAAGACTCTTGGTCTTTCTTGGTAATAGGGAGGAGAGTGTGGGATCAGAATCTTCACTGTTCCTGCTTTGCCGACCAACTTAGTCTTCACTAGTACTCAGCACTGACACTCGGTCATGCCTAGAGGAGCTTGGCAATGACTGAACATACTTGTCTTTTCTTCTATTTGCTCCTTCTTCTTGTTTTTCATCAACATCTTCTTCATTCATAATTGGCACTTTACTTGAAGTGCTCGGTGACTCATCAATTGAACCATACCAAGATTTATTTTCAAAAAATTCCACATCTCTTGAAAGAGTCATCTTGTTGTTCAATGGGTCATACAATCTGTATGCCTTTGATTCTAAGCTGTACCCTATGAAAATGCACTTCACACCTTTGTCATCGAATTTCTGCCTTTGCTCTTTAGGCACATGTGCATATGCTACACATTGAAACACCCTTAGGTGTTCAACTGTCCATCTTCCTCGTGACCATACTTCCATTGGAATTTTATTACGAACTGCCTTTGTAGGACACCTATTAATTAAGTAAACTGCTATTTACTTGAGCTATTTCACCTTTTGAATCTTGGCCAACGAAGCTACCAAATTCTTCTTTCATAACCTCTGTTGTTGTTCCTTCCCTCGAATCTACTACTGTCGTATTTTCTTATCAGAAACTGAGGACAAGGTATTTGGCTAGAGAGGAAAGCTTTAGTGTAAAATCTAGTGAGAGAAAAAATGATGTTTACCTTACAAGTGAAGAAGATGTTAGTGGAGAATCACACGCTAGGGTCCACTTCCAAGGCCATAGCCCAGAGGTTGGACATAGAACATGATTTCATTAGCAATATTAACTTTTTCGTACAGTGCTTTTTGTTGATTAATAGAAGATGTTATGTTGATTAGTAGAAGATATTAACTTGTACACCATTTATCATGGATTGATTGTAGGTTGAACGTGATTTATAGAAATGCATTGTCATAGCGTGTAAGTCTTTATGTATTTTAATTTCATGATAGATCCTAAAGTAAATGGCAATGTAACGTAAGTTAACTCTATCTCTTCATTTATATATTTCTTATGCTCCGAGGCTGGAGTAATAGTTTTTGTCCGTTCACAAAGAGCTGTGGTTCAAAAATACCAACACCACACGGGAACAGTGAAGTTAATTAAATGTTCAATATTTTTTTAACAGGTTTTTATTGCGTAGATAAGTTCACTGTTTTCATGCTAAGCACACGGTATATTTTCTTACTAATCATTGAAATGAAAAATAGATTTTCGTGTTCTATTCACAATCGGTTATTATGGTTTAAGCAAGGCTACCAAAATATTAAAGATAATAAACTCTGCCACGGAAGGAAATCAACATATTATTTTTCAAATGAGTTTAAATCGAGTTCAGCCAGAGCGAAATAACCCTAATATATCAATAGTTAATTTGCTTGAGAAACTGGCTACGAGTTGTCGCTACATGTCTTGGCGGATAGTAATGAAAAAGTAATATCGTTGCTGGTGATTATTTAGACATATATTTAGCACATCGCAAGGACTTCTCAAATAGATTACCATAGTCTACAAAATATACTCTTGGATAGATATCTCTGAGATTATTATTTTTTGTTGAGAATGATAGATATAGTAAATTGATATCAGTATCACATTATATGATGTTAATCAAAACAGGAATAAAAATTTAGGGTTTTATATCCAATCTATAAAACTAATTATAATTTTACTAAAATAGTATCAGGGTCTTATTGTCAGATCCCTGCAAAGCATGTCCATTTTGCTGGCCACGATGATGACTAATGGATGAGGGAAGGTTAAATAGTAAAATTTGTCTTATCATTTGGAGGTTAAATTTTTTTTCTGAAGTATGCGATGGTCTAAGATGCCATTTTGAACCTTACACCTGCTAAATGTAATAGTTTTAAAGTTTGTAAGGCCCTTCTTCATGTACACATTCATTATATCTGAACTCCTTAGATTCCCTGGAACGAGAGATCAGTAGTTACTGCCAATAGAGCCGTGACGGCCAAGTACAGCGTGGGTGTTACGTTTTTAGTAGATGCAGTTGGATCTATGTTAAATAGAACATTGCGCAAGATTCGGAGAATAAAAGGAGTGATTATAAAGCATTTCCAACAGATACGGCATATTTCAAATAGACTCACTGCTTAAGATTTATTCTTTATTTTATTTTTGGCATATTTCAAATAGGTGCCATTGAGGTCTGTATGGTGCCAGCCTTTTTTTCATCTTGCTCCATTTACTAGCACCAATGTTGTAAATGTACTAATACTATTTGTTTTTAACTTCTATGTTATTCAAATTACAATTATATGTATATGATATTTAAGAATGAAGCATTATTACTTTTTCTTAGTGAGCGAGCATAAACATAAGACATATATTAGATCATTGGTAAAGCAAATTTTAAGGATAGCTTTGATCAGAAGACCTCCACTATTTGATATCATGAGTACTTGTCTACCAAAATATCAACACATGATATTTGGCAAGTATTCAAGTATGGTTTGATATCATATTTGATATGATGAGTATTCGTCTTCGAGAATATCATTAATATTCATCATATACTTAAATAAAGTTTGACAATATCAATAATATTCACCGAATAGTCATTAGGTAATGACCTCCGAGAATATTGAGATGCAAGTTATTCATCATGTACTACTAGTAATGGCTTCTAGAACATCAAGTCGTATGATATTCACCAAGTACTCTTGGCAATGACACTCTAGAAGATTAATTTGGATCACATACACCATGTACTCAAAAAATATTTATAATGTATGTGCACACACATTCTCATCATGGTCACCATATAAACATCCATTATGCAAGCTATAAATTTTCATGATTTGCATAGACATCGTAACATATACGTCATAATAGAAAATTGATTTATTGTATGATTTTCACCTTTTAATAACTTCTAGAAATACAAGTGATAATCATTTAGAAGTCATCACTTTCTCATGATGTACACAAGGGCTATGGCCATTAAATCATGTAGTCACACATCAGATTTCATGATCACAATCCTTGGTGAAAACATATGTATTTATATTTTTGTAATCTAATCTTGAGGTTTATATCGGGTTATAATCTTTTTTCTATATATATATATATATATATATATATATATATTGCAAATTAATATTCTCCATAGCCAATCATTATTTCCTATTGAGTTATAGAGTTAATTTTCTATGTTTTTATTTATGGTTGATTAAGTATACATGAAATCATTATATTGACTCTATTAACACTACACACTTTCTAGCAAACTGGTCATGTATAAAAATGCATAAACTATAAAGCATCAAATATATGTCGGTCATAATAATAAAAGAAGTGCCTTATCAAGTCAAAAGAATTGTTAATCTTTAGGAGATTCTATTGGGTAACACTCCCAATAACACACACACATGTGCGCGCGTGCGCACACACGACCATGTATCTATCTATATATACGTATACATATACATATATACACATGTATACACAAGTACATGTGTTTACATACATACATACATACATACATACATACATACATACATACATACATACATACATACATACATACATACATACATACATACATACATATATATATATATATATATATATATATATATATATATATATATGTATGTATATATATGTATATAGATTAATATATATGTAACACCTCACCAAGGAACTTTTAAAAGAAATGTCACTAAGTTTGAAAAAGATTTTTTTTTTGAAAGATAATAACTTTACAACAATAGATATAAGTTGAAAGAGAGGGGGCTTGTTGTGGAGAAGGATGGGAAGGACAATGATGAAGATAGGATGGAAGAGGACACCATAATGGAGATAACCCCAAGACACTTGGATTGGAACTGTGAGAAGAACTAGGAGCTCATGGCAGAGGAGAATCAGAGAGCCTATGAAGCGATAGAGACTATCCAAGACATCAAAAGGAAGGTAGGAGAGTAAGTGAAGAATTTTTCAAGTTTTGTCTTTGGTTTCTATTGTCTCTGTAGGTCTATTTCTTTTTGGCTTTTTGCCTATTTTTTCATTCTGGCCTCTCTGTTGGCCAATGTTTTATTGTTGGACTTATTTTGTTAATTTGTAGCCCTTTGTTATATAGTTTTAGAATCCCTATAAAACCTAATTTTCTTCATAAAAAATAATACATATAATATAGTAGAAGCAACAACATACACAAAAACACATACCATAAAATAAATTATAATTCCTAAGGGTCTCATGATGTTGAATCATATTTAAGTTTAATTAATATTTTACTAAAACCAATACATAACACATCTACATTAAAGAATAAATACAAGTACAAATCCATTTAAATAATATACAATTACCCCAAATGCCACTTGGCAATAATCAGAATGCACAATCATCCATCATACAGGTCACAAGATATGAAAGGCTGAAAGAATATACATCATAAAAATAGATTACATCATCTCTTAAGATCCATGAAATAAAATACAATACAATAGGCATAACCATCCATCATAGTACACAAGAGTGGAATGAAAGGAAATACAGAATAAGGAACTCTAGCCATGACATCGAACTGTCGGATCTCAATGGTAAAAGTAAAACCCACTACCCCCTGACCTTGTGGTAACCCAAAAAGGGACCACTCCCATCACATTCAGGAGATAGTCTCAAGTCCCAAACATGATAACAAACTTAGAAGTCGAAGCCATCATCTAGGTCAAGGAAATCATAGAAGTAATCTAACTTAAGGTTCCAAGACACAAGTGACATCTAAATCTAGAGGCAACAATGACATGTAGGAAATCTACTATGTAAGTGGGAAAGTTTCATCACATGAGTGAACTCTAAAGTTACATTGGTAGCCTAACTAGACTCCAACCCCTAGTGACTCTATGTGGCACTAGTATCATTTCATACTAACAAGGCATACTAACGAAGAAAGGTTGCAACCAAGCATCCTCTCTACTCTCATGCTAGTCTCTACTAGTACTCGAGGCATGGGGAAGGAAGAAGAATGAATCTTGTCAATTTATTTTACTCTCATTTAATGTAATGTTATCACTTATTAAAATAACCTACAATGTGTTACCAAGGAAGCCTCTTTAGGGCTTTGGCTTTCATTGCAAGTCACTTCCCAACATGGCATATAGATAACCTACCCTAAGCTCAATAAAAGTAGAAGCTCTCATATGACAATAAAATACACATCAGTTCTTAAGTAAGTAACTGAAAAGCATTCAAATATCACTGATCTAAATATCACAAGGTTCAATAATACGATTATCCTAACTAGAGTGATCCAAAAATAGGTACACATAAACCAAATCCATGACATCACATGACATCACAAAAAAATCAATAACTCTTGGCCTCTGGTAGACATCCTAAAACTAGTCAATACTCTAAGTCAATCCCAAACCCAACACACAAGAAAGCATACAACTGGTATTGTAATTTTGTAGTTTTGTTTGGTTTTGAAAACACATAGTTTGAGTTAATAGTAAGGTTCAAGTTTTCTTTCATTGTAAGTTTTTAGTTTGATAAAGTTTACAATTTCTAAAAATATATTTAACTAGACATTAAAAAAATAGGAAATTGAAGAATGGAAAACTATTGCACAAATAACCCACAAGATTCTACCTGAATCTGATGCTAATAGGACAAAGCATGGAGCATGCAAGTATTTCTCTTTCCTTCTAAAACCCTTCTTAGAAAATTGCTCCTCCGAAACTCGGTCACTAACAAATGAACTCTAAATTGCTAATAAATATTTTTTCACCAAGTTAGGGCTTTGATTGTGCAATCTCGTGAAAAACCCTTTATTTTTATTATTTAATTATATTTTAATATTCATGCACAACCTTTTTGCCATTTAATTTAAATATCTTTATTAAATAATTTTCATTCTCTCTTTAATTAATTCTTGAGATGTCTTTTATTAAAATATTCATTAAGTTAAGTAATAATAATATTTAGCATTTATTTAATAATGAACTTCTAAATATTTTATTATTGAACTAAATAAATATTATTACTCCCAAAATTAGACTTTAAATAAATCTTTAAATTTAACTCTTTAATTTAATTAATTTTTCAATTAATTAAATATAATTAAATATCAATCTTTCCTTATAAAATTTCTATTAAATTAAATAATTAATAATTATTTTAATTTTAATTTAAATATAAATATAACATAAATAATCATAGACCCACAAGACTGAAATGAAAACCCATAATAAAGTACAAAAAACTAGATCAAACTCAGTGGCTATAATTATGATTTTACGTCACTTGACAAATTTGGCAGATGAGTAACTTAGATTCTTGTGCTACATTTTAGGAAAAATGGTTGAAGGTTAGAGTTTGGAGTCAAGAGTTATCTCCCCTCTCTTACCATTGAGGTATTGGGATAGGGTATGCTCATCTTGGCAATTCAAGGAAGTTGATGCCTAGTACTTGCAATCTACATAAAATCCATGCATGTACATATGCATATATTTTAAACTAAGTAGGCAATGGCAGGAAATGGTGCATTGTGTAGATTTTGACTAGCAAGTGACTATGACCTTCTTTATCAACCATGTCAGAAACATCATACATAAAGTAAACATAAGGGTACACCATACACATGCAAGTATAGGGTAATCATGCATAGAAAATGCATAAGAATAATCCATTTAACTATCATCATGAAATAAATGGAATCACTATATACAATCATTATCAAAGCATAATCATGCATATAAGAAATAACTAGTACCAAGGTAATCTCATCATATAATCAACTGAGTATGAAACAATGTCGAACAATTTGCAAATCAAATACCACTAAACATCAAACATAATCATAAAGCTAGCCTAAAAGAGTTTGACAATAATAACTCAAAAGTAAACTAGGGTTAGACACTACATCCATCCCCTTGGACTTATGCTTACTCCTAGAAGCCTATAAACAACTAGGGGTATAAATCCCATAAACTAGATGCATCCTCCCATGTAGCTAATGACTCATCAGTAGGGTCTAATTGGACCCTTACTTGCTCTATCATTTAACCCCTGAGGGTCAAATCCCATTGCTATAGAATGTGAACCAACTCCAAAGCCAGTTGCATGTCCTCTACTTGTAACACATTTCAATCAAGAATATGTATCCCATCAGGAATATGCTATCTAAGAAGAGAAACATGGAAAACATCATGAATATGAGCTAGGCTAACTGAAAATGCAAGATGGTAAGCAACTAGACCTATCCTCTCAAGAATCTCAAAAGGCCCTGCAAAATGAGGTGCTAGCTTTGAACCCTTTCCATAATAGATTAGACTCTTCTGTGGATGCACTCTCAAGAAAACTTTCTCACTGATTTGAAACTACTTATCTATACTATGAGCATCGACATACTTCTTCTATCTATCCTGTGTTGTAGACACATGCTCATGGATGTGCCATACCTATTGCTTCATATCTTGAAGCATCTCAAGACCCAATAGGATGTGATTATCAAGATTGTCCCAACTCAATGGTGTAAGAAAAGGATGACCATACAAAGCCTGATATGGTACAATCCCAATAGAACTATGATACCCATTATTATAAGAAAACTCTACTAGGTATAGATAATCCTCCCAAAGAGTCTATCTATCCATCACATACATCCTTAGCATATCTTCTAGAACTTGATTCAACTCTTGGTCATACCATCTATCTCTAGGTGATAAGCTGAGCTGAATTTCTAAGATCATGTTGTAAGGATGCCCAAAATGTGGATGCGAATATTAGATCCCTATCTAAAATTACCTTCTAGGGAATACCATGTAATTTCATGATATCTCACATTTAGAAATCAGCTACTAAAGTTTCTATATAGGATGACCTCATCAATGAAAAGTGTGTCACCTTAATCAACCAATCAATGGTGACCATAATAGCATCATGTCAATGAGTAGAAATAGGTAATCCTATAATAAAATCCATAGAGATAATATCCCACTTCTATGAAGCAATGAGATTACGTTGTAAAAACCCTATTGGATGCTAGTGCTCTACCTTGACTCTCTAGCACTCAACACACCTAGGCACAATATCAGTGATATCACACTTTATCCCTGTCCAAAAGTATACAAGTCACAATTCTACATCTTCCTTCTTGACACTTGAATGTGTTGAGTAAGGTGCATGATGAGCGTTTGATAGGATCAATGTATGAAGCTCATCCAATAGTGGTACATACATCCTTCTTGAATAGCACCAAAGACCATCTGACTCCAAAACATAACCTAAAAACTTTACCTCCAATGGTATATCTGAATCTATCTCCATGTTTACCTCCTGATACCAATTATATGGAGGAAGTACCTGAAGTATACAATTCCTTAAATCCATACTAAGAGTCATAGACAATATCTCATGTCTCCTACAACTCAAAGAATTAGCTACCACATTCTCCTTTCCTTGAACATACTTCACCTAGAAGTCATACTCAAAAGAAACTTCGTCCAAAGCTTCTACCTAACATTCAGATTAGGCTTCGTGAATATATATTGTAGACTATGATGATCACTATGAAGTTCAAATTGGTGTCCCAGCAAGAAGTGTCTCTGTCTAACTAGGGCATGAAATACCATAGCTAACTCAAGATCATGACTACAATAATCAAATTCATGATCCTTGAGTTTGCACAATTCATAAGTAATCACCCATCTATCCTACATCAATACTACCCCAATCCCCTCTAGGGCAGCATCTATACACACTATAAAGTCACCTACTACATCAAGCATTGCTAAGATCAATGCACTAGTGAGAATATCCTTCAGCATCTACAATCCTTCCTTGCATTTCTCTATCCATATAAACTTCTTTCCTTTCCTCTCAAGCGAAGTGATAGGATATGCTACTCTAGAAAAGTATTAGACAAACTTGTGATAATAATTGGATAAACCCATGCAGCTATAAATTTCTAACATGGTAATGGGTGTAGGCCAATCTACCATTTCTTGGATCTTCATAGGGTCTATAGAGATACTATCACCTGATATGATATGCCCTAAATACTATATCTTTGATTGAAATAAATCACAGTTTGCCAAGTTGGCATAAAGTTGATTATATCTCAAGCACTGCAAAACCAATTATAGATGTTCCTCATGATCCTCCTGGGATCTAGAATATATCAAAATATTATCTACAAACACAAGTACAAATTGATTAAGATAGGAACAAAACACCCCATTTATTAGACACATGAAAATCAATAGAGTTTTCTCCAACCCAAATGGGACCACTATAAACTTGTAGTGCCCAAAGAGAGTGCAAAATGTAGTCTTGTGAATGTTAGCATCCTAAATGTGAAGCTAATGATATCCCAACTTTAGATCAATATTGGAGAAAATTTTGGCTTCCTTGATCTAATCAGCTAAATCATCAATCCTTGGTAAAGGATATATGTTCTTTATTATAACCTTGTTCAACTATCTATAGTCAATGCACAAGTGCAATGAACAATTCATCTTCTTTAGAAAGAGCACTATTGCTCCCCATAGAGATACAATTAGATGAATACTACCCTTGGCAAGAAGGTCCTCAAGATAAAGGTTCAACTCACTCAATTCTTAAGTGGTCTTTTGATAAGGAGCTCTAGAAATAGGCTCTACTCCTAGAATAAGATCAATGCTAAAACCAATATCCCTCCTCATAAGCATACCAAGAATCTTTCTAGGAAGGACATCCACATAATCCTATAAGATAATATGGTCTAAAGTCTTTTGTGTAGGGTCTCCTTCATCTAGTTTACTCACTATAATGGAAAAAAATTAACATCCCTTATGAGAGCTCTGCTTTAATTGCATAGCGGATATCGTTTGTAGAGATATAGGTCTCTAGATACCCACAATATCTGAGTCCTTCCACTAATCATCTTTACAAAAAATGGTCTTCTTTCTATAATCAATACTAGCTTTATGTCTTAAGAGGCAAGAGGGATGACCCAAAGGTCTGCTAACATTAAAAACCATTTTAGGTTTAGTTCGCATGACTACACTAAAGAATTTGTGGGAACCCTAGCTCTTGAGATTAGTACCACTTGCCAATCCAAGCCATTCTCTACCACCTATAGCTTACATTTAGCAACTCTAGATGGTTAAATGAAAGTGTTCAAGACTTGAATCAAACAGGATGGAGAGAGGTGTACCTCAGATAACTCCCATAGTCTCAACAAATACTCTCTGAGCTCTACCTACATGTCCAACTATAGGCTCACATGTAGAATTACTAGAGCCTAAATAGTGAGATGTATGTTGTGGCTAGTTGGTTGAAATGTGTCCAAAATATGCACAAGAATAACATCTTGTGCCTCTGCCAGATCCCCTCCCTATTGGAGGTGCACTCAACTACTCATGGCTATCCCTACTAGAAAAAGATTTTTTTTCTATGCAAGGTAAGTGTTTTGATTCCACCTATTACATTGTGAGTTACGGTAGTTCCTAGAGCCAGAACTACCACCACCACTTTGTACCAGAGGGTATGATCCCTTTTCTTGTTGTTGTTGTATCTGAGGTTGTTGTTGGTTCTAATTTCCCTTAGGATAAGGGGGTTTCATGTTTCCACTTGAGTTTTGATTACCCTTGAATCATGATGCTATAAGTGCTCCCACAAAACCACCATGTCCTAGAGTAACATTCTTCTCTACCAAGATAACTTGATGTACCACATCT
This sequence comes from Cupressus sempervirens, assembly GCA_028749045.1. Taxonomy (NCBI): domain Eukaryota; kingdom Viridiplantae; phylum Streptophyta; class Pinopsida; order Cupressales; family Cupressaceae; genus Cupressus; species Cupressus sempervirens. Next base: position 262,759,477 of record CM053789.1, read on the forward strand.
TTGAGGTTTTTAGGTTCAAATACCTTAACACCCTCAAGCAGATGGTTATTCAAACCTCTGATAAAAAATAATGCCAACTATGGTGAGCTATCAATGATGCCTGCATAAGGCATGAGCTCATAGAATTTACTCTCATACTCAACTATGGTCATAGTGAACTATCTTAGGTTATGGAATTCATCTTCTCTCTATTGATGTCATTCCACTAGTAGGAATCACTCATGGAAGTTCTCTAGAAATAACTCCCATGTGATAGTGTTCAGGTATATACCCAACTTCTTCTCTTTGATAGTCTACCATGTGGTTCCAAAGAGTTCCACGTTGGTGATGGTAAACCTCTCTTTGATGTTAGAGTCAAAGTCCTATATAACAAAATACCTTTCTAGAGCAATAAGACATTGCTTGGCCACATATGCTAAACCTAGCTCATTAAAATATTTGACCTTGGACCCATGAAGGTCCTTCATCTAAGCAGCTACAACTAACCTCTATCTATCAATGTGAGGGTCCCTCTAAGAACTCCTAGACATATTTCTTTCTCCATTCACTACATGGTGTGACTCTTGATGATCTTCACCTTGAGGAGGAGTTAGGAAATCAATGATGGTCTTCATCATCTTTCACAAGTCAACTTGTTCTGAATCTACCCAATTTTCCATGTTATGTTCTTATGTATTTTCTCTCAAATAGTACTATCTAGTATAGGCTCATGCACACTAGAATCCTTGCCTTGTCCTCAACCTCTTCTATGGTCTAAGATACAACCTCTAACTATAGATCTCATCCTAGATACCATTCCACAATAATATCCAAGATAACAACATGTTATAATAACTAGAAAAAGATATTACTATAAGACATGCACATAAGAAACATGTTTTTAATACAATACAAGATCAATTTCAGTTTTTCCTATTTCTAGTTTTAAGTATGTTTTAGTTTGAAGCTTAAGTGTTTCAAGTTTTTAATAAATACATATCATAGATTAAGTTTTGTTTTAGTTCAACTTGTTAACAACTAGTGATGTTCCAATAAACCCAAAGCTCCCAATTTAGAAACTTGAGCTCTGATACCAGATGCAATGCCCTACTAGGGAACCCAAAAGAAATTAACCATAAGTTTCACTAAGTTTTCCAAACATTTTTTTTGAAAGATAATAACTTAACAACAATATATATAGTATAGCAGAAGAAATAACATACACCTAAACACATACCACAAAATAGATTACAATTCTTAAGGGTCCCATGATGTTGAATCACATTTAAGATTAATTAATACTAAAACCAATATATAACACATCCATATTAAATAATAACCACAAGTAAAAATCCATTTAAATAATATATAATTATTCTGATTTCAACTTGGCATTAATTAGAATGCACAATCATCCACTATATAGGTCAAGGGTATGAAACATTGAAAGAATATACATCATTAAAATAGATTACATCATCTCTTAAAATCCATGAATTAAAATAAAATACAATAGGTATAACAATCTATCATAGTATACAAGAATAGAGTGAAAGCTAATACATAATAGAGAACTCCAGCCACAACATTGAACTATCAAATCTCAATGGTAAAAGTAAAAGGCACTACCACCTAACCTCATGGTAACCTAAAAAGGTTCCACTCCCACCATACTAAGGAGATAGTCTCAAGTCCCAAATAGGATAACAAGCTTAAAACTCAAATCCAACATCTAGGTCAAGGTAATCTTGGAAGTAATTTAGTGCAAGGTACAAAGACACAACTACCATCTAAACCAAGAGGCAAAAATTATACATAGTAAATCTATTATGTAAGTGGGCAAGTGTCATCACGTGAACCAACTCTAAGGTTGCCCTAGCAGCCTGACTAGACTTTAGCCCCCTAGTCACCCTATGTGGCACTGGTATCCATTCATACTGACAAAGCATACTAATGAAGCAAGGTCACGATCATGCATCTTCTCTACTCCCATCCTAGTCTATGCTTGCACTCAAGGCATGGGTGAGGAGGAATGATCACTCTAGTTAATTCATTTTACTCTCATTTAATGTAATGTTATCATTTATTAAAATAACCTACAATGGGTTACCCAGAAAGCCTCTTTAGGGCTCTAGCCTCCATTGCAAGCCACTTCCCAACAAGACATACAAATAACCTACTTTGAGCTTAGTTAGAGTAGAAGGTCTCATATGACCATAAAATACACATTAGTTATTAAACAAGTAGCTAAAAATCATTGAAATATCACTAATCAAAAAATCATAGGTTTCACCAATATGATCATCCTAACTAGACTGATCCAAAAATAAGTACACATAAACAAAATCCATGACATCAGATGTCATCACCAAAGAAAATAATAACTCCCAACCTTTGGTAGACATCCTAAAACTGGTCAATAGTCTAAGTCAACCCCAAACCCAACACACAAAAAAACATACAACTAGTAGTGTAGGTTCAGAGTTTAGTTTAGTTTTGAAAACACATAGTGTGAGTTGATAGTAAGGTTTAAGTTTTCATTTTTTTAAAGGTTTTTAGCTTGATAAAGTTTAAAATTTCCAAAAATATATTTAACTAGACATGAAGAAGACAAGAAATTGAAGAATAAAAAACTATTGCGCAAATACCCCACAAGGTTCTACCTAAATCTGATGCTAATACAACAATGCATAGAGAAAGCAACTATTTCCCTCTCCTTCTAAAATCCTTCTTCTCAAAAAATTGCTCCTCCAAAACTTGGACCCCGAGAAATGAACTTGAAATTGCTAATAAAGATTATTTACCCAATTTAGTACTTTGATTATGCAATCATGCTAGAAGTACTTTATTTTTATTATTTAATTATATTTTAATATTCATGCACAACCTTTCATCCATTTAATTAAAATATCTTTATTAAATAATTTTTATTCTCTCTTTAATTAAGTCTTGAGACATTTCTTATTAAAATATTTATTAAGTAATAATAATATTTGGCATTTATTTAAAAATGAACTCCTAAATATATTATTATTAAATTGAATAAATATTATTATGCTCAAAATTAGAATTTCACTAAATCTTTAAATTTAATTATTTTATCTAATTAATTTCTTAATTAATTAAATATAATTAAATATCATTTTTTCCTTATAAAATTTCTATTAAATCAAATAATTAATTATTATTTTAATTTAGATATAAATATAACATAAAATATTCATAGACCCACATGACTGAAATGAAAACCCATAATAAAGTACAAAAAAGTAGATCAAACTCAATAGTTGTAATTACAAAATAATGTCACTTGATAGATTCGATAGGTAAGCAACTTCATTTTATTGCCTTAATTTTTAGGACAAATGGTTGAAGGTTAGGATTTGGACTCAAGAGTTATCTCACCTCTTTGACCATTAAGATTCTATGATAGAACATGCTTATCCTGGCAATTTAGGGAAGTCAATATCTATTACCTACAATCTACATAAAATCCATGAATATATATACAAATATATTTTAGACTAAATAGGAAATGGCAGGAAGTGGTGCATTGTGTAGATCCTAACTAGAAGGTAACTATGACTCCCTCCCTCAACCATATCGGAAACATCTTACATAAACTAAACATAAAGGTACACAATACACATGCAAGTATGGGGTATGTATCCATAAAAAATATATACCTATAATCCATCTAACTATCACCATGAAGTAACTCAAATCACTAATACAATCATCCTTGAAGCATAATCATGCATACATGAAATAACTAGTACCAAAGTAATCTCATCATATAATCATTGAGTAAGAAAAAATATCCAACAATTTGAAAATCAAATACCACTAAACATCAAACATAATCATAAAGTTGGTCTAAAAGAGTTTGGAAATAATAACTAGAAAGCAAACTAGAGGTAGGCACTACAATATATATATATATATATATATATCAATTGATTAATTGGGTATTCTCTTTGATATTACACAAAATGTCATTGATAGTTAGTGTATGTTGAGCTTACTTGGGCATTAAAGATAATTTTCTATGTCTGCAGAGCATTCCAAAGTTTGCCTAGTTCAAAAGACAATATCTACCAACTTCACTTAGGCATCAAAGGAAAGTTTGTAAAAGTTGAGTTTTAACAGAGCTCAGTCAGTTACCAAAGGAACTTTACAAATATGTAGTGTTAACCAAGGTCACTTGGTTAACATAGGAATATCATTTCTAAATTAATGTCTATGAAGCAGGGTTGGCTAACAAAGGATTTTTCCTATTTTAGCATATTAAGTTCTATTGAATTGTTGGTTGGTTCTAGGAAACTAAAGAGATGAATATTAATTATTCTAAATTACATTCTAGCCAACTTGACAATATGAAAGATATAAATATAAGGTCAAATTGAGATTTAGAAAGAATGAATGCATGGAAGATAATTTTAGATTTAATGATGCTAAGAGGAAGTGAATCAGAAGGATAAGCATAATATCCTTATGAAGCTAAAAAGATACATTCAAACAACAAGGATCAAGTATACAAGCCAGAATTGAGATCTATAATCAACAATTCAGTTGCATCAAAAATTAGGTCATCCCATTGTTACTCTCTAACCATTCTAGTAGTGATAAAAATCTCTTAATAAAGTTGGCTCAATAACTATTTGTAAATCCTCTAACAATGTGGCATTTCTACTAAATTTTCTAAAGACTTCTCACAAGACCACTCCTAACACGATGATTAAATCCTCTAGTAGGATCACACCTAATAGTGTGTTTTGTAACCTTTAACAGGGTTGGCTCCTAATAAGGGCTTACTTCATAAGAGTGAAAATCAGTAACTATTTGTAATTGGTGGTTTTTCTCAAATTGGGTTTCTACATTAATTCTTGGTGTCAAATGTGTTCATGTTATTTCTCTTATGTGTTTCTATCTATGTTAAAGTAATAGTAATCACAGATAATACCGAGTTACAACATTTTTCTATGTGGTTGTCGAGCATCATCAAAAGTTCAATTCTCAGAATTTATTTTGTGCTAATATCTAAGGGATTTGGGATTTATTTTTGTGGTAACTAATTTTCTCATCCCATCTGAGTTACTCCTCTTATATTTCCAACAATTTATCAAGGCATTTGGTGCTTGTAGAGAAGGTTTCAAAGGCCTAAGGTAAAGATCAGGATGTCTTATAGAAGAGACATTCTCAAGTTGAATTGAGATAACTTTGTAGCATGAAAAGGACTTATGAGATTAAATTTTTCAAATATCAATGATTCAGGTTGTAAGTATCTTGACACTAGATGCAAAACTCCTACTAGAACATTATTAGTTAACGATATTGCTGAAAAGAAAAATCGTAACATCATGATGATTGACATTACATTTTCTCTTAATTATGTTGAATTTGATGAAGTCTAAAGCTATACTACAACTCATGATATTTGGATCAAACTGAAAGACATCTATGGAGGAGATGACAATGTAAAAGGATCCAAAGCTGAAAGTCTTAGAGGATAATTTGATTAGATGAGGATGAAAGAAGATGAAAACATTGCAAAATATGTTGAAAGAATCAAAGCAAGTGTGAGTGCAATCAAATCATCTTGATGAGACATTGATGACAAAAAAATTGTAAGCAAGGTACTCAGAACCCTTCTTCCTATCTATGCCTTTAGAGTGTCTTCTATTCAAGAAATGAGTTGTGATTCAAATAGCAATATAACTTTGGATGCTCTAGTTGGAAGATTGACAAATTTTGAGTTGGGTAACCATGATAACTATATTCCTAGTTCCAAAGGTATTGAATCTGCATTTGAAGCCAAACCCTCACTCAAGAAAAGGAGCAAGAAATAAAAAGCCAACCAATTAGGAAGTGAAGAAGAAGAAGAAATTTTTGATAGTGATCTTGAAGTTGTTGAAGCCCTACTTGCAAGGAAATAAACTAAAGGAAGAGGAAAATAAAAGGGTACAAAGGTAAGATTCTTCTAATTACTTTTCTTATGAAGAAGTTCGTCACATTGCTACTAGGTTCCCAAATAGAGAAAACAAGGATGAAAAAAAGAGTAATAAGTAGAAAGGAAAGAATGAATTAAAAAAAAAGGACTACAAGGACAAATGTAAGAAATCTTATTTTATGGCTAAAGATTCTAACAACAGTGAAGATGAAATGGTACATATAGCTAAAAAAGATGAATCTGATGATGAAGGAGATAAGATGACATTTATCTCTCATGTTAGCAAAAATGATACATGGATTATTGATAGTGGCTTCTCACATCAAATGACTAAAGAAAAAAAAAAGTTTGAGCACATGGAATATTATGATGATCGTAGTGTGAGATTTGGAAACAATGAACCTTGTTGTATAAAAGGAAAAGGATGTATCTCTTTGACCAATGAACTTATATGTGATAATTCTTATTGGGCTAAAGGACTAAATCACAATCTAGGAAGAGAAAAGTATAAAGGTAAGATTCGTCTAATTTGTTTCTCTTGTGAAGAAGTTGGACACATTGCTACAAGTTGCCCAAATGGAGAAGACAAAGATGAAATGAAACACAATAAGTACAAAGGAAAGAAGGATTTTATAATCTTCAAGGACTACAAGGAGAATGGTAAGAAATCTTGTTTTATGGCTAAATATTTAGGTAGCCATGAAGATGATGAAATGGTTATATTGTTGTAAAAAAGATGATTGCAATGATGGAGATAAAATGACACTTATCTCACATGTTAGAAAAAATGATACAATGATTATTGATAGTGGCTACTCACATCATAAGAATGGTGAGAAAATAAAATTTGAACACATGGAAAATTATAATGGTGGTATTGTGAGATTTGGAAACAATGAACCTTGTTGCACAAAGGGAAAAGGTTGTATCTCACTAACAAATGAATTTAGATGTGACAATACTTATTGGGTTGAAGGACTAAAGTATAATCTAGTGAGTGTGGCATAGTTGAATAACATTGGATTAAGGGTAGAATTTATGAATGGGAAGGCCAAACTATAGGATGGAAAAAAGAAATCTCGTTGGATCTAGCAAACAAACACAAACAAACACAAGGTAATTTATTCTATCTAGATCTTAGTGAAATTTCATGTTTTATTGCCGAAGTAGAAGAAAGTTGGTTATTGCACAAAAGATTATTTCATGTGAACTTTGATAAAGTGGTTAAAATAAGAAAAAATAGAAGAGTAAGAGGTATGCCTAGCTTGAGGAAACCTAATATGGGTCTATGAAAAACTATCAAATTGGTAAGATGGGAAAGACTAGTTTCAAAAGAAAGAGCTATCATTCTGAAGAAGTCTTAGAGCTTGTGCATACAGACTTGCGTGGACCTATTAGAATAGAGAGTTACAATGGAGATAAGTTTTTCATTCTTTTTTTTTTATGACTATTCTAGAATGATGATTGTAATGTATCTAAAAGAAAAATATGAAGCTTTTCAAAAATTCAAGGGGTATCTAGCAAGAGTAGAAAAAGAAACTAGAGAGAAGTTGAAATGTTTCAAATGAGACAGAGGTGGTGAATTAATCTCCAATAAATTTAATAAATTTTGCATTGAAAAAGGAATTAAAAGACAAGTATTAGCCTCTAGTACACCTTAGCAGAATGGTATAGCTGAAAGAAGGAATAGATCCATCATGGACTATGCAAAAACATTGATGATAGAAAAGAATGTTGCAATCAAATACTAGAAGGAAGAAATTAGCACTATAGTTCATACCTTGAATATATTATAGTTGAAGAAAAAATCAAATAAATCTCCTTACGAACTATGGTATGGCTCCAAACCTAATGTATGTTACTTGAAAGTATTTGGTAGAAAATGTTATATCTTGAAAGAATCTAGGAAAGGTAAATTTTATGTCAAAGTTGATGAAGGCATATTCCTAGGATATTCCTACAGAGGTAAAGCATACAAATGTTTGAATTTGTCTACTGATAAAATCATTTAAAGTGCACATGTGAGAATTGATGAGTTTAAAGAAAAGAGTGAAGAAAAAATCAACAAAGAGGTTGAGGATTATAGAAGATTTTTTTACTATGAAATTGGTACCTTGCTAAATCTATCTAATAGATAGGATACTTTACCTCTCAAGTCCCCAAAATCTCCAATAGCTACTAAGTTGCAATCTATGCAACTCAAGTCACAATTTGAATGACCTGAGTCATGGTCAAAGGCTACCAAGCTGCTAATAGAGAAAACCAAGTCTGATGGACTTGAGTCACAAATACTAGGACCCAAGCTTAATATAGAAGTTCATGATGAAATCTGTGAAACAAACTCTAAATTAAAAGAACTTGTGTTAGCAAGATATGTTAGAAGGGATCATACAATTGATCAGATCATTGCAGATAAATTAGATGGAACAATGATAAGAAACAAGTTGAAAGGTACATTTTTACTTGTTCAATTTGATCCTAGAAATATTAAAGATGATTTGCATAATGAAATTTGGATTGAAGCAATGAATGAAGAAATAGAACAGATAGAGAAGAACAAAATTTATACTCTTTTTCCTAGACCCAAGAATAAAAATGTAATCAGCACAAAGTGGGTATTCAGAATAAGCTAAACGAAGATGGAGAAGTTTTCAAAAATAAAACAAGGTTAGTATGTAAAAGCTATTCTCAAGAAGAAGGTATTGATTATGGTGAAAATTTGTCTCATTTTACAAGATTAGAAGGTGTTAGAACTTTACTAGCATATGCAGCCCATAGAGGATTTAAATTTTATTAAATGGATGTAAAATCTACATTCTTGAATGGAAATCATGATGAGGAAGTCTATATTGAACAACCTAAAGGTTTTGTAGATCCTAGCAAAAGAAATATAATCTATAAATTACACAAAGAATCATATGGTCTCAAGCAAGCTCTTAGAGCATGGTATGAAAGACTCTATAACTACCTACTATAGATTGATTTTCAAAGAACAAATGATAGTAGTATTCTATATATCAAAGAAGGACTAGACAAGAAGATTGTGTTGACAAAAATAATCTTTGATGATACTTTATTCACAGGGAATGATGACTTATGCAAGGCATTTTTAGAAGAAATGAGCAAAGAATATAAGATATCTATGTTTGGAGAGACAAAACTCTTTATTGGATTGTGGATCCAATTGAAGAAAGATGGTATCTATATTACTCAATCTAAATATATCAAGGAGATACTAAAGAAATTTGGAATGGAAGATTCAAGACTAGTTGGAACCCCTATGTCTACTAGACATAAGCTTTCCAAAAATGATGATTTCAAAGAGGTAGATTAGACCACATATAGATCAATGATTGAAAAATTGTTGTATGTAGTGCATACAAGGCTTGATATTGCACTAGCAATTGCTATGGTGGCAAGATTCTTAGCAAATCCTAAGGAACATCACATGATGGCAATAAAAAGAATCATGAGATATTTGAAAGGCACTAAAGAATATGGTTTATGATACAAAATAGGAGGTAATTTGGATTTAAAAGTGTTCATAGATGTTGATTGGATAGGAAGTATTGATGACAAAGAGCACTAGTGGTGGAGCATTCTTTCTTGATAAAAGACTAGTGTCTTAGACAAACAAGAAACAAAATTGTATCTCTCAGTCCATAATAAATGTAGACTATGTGGTAGTAGCAATCAATTGTTCTAATATTATTTAGCTCAAATAGCTATTGACGAGTATGAAGAAAGAGATCAAGGATCCAGTAGTTATCTACTATGACAACACTAGTGCAATCAATATATCAAAGAATCTAGTAATGCATATCAAAACAAAACTCATTGCTATAAAATGTCATTCCTTGATAGAATTGGTACAAGATAAAGAAGTGAGATTGGAGTATGTGAATATAAAAGAGAAAATTATAGACATATTGACCAAGCCATTACCTAAGCATGAATTTCTGTATCTAAGAGATAAGCTAGGGCTCATTCCACTATCTAAAAGCTCACTAAATGAAGTTTAGTGATGCATCAACAAGAGCATGTTGAAGATCAATTAGTTGGTGCAATGTTGACAAGGTCATATTGCAAATGAATTAGTACTTGAGGTACTTTAATATTCACTGAATATTGTCTTTGGTATGAGATGTCAAAGAGGGAGAAGTTTGCAATCATATCTCATAGAAATTTTATAAAGTTGTACAAAGGAAGAATGAACTTGGTATGATATGAAAGGAAAAGTTTGCTATCAAAAGAAGTTGTAGTACATAGAATTTTTCTAATAGAGGGACAAACTGAAGGCAGAAAGAGTTCACACTGATAGAGGGAGTTCTCATGGATGAGAACCAGAATGAAACTAAGGAAATTCCCTTGCTTTATTATTTCTCTCAAAATTTCTTTGCATTATGACATGTTGTGTTGCAATCAATGCCATAGAGGGAAATTTTTGGAACAATTGATTAAATTTTTATTGTCTTTGATGTTACACAAAATTTTATTTCTAGTTAGTGTATGTCGAGCTCACTCATGAATTGAAGACAATTTTTTGTATCTCTCGAGCATTCTAGACTATTCCTAATTTAGAAGATAGTATCTACTGAGTTCACTTGGTTGTCAAAGGAAAGTTTGTAAAAGTTGAGTATTAACCAAGCTCACTTAGTTACCAAAGGAACTTTGCAAATATCCAGTGTTAACTAAGTTCACTTGGTTAACTTTGGGAATTTTTTTTTTAGTTAGTGTCTAACGAGTAGGGTTGGCTAACAAAGGATTTTCCTATTTTGGCATATTAAGTTCAATTGAATTGTATGTTAGTTCTAGTTGATTGAGGAGATGAATATTAATTATTATAAGTTATATTCTAGTGAACTTCACAATATAAAAGATATAAATATAAGGTCAAGTTGATATTTAGAAAGAATGAATGCATGGAAGATAATTGAAGATTTAATGATGCTAAGAGGAAGAAAATTAGAAGGATTAGTAGAATATCCTTGTGAAGTTGAAAAGATTCATTCGATAATGAAGGATCAAATATACAAGCCAAAATTGAGATCTATAATCAACAATTCAATTACATCCAAAATTAGGTCATCTCATTGTTACTCTCTAACCCTTGTAGCAATGATCAAAATATCCTAATAGAGTTGTCTTAATAGCTATTTGTAAAGTCTCTAACAAGGTGGCATTTCTATTGAATTGTCCAAATACCTCTAACAAGGCCACTCCTAATAGGGTGATTAAATACTCTAATAGGGTCACATCTAATAGTGTATTTTGTGACCTTTAATAGGGTTAGCTCCTAATAGGGCTAAATTTAGAAGAGTGAAAATCAGTAACTAGTTGCAATTGGTTGTTTTCCACGTTAAATCTTGGTGTAAAATGTGTTCATGCTATTTCTCTTATGTGTTTACATCTAAGTGAAAGTAATAGTAATCACAGATAATATCTTAATATTTTCATGTAAAGTATTTGTTGAGAATTTTTAGTATTTACTGAGTTAAAACATTTTTCTGTGTGTTTGCTAAGCCTCAACAAGAGTTCAGTTTTCAGAGTTTATTTTGTACTGACATCTAAGGGATATGAAATTTATTTTTGTGCTAATTGATTCACCCCTCCCCTCTCCGTTACTCCTCTTATATTTTCAACAATATATATATATATATATATATGTATGTATGTATATAGATATGCACACACACCTACACACCCACACACCCACACACACACACACACACACACACATATACATACACACATTCTCTATGCTTTAGATTTTATACATTGATCCATTAAAGTATTAAGTTGAAACTATAATTCTACAAGATATTTTAAAAAATTAATTAGTCTAAATATTCCTCCTGTTTTGCTTGATCCTCATGCATAATTGTAATAGTGTCAATATAATGGTTTCGACTATGTGTAACAGACCATTAATAAATGTTTAACAGATGTTCAACATTAAAATAGTAATACATGGAAAATTACCTCTATAATATTGTTTCTAAAATATTTTTTAATAGGAAATAATGATTAGTTATGGTGATATATGTATGTATGTATGTATGTATATGTATGCATGTATATACATACATACATACATACATATATATATATACATATATATATATATACATATATATATATATACATATATATATATATATACATATATATATACATATATATATATATATATACATATATATATATACATATATATATATATACACACACATATATATATATATATGTATGTATGTATGTATGTATGTATGTATGTATGTACATACATACATACATACATACATACATACATACATACATACATATATATATATATATATATATATATATATATATATATATATATACACACATATGTATCTATATAGATATTGATGCAGGAGCATCCAGAGGTATAAGGGCAATCCTGTGTTCACCCAAAAAAATGTAATTAGTCTTAGTTTTTGTTTCATGTGTTTTCATTTTTGGATACCCATTTGGGTCAAATGAAGGTTCCAACTCTCATAGTTCCACTATCAGTGTTCTAGGATAGGGTATTTGAACACCTTGGGATACATGTAAATGCCAAAAAAATAGAAGTATGTAATTGAGCCATCGTTTTGGTGAACTAGGATGTGTAAATTGGCCAGATGAATGTAATTGTAATTTAGAGCATTCCAAAAAAATAATTAGGTCAAAAGTCATCACGGTTTGAAAGTTATCATAGTTCTTCAAGTTTTGGAGACCTCCTAATAATGCTCCAAAGTTCAGTTAGGGGTATTAAATGACCTCAAAAATGGCCAAAAAATGGGGGACGAGTGAAGCTCATCCATAGGGCTATAGAGCACTTTGAGAGCTTTTTGAAAATGTAAACAATTCGCCAATCGAAGCTACAGTTCAAAAGTTATACCTCCTGGAAGTTCGGTTATCATTTTTGGATTCTTCTAGATTTGCGTCGACTTCTAACGCAGCTTCTAGAGCCTTCTATTTGGTCGGTGGATACCAACTAGCACTTTTTAGAATGTATTCCTAATCCTTAACCCTCTAAGGTCTATTTAAGGACATTTTTGGCATTGTAAAAGGTAGTTCGGAGTGGAGTTTGAGAGGAGGTATTAAAAGGAGAAATTATCTCCAGATTATTACTGTTGTAAGCCCTTAGGGCACATTTTGAAGTCTATTTTCCCTGTACTAAATTTAATAGCATATTTAGATAGTTAATACAATATTCCCTTTCCTATTGTGTCCATTCTGAAGTTGGGTCTTGTCCCCATCAAGTAGTATCAGAGCTGGTTTTTCTGAGTGTGTAGACAGAGTGCCGACTGTGAGGCAGTTTGTACTAAGACTGTATGGTTGTGGGTTCAAGTTAGAAGATGCTTCCATGAAGGGAGCGTGGTGGAAGGGCCAGAGCTATTAATCCTGAGGAGGTTAGAGCCCTTGAAAGGTAGGTACAAGCATTGCAGGAGGAGCTCCGTAGAGGAACAAATGTTGTTGCAGGTGACAAAAGTGAGGATGACAATGAAGAAAAAGAAATTGGACTAGAATGGGAATTTGACGAGGAAGTTCTGAATTAGGCAGAGGAAAGGCTTTTTAGGGCCATTACTAAGTTTGAGAAAAGACCTACAATTGAAGTGGATGTATTTTTAGGAAATCTGAAACCAGATGAGTTGATCGATTGGATCAATGAACTGGAAGAATACTTTGAGTATGAGGATATTAGGGACCCAGATAGGGTTAAGTTTGCAAAGGACAAACTGAAAGGCCATGCCAAAATCTAGTGGCAAGAGGTCCAATTGGAAAGAAACATAAGAGGAAAGGAGAAGATCACAAGGTGGGATCACATGGTGGACAAGTTGAAGAAGCAATTCATTCTTATGGACTACGAGCTAGATTTGTTTAAGAAGATGCATGGGTTAAAGCAAGTAGGAAGATCAGTCCAAGAATATATACATAGGAGTTTTACTGACTCTTTATTAGAGTAGGGCATGTAGAAGCAAATAAGGAGAAGGTTGGTCGTTATATCAGTAGGTTGTGACCTAGCATTCAGGAGGAATTAAGTCTGGTAAGAATGACCAGCGTTGAGGAGGCATACCAGTTTTCCCTACAAGTCAAAGAGAAGCTAAATAAAAGGTTTGAAGGGAGACAAAGAGGGCTTGGTCAAGGAGGAAGGGGAAGCGGTAGGTCATCTGGAGGCCAAAATGAAAGCCAAAATAAAAATAAAGATGTGGGTACTAGCAGGAACCAGAGGAATGAGGGTTTCAACCGCTCCCATGATCAAGACTTTGAAAATCAGAGAGGAAGAGGTAGAGGACATAGACAAGGAAGAGGAGGCTTTCATGGTACCAATTTTCATTGTAATGAAGAAGGTCATCATGCTTTTAAATGCCCTCAAGAACAAGGAAGGACAGATAGGAAAGTTGAGGGTCAAGCTAGGGTTGCTCATGTGGATGAGGATGCACAATCACCACATTCAGAAGATGCAGAAAGAGGAGAGACTTTAGTAAATGAAAGGGTCTTACTAAGTGGCAAGATTGAACCAGGATAAAGGAGAAGTTTATTCTGTACTAGGTGCAAATGTGAGGAAAAATGTTGTGATGTGATCATTGATGGCGGTAGCACTGATAACTTGGTATTAGAGGAGATGGTCTCTAAGCTGAAGCTCAAGAGGGAGAAACATCCCTAGCCCTATTGGATTGCTTGGGTGAAAGATGATCATAAGGTCCTGGTAAGTGAACAATGTTTAGTGAAATTCAAAATTGGGAGTTACCATGATGAAGTTCTCTGTGATGTTATTCCAATGGATGTTTTCCATTTATTGTTGGGCAGACCGTGGTAGTTTGATAGGAATGCAGTACATGATGGTCATGCAAACGCATACTCTCTAACAAAGGATGGAGTTCGCCACAAATTGAAGCCCATGAAAAAGGAAGGTGAAAAGGTATGCAGCAGTGCTAGGATTTTTCTTGTTGATGGAAAGAAGTTTTTAGATGACATGAAACATTAGTGTATGTGCTATGCTTTGATTCCTAGGAAAGATAAAGAAGGTAGTAGTGAAATACCACTTGAAGTTTCAGATTTACTAGGTGAGTTTGGAGATATTACCTCTGATAATGTTCCAGAAGGATTGCCACCAGTAAGGCAAATCAGTCATCAGATAGATTTAATCCTAGGAGCTAGTTTGCCTAACAAGGCTACTCATAGGATGACTCCTACTGAAATTGAGGAGCTAAATAGATAGGTTCAGGAGCTACTGAGGAAGGGATTGATTTGAGAGAGCCTAAGTCCATGTGTAGTACCTATAGTACTCGCACTAAAGAAGGATGGAGAGTGGAGAATGTGTATAGACTCTTGATCTATAAATAGGATAACCATCAAGTATTGGTTTCCTTTGCCAAGAATGGATGATCTTTTGTACTGCTTGAGTGGAGCTTAGTACTTCACAAAGATAGATCTCAAGAGTGGTTATCACCAGATATGAATTTGAGAAGGAGATGAGTGGAAAATAGCCTTCAAGACCAATGATGGTCTTTATGAGTGGTTAGTCATGCCCTTTGGATTGACAAACGCCCTAAGCACCTTCATGCGGCTTATGAATGAGGTACTTAAGAAGTTCTTGGGAAAATTTGTTATTATCTATTTGGATGATATTTTAATTTTCAGCAAGACTTTGGAAGAACATTTATTGCATATTCGTAGTGTTCTTGAGAGGTTGAGGGAAGAGAAACTGTTAATTAATCTGAAAAGTGTATCCTTGCAAAATGGGAGTTAGTCTACTTAGGGTTTGTTATATCACCTAAAGGTCTTAAAATGGACTTAGAGAAGGTAAAAGCCATCTTGGAATGGCCTACTCCAAGGTCTGCTACTGAGGTAAGATCATTTCATGGTTTGCTAAGTTTTTATAGGAAGTTTATTAAGAATTTCAGTGGCATATGTGCACCCCTAACTGACACAATAAGAGGGGATAGAAAAGAGTTCAAATGGATTGCAGCAGCTATGAGAAGTTTTGAATTATTGAAGAAGAAGGTGATAGAATAGCCTGTGTTGGCACTCTCAGATTTTAAAAAGGTGTTCCAGGTGGATTGTGATGCTAGTGGTAGCACTATTGGGGTTTTATTAAGCCAAGAAGGTAAGCCTATTGCATATTTTAGAGAAAAATTGAATGATGCAAAGAAGAAGTATTTTGTTTATGATCAAGAGTTCTATGCAATAGTTCAGGCCTTAAAGAAATGGAGGCATTATTTATTGCCAAAGGAATTTGTTTTGTATACTGATCATCAGGCATTAAATTACCTGAATAGCTAAGGTAAATTGAATTAGAGGCATATGAAGTGGGTAGAGTTCTTGCAGAGCTATACATTTGTGTTGAAGCATAGAAGTGGAAAATCTAACAGGGTTGTAGATGCACTAAGTAGGAGACAGTTGTTGCTTATAGTAATGCAGGTTGAAGTAGTTGGGTTTGATGAACTCAAGAATCTGTACCCTGAAGATCCTAATTTTGCTAAAGCGTGGAAATCTTGTAAAGAGCATGTTGCTGGAGACAGAACTAAGTGTTTGCACTATTTGATTCAGGGTGGTATGTTATTCAAGGGCAGTCAATTATGCATTCCAAGGAGTTCCATGAGGGAAAATCTAATTAAGGAGAAACACAGTGGAGGGATGGAAAGACATTTTGGTCGAGATAAAACCATTTCCATTCTTAGAGAACATTATTTTTGGCCTCAGATTTCACAGGATGTGAAGAAGTTTGTATAGAGTTGTTAGATTTGTCAAGTTGCCAAGGGATTTAGTTACAATACTGGACTATATCAGCCATTTCCTGTTCCATCAAAGCCATGGGAGGACATAAGTATGGATTTTGTTCTTGGATTACCAAGAACACAAAGGGGTAATGACTCATTATTTGTGGTCGTTGATCAGTTCTCCAAAATGACACATTTCATTCCATGCCACATAACTCATGATGATGTCCATATTGCAGACTTGTTTTTCAGAGAGGTGGTGAGACTACATGGTCTCCCAAGGAGTATAGTTTCTGATAGAGATACTAAATTTGTGGGGTATCTCTGGAGGACATTGTGCAAGAAGTTGAGAACAGATTTGAAATTTAGTTCCACACATCACCCGCAAACTGACAGCCAAACATAAGTGGTAAACAGAAGTCTGAGCAATTTACTGAGATGTTTAGTTGGGGATAAGCCCAAGGGATAGGATTTGATTTTACCACAAGCAGAGTTTTCTTACAATAACTCTGTAAATTGAAGTACTAGAAAATCACCATTCCAAATTGTCTATGGAAGTAGCCCAAGGATTGCACCAAAATTGAGGAAGATAGAACAAGGGGAGAGGATAAATGCTGAAGTTGAGGAATTTGCTAAACATATCAAGCATCTACATGAGGAGGTTCAAGAACACATTACCAAGATGAATCAAGAGTATAAAACTAGGGCTAATTAAAGGAGAAGACATAAGGAATTCCAAGTAGGGGATCTAGTCATGGTACACTTAAGAAAAGAAAGATTTCCTGCCGGTACTTACAACAAGCTGAAAATGAAGAAATTTGGCCCCTGCGAAATTCTGAAGAAACATGACTTAGGAAATGCATATGAGGTGGAGTTACTAGATGGAATTCACATTTCTCCTATTTTCAACATTGCAGACTTGACAGAGTATCATGATGATGGTACAGAACAGGAGTTGATGTTAGAGCCATGTCCAATTCCTACTTCAAAGGAGGAGATAGAAGACATTTTGGATCATCGTGTGGGTAGGAGTACCAGAAATAGGCAGTATGAAGAGTATTTGGTCAAGTGGAAAGGATGACCGATAGAAGACTCAACTTGGATTTCAGCAGCTGAGGTTTCCCATTTGGGATTTCCTCTACCATTCATAAAGTGACAGGGTCACTTTTCAATATACCCTGGTTGTTTGATGCAGGAGCATCCAGAGGTATAAGGGCAATCCTGTGTCACCCAAAAAAATGTACTTAGACTTAGTTTCTATTTCATGTGTTTTCATTTCTAGATACCCATTTGGGTCAAATGAAGGTTCCAACTCTAACAGTTCCACTATCAGTGTTCTAGGATAGAGTATTTGAACACATTGGGATACGTGTAAATTCCAAAAAAATAGGAGTATGTAATTGAGCCATCATTCTGGTGAACTAGGTGATGTAAATTGGCTAGATGAATGTAATTGTAATTTAGAGCATTCCAAAAAAAGAATCTGGTCAAAAGGCCCCACGGTTTGAAAGTTATCGCAGTTTTTTGAGTTTTGGAGACCTCCTAAGAATGCTTCAAATTTAGGTTAGGGCCATTAAATGACCTAAAAAAGGGCCAAAATATGGGGGATGAGAAAAGGTTGTCCATAGGGCTATAGAGTGCTTCGAGATCTTTCCAAAAATGTAAACAGTTCGTCAATCGGAGCTACGGTTCAAAAGTTATGCCTCCTGAAAGTTCAGTTACTGTTTCTAGATTCTTCTAGATTTGTGTTGACTTCTAACGCAGGTTCTAGAGCCTTCTATTTGGTCAGTGGATGCCAACTAGCACTTTCTAGAATGTATTCCTTTAATGCTGAACCCTCCGAGGTCTATTTAAGGACATTTTTGACATTGTAAAAGGCAGTTTGGAGTGGAGCTTGAGAGGAGGTACTAAAAGGAGAAATTATATCTAGATTATTACTGTTGTAAGCCCTTAGGGTGCGTTTTGAAGTCTATTTTCTCTGTACTGAATGTAATAGCATATTTAGATAGTTAATACAATATTCCCTTTCCTGTTGTGTCCATTCTGAAGTTGGGTCTTGTCCCCATTAGATATATACATACATACATACATACATACATATATATATATATGTATATATATATGTATATATACATATATACATACATATGTATATATATATATATATATATATATATATACATACATATGTATATATATATGTGTGTGTGTGTGTGTGTGTGTATGTGTGTGTGTGTGTGTGTGTGTATGTATGTATGTATATATTTATATATACACATATGTATATATATAAGCTAGTATCAATCATGACACATTATGAAAGACTATTATTTAATAATAATCTCTTATTGCATTTTGTTATTTTAAATATAATATATAAATTATATTATATTATACTTTAGTTTTTATTATAAAAAATTGAAGTTTAGATTACTAAATTATAGAAATTAAATATATATTATTATATTTATGATTTATTAGGGTGTAGCATGCAAGATTACTGTTTAACATTAAAGATTATGGTTACTATTAAGGAATTATTATTTATCTTAGGAGTTAGTATTTACCATTGGAGATGAGAGTTAACTTGTAGGATTAGAATCAGAATTTAGAATTCATGATTTCAAGTTATGGTTAGGTTTAGGGTATGAATATACATCATGGTTAAGGTTAGGGTTTATACAAGGGTTAGTGGTTATTTTTAGAGTTACGTAGGAATAGAGTTTATAATTGTGGATTATGGCTCAATAATTATGGTTAGGATTAGGGTTTTGCATTTAGAATCAAGGTTTAACATTTAGGATTTGGGTTTAAAATATTGAATTTTTTTATTTCAAAATGGAATTGGATTGTTCCACCTATTTATATTGAAGAATTCTTTTTGGATTTGGGGATAAATGGTGATACCAAATTCCTTTTTTTTCAAATTCAAATTATGATTTTATGTACCCAAATAATATATTATAAAATTTTCACAATTACAAATTTTGATTCCTACACATTTCCAGTAACAAAATGGGCCCCTAGTGTGTATCATTCAATATTAGTATTTAACATTAAGGATTATGGTTTATTGTTTATGGTTAGGAGTTAGGATTTATGATTTAATGTTTTGGATTTGGGTTTAGCTTTTAGAGTTATGATCAAAGTTTAACATTTATGATTTCAAGTTATGGTTAGGTTTAGGGCATGAATATACATCATGGTTAAGGTTTGGGTTTATATAAGGGTTGGCTTTTATGATTAGAGTTATCTAGGATTAATGTTTAGAATTAAGGATAATGGGTCAATAACTAGGGTCACAATTTGGATTTAATGTTTATAGTTAGGATTAGGGTTTTATATTTACAATAAAGATTTAACATTTAAAATTTGGGGTTATTATTTAGAGTTAGGGTCTATCATTTTTTAGTAGGACTTACGATTAGGATATGTGTTTGGGATTTCAAAATAATTATTTAACATTTAGGTTTTCACATATAGGATTATGGTTTACCAATATAATTATGGTTTAGCATAGTATTATGGTTCAAAATTTTGGATTAGATTATAGAATTTAGGATTAAGATTTGGAATATAGTTTATCAAACAAGATAATGATTATGCTCAAACATTTAGTTTCTAGACATAGCATTTTTAATCTTAGGATTAATTGTTTAGCATAAGGATTTTGAATTAGGGTTATAATAATGGATTTTTGTTAGGGTTAGAATTTATGGGTTGTGTTAGTTTTAGGGCTCACTAAATAGGATTAGTAATAGATTTCTTGCTAGAATAATGTTTAGATTCAATAATTTACCCAAAAAATTAGTTTTCGAATGGGGGAACTATTTATGAGAGAATTCTAACTTCATAATCCTTGAAAGAAAGGGATACGATTCCCTAATAGATGTATTCTATACAAACAAGTTGAGAAAGAAACATACATCTTCCATAGAAAGATTGAGTTACTGTAACCAGTCACCATTAGATGACTGATTATCCTAAGAAGCACTACTTGCATCTTTATTATCACTCTAAGAAGACTCAAAATTACAATAACTCTCTATTTTCTTTTTCTTATTCTTCTTATTCTTCTTCTCTTTGCAATGATTTTGGAAATGACCAAACTACTTGTAGTTTCAACACTTCGCTTTGGACTTCTTCCAATGACATGCATGCTTCATGTCCTTCTTGCTTGTGTCCTTTACTCTTCCTTGAATGATGAGAACCTCCTTAACCACCTCTGATAGAACTACATCAACCACTTTATCCATTTTTAATTGGGTGGTAGTACTTCTAATGGCAATCACAAGATGATCCCATGAATCAGGCAATGAGCATAGTAGCAACATGTGGCGCTCTTTTACACTAACATATGTTGGTTGTGCAATCACTATATTAAATGTGTTTAAATGATAAATATCTCCCAACATCTTCCACAAAGAATTTGTAGTTTTCTCCTCAAGAACATTCAAGAGAACACAATCCACAAGACATACCCTTATCGATCCTTTGGCCTTTTGATCTATTAAAACCCAATACTCTTGCTTCAAGCCTAAAGGCTTATTACCAGACACAACAACCTATAGATCACAATCAAAAAATATATTTTCAACTTCAAGTTTCAACAACTAAAATTTTGTACCATTGAACTATTCAGTCTCTACTCTCCATTTACCCACCATCTCAATTATTAGAGAAACAATTTTTAAACTCCCACTAGGAGAAAATTGGCATAGAAAACAACCCTACCTAACAAGGATAATCCAAACTTTGATACCACTTGTTAGGAAAGCTTCTTGTGGAAAATGCCTTCCAAATTCCAATTTATAGGGGAAATATAAAAAATTATAAATCTACTTCAAAAAATTGAGATGCATAGGAAAAATGAGAATATTGAAACAAAATATTTAGACAAGATAAATATAGAAGACCATATTTAACATGGGAAACCCTGAAAAACAAAATCCCACCACCCGAAAACCCCTAAGAAACTTTTTATTATAGTAAACAATTTACATACAATGAACTCTAGTTTATAGATAAGCTCATAGGCTTAGATTGCATTTACAATCAACCATACTTTCACGGTCATAACCTCTTTAGCACAAGGAATCATGTAGACATTTATACACTCTACTATTCATTATTAAATCCAGTACATTAACTATCATAAAAAAAAAAAAAAATTATAGTCGCAATGGTTACTTATTCATCTAATGGTAAATCTTCCACTTGGCGGTCCTTTCAATATTGAGTCACTAGCTTCGGCATGGGATCACTCCCTTTGGCCTCCAAAAGTCCCTTTGGCACCATGAGGCTTCACCATACTATTGTATAGACCACACATGACTTCAACATATGGCATGTCAAAAAAATCATTGTGTCACCATATGGTGACTCCCCTACTTTGTATAGTACAGTGGACCGACCATTTAGTGAGGTTCCTTGCACAGTACAGTGCACTTCATCATCTTAACAAGATGTTGACCCTAGAGCTAGAGGACATTGGATTCCTAAACTTCCAAGAACTTCCCTTTAGATTAGGTACACAAGTGCATTACAAGAGCATTTATTCATGCCATGTGCAATGCATATTCATTACATACAATTTCAATAAAAGATTTAGTTGTTTTCTCTAATAACCATTATTTGAAGGATTTTTGATGATTTTTTCCTTTTACATTATCTACTCCTAACCTGAAGATTATTTGTGACTACTTCTAAGAAATTATATGTTTTATCTTAGGCTAGGATTGTTTTCTCTA
This sequence comes from Cupressus sempervirens, assembly GCA_028749045.1. Lineage (NCBI taxonomy): Eukaryota > Viridiplantae > Streptophyta > Pinopsida > Cupressales > Cupressaceae > Cupressus > Cupressus sempervirens. Next base: position 262,781,892 of record CM053789.1, read on the forward strand.
TTGTAGCTTAATGCTAATATTGATTTACTCTTCTATAGGTACTTCTAGCCACACTATACTAGGTGTCAGAATCTTGATTCTCAGTGAAAGGGACCATGATGTGATATTTTAAAAAAAAATTATTTCAAGTGGTGACATGGGATTTCATGATCACAATCATTGGTGAAAGTATATGTATTTATAGTTTTCTAATCTAATCTTGGGGTGTATATCACGTTATAATATTTTCCAAACACTTAATGAGAGGCTTCATTTTTATAAACCTTTTTGCAATTCTGTTGATAGGATTCCTTAGTGCTTTCTCTCATAGGATCTAGATATCTAGCACAATCATGTACTTCTTCAAGTAGCTTCTACGTTTTATTGTAAGTTATACTCTATTCTATAATTTGTATTATAATGGGTTATGAACATAGTTTTTCATTCTAGTTCTTTTATCTAGGAGACTTTTTACGGACTTGTTTTATTGTTAATATAAATTTCAAGTTTGACCAAAAGAACTCATATTTAATTAATTTAAATAATACATAATTACCATTTAATCCATCTTCATTTATATTTATTATTACTATAATAAAATATATTGTTTCATATTAAATTATAATATTAAGTTTTAATTATTTTAGTGGCCATTTCACAATCCTCCCCTCTAGCATTTTGTTTTTCCTCAAGAAAAATGTTATTTTCATAAACTTTGTTGTAGACCATATAATGAATGCAAGAAATCATAAGGGATCATAGATTACACACGAAAATACAAAACATACTCAATGTAGACACATCAATATATTAAAACATGATGAAGACACATGAAAATATGAGGAAGAAACATAAATGCATAAAAACATGAAGTAGACATTATGTAAACACATAGTACATGGATTTTTTATTAATTCCTTATAGTTTAATAGAGTTAAGAGATGATATAAAAAACTGAACTTTTCAATAGAACCATGTAATCAAAACTGATCATGAGTACATATGTATATAGAAATAGGAGAATAGCGTCTCTTAATAGAATTAGTTACAGTCACCTTTAACACTCACATAAATCTCAAAATATTGAAGGAGTTGATGGTATCCATGTTGCCTGGACATAAATTATTCAATTGATTCCCATTAAGTTTACAATTTGAAGCGCAATCACATAAGATTACCAATTACTGACCCCTACCCTATCTTGGGACAAAGATCTAGTTTCTTGCATTTAAATAAGCCTCTTCTTGGTAATATCACTACCTTCACTTATTATTCAGATAGGAATAAAGTTATTATTAAAACATATAGTTATAAATGAGAAGTAATGTTAGTTTCATGTATATCCAACCATATTATTATTTCAAGTCAATGAAGGATGGAGTAGATTTTATCCAAGTTTCTTACATACCAAATTTATTGTTGATTCCCTCAAAGTTTGTAGGTCCAAGTCTGTATCTTGAAAGATTATGGATCATTGACACCTCCCATATCTTCGGAAAATGATCATGTTGCTTATATTTAAACAAGCCCCTCCTTGGTAATATCCTACTCTTTGCACCACATAAATTTAATGTTAATAATGTTGAAAATTTTCTTTTAATAATTATCCAAAATAACCATATATAAAAAAAGAAGATAAATAATTCCTATTCAATAATAACATAGAAAAATATCTCATTCTCAACTACATTTACTTAATTATAATAATGAGTCCCATATAAGTTTATGAACATACCATGGTAGTAGTGATTGGATAGGGCTAAAAATGTAAGATATCCAAAATAACTAGACCTATACAATATACCAAATTACAAAAGTATAATTCAAATTAATGATATTTAATTTTCTCATTATAATTATTTATCAATTATATAAATTGATTATATATGATTAAATTCCCATCTATTAATTATTGAGTTACAACTATTATTTTAGAAGGTGAATTATTTTTCTAATAATACTAATTAATAATTTTATAATCACACAGATATTCTTATAAATTATAAATAAGAAACTACTTTTCATATCTTAATAGTATTGATTCTTATTCCTTTACTTAATTCCAATATAACTTGTTTTTTCTTCTTATTTTCCCTTAATAATTCTTTTTATTTCCTTCGTTACAGTCCTATAAAAAAGGAGGTAGATATATTACTAGCAATTCTATATTTTTGTGTATGCAACGATAAGCTAATAGGAGTGATATATTCGATGTGGAGTATTATGTGAAAATGAAACGTAGATTAGTTAAAATACTAGAGCTCAATTAGATAGGATTGAAATTATAATTAAATTAGGGCTAGAATTGGTTAATTATATGAGAGTTGGTATTTAATCAAGATTAGTCTTTCATCATGGTTACAATTTTACATAGCATTGAAATATGATGATTGTTTAATTACATTCAAATTAGGTTTATATATTGAGTTAAGGTTTAGTTATATTTAGGGTACTTAAAATTAATAATATAATATAGGATTAGGTTAATTTTTTTAGATTGTATATAGATTAAACCCTTTTTTTTAAGCATAAGTTTTAGGGCCAGGTTTAAGAATTCATTTAGACCATTTTTCTTTGCATAAGTTTTAGGGTTAGGTTTAAGGATTTATTTATCAAGTGATCCCAATTTTTCACTAAAGACGGGAGTAAATTTTGGAAGGTGCTAAAAGATCAATTATTATTTACTAATATGATTAGTATTATAATTTTAGATAGAATTAATATTAGAATTAGTGTTGGATTTTGGATAATAATTGTAATTATAACTATCTTTTTGGATTTTATATAACATTAGGGTTAGAATTACTATATATGATTAGAAATATATCTATAGGATTTAGATTACACATTGGTTATGGTATTTATTATTTAATTAGTAATTTTTTGAATTTACTAGCTACTTTTTAAACACGTTATTTAGTGAAAGTTAATCAAACATCAATTCTAATATCTATCATATTTAATAGTAAATATATTATATAAATGTAACAAACAAGCATTATAGTGGTTTGACATTTCTATATTTTAAATTAACTAAAATAAAATAATTAACTAATATATAATTTAATCAAAACATAAATTATTTTTTTTAGGCATTAGTAGAAAATAGAAATAAAAAATAATAATTTATAAATAAAGAACACTTCTAATCTATATTTTCCATTTTACATGTAAACTTTTTAAATTATAAAATTAGAATATTATTTTAATTTAAATGTATGAACACATAATGTCATATTAATTAGAAACATATTTTAATTTAAATGTGCTCTGCTAGTGTTTGTACAGTTTTCGTTTGAACCTTTTCTACCATGTTGCTTGTCATTCTGCATTTAGTGTGAGAATTCCTTTTAGAATATAACAGCCTTAGCCCTCTCTAGCCCAGAAATTGCTTCTAGTTTTGGAGATATTATTGCATGCAAGAATGGCCTTGCCGAGCAAATGCCCACACAACTTTGTGCCCAAGGTGTTCCACGAGGTAATTCCTCTCCTGACCTAGTTTTGAATGTCTTTTCTTTTGAATCTTTTTGTCAATGGCTAGAAACCCAAACCCTTATTGAGTATTTTGTGGGTCACACTCCATCTGAAAGAAAATTGCATGAATGGATCACCAAGGCCTAGACCCCCTGGGATTCACCTTGAAGGGATCCAAAGCCTCACTAAGCTTTTTTGTATTTCATTTCTGTAACCCCTCCTAGACTAAGAGCATTTTTAGCCATGGGCCATGGATAGTCCATTCATCTCTTCTTGTTTCTAAAAGATGGTCTCAAAACTTTTGCATATGAGATGATTGCAAACTTAGGGTTCTAATTTGGGTAGAGTTCCCTGGGTTGCCCATCCCTTGCTTCTCTTTCCTCCCTGAAATTTCCCAAACTATGGGCAAAGTTATTTGTGTGGAACCAGACAAATTTTTCAATGCCCCCCCTTAGTGGATGGTTTGTGTTGAAGTCGACCTCTCTAGGGACCTTAAAGAATTAGTAAAAATTCAGATTAGTGCTACCACCTTTACCCAAAAAGTGCTTTACCTGAATCTCCCAAATACTTAATTTGTCTATCAATCTACTAGCCATAAGATAAAGGATTCTCATCTTCTTGAGTGCAATCACTCTTTGGTTTAGAAATCCAAGCCAGCTCTCACTATTAAAAAAGATGAATAGACGACAGTTATCAAGAAAGACAAGGGTGCTGCTAAACTATGCCCATTTTCTCAAGAACTCAACCATCCTAGTTCAAGTGTGGCTCCTCTTTTTCTCATGGCCCTTGAGGTTCCTATGGTTGTACTACCACTTATTTCAAACTTTGCATCATAGGGGAAAAAACAACTAGAGGTCCAAGCTACTTGGGTTCATGTGCCATAGGCAATTTCTATGATTTTCCCTTAGTCACTTCATTAGTCTCATAGCCCTTAAGGCTAGAATATAGTCTCTATCAATGCAGATAAACTAAGAGCCATCTCTTTGGGTGACCCCTCATTTGAATCCTCTGCTTTCTTGCATAACAAATTTTCCTCTCTTGGGGATGAGGAGAATATGCAAGCTAGTTTATAATGAATTTTCTCTCATGGAATACGTGCAGGCTAATAGACCTCCTTAGGAAATATTCTATTCATGATACCAATCATAGGCTTGGCAATATTTATGTGTTCTGCCTACAAGAAGTCAAAGTCTCTAGGTTTCTTCTCAGCTCAGCCTACCATGTTATATGGCCAGATGATGTTAGGTTTTCTTCTCAGCATGAAGCTAGTCAAGGTGGTGTAGTCACTCTCCTCTCCCCTTGACTTCTTCCTTTTGTTATTTCCCATGGTTTTGACCCCATGCAGAGAGTTGTTTGGATTTTGTGATCTTTTCAAAATCATTCTTTTGGCATTTTGAATGTCTATGCCCCTAATGATGTGATTGAGCACTCACATTTGTGGAGGTGGCTAGCTAATTATTTGTTGCCTACCACCTAGATATTTTGTGGAAATTTCAATATGGTTGAGCTAGTTATTGATAAAGTTGGGCTTTTGCCTTTTTGATGGTTAGTTGGAGAGAGGGAAGCTTGGTTTTACATGTGGAACAAGCTAAGTCTTTTTGATCCCAATGTTCACCACCACCAACTTGATGGCATTTGGTACACTTGGTCCAACTTTTGAGAGGGATCTAATAGGTTTCTTAAAAGGTTGGACAATGCTATGATTTCTACTTAGTCCTTTTTTACCTTTTCTGACATGAGTATGCTACCTGTCACTCCACTCCCTAATGTGACTCTTTCTAACCATTTTCCCATTTACTTCTCCATTAGCTGGCATTCTGCCCATCCTTGTAATTTTAAAACTTAGTTTTACCTTAATATCTCTATACTATCACATCTGCCCACCACCTCTCATATTTTACACACTTAGAATCTTTAACCTAGGCCTCATTCCACCTCTAGGTGGATTCAATGGTAGAATTATTCCATTACCTATATTGTGAGGTTTCTTCACATTTATGGGAGAGAGTTGGTCATTTACTATAAGAGATCATATGAGTCCACTAGAAAAGATCTCTGTACAACCACTGAAGCTCTAGCTATGAATCCTTTTCTCATGGATCTCTAGGTTTGGCTTCCCAACCTCTACCACTAGAAGAAGATTATAATCAACTATACTACCCGGGGAGCTCAACTCAAACCCCACCTACATTGGTTTTAAAGGCTTGTTCTCTAACTGAACACACCTTACCAAGTCATATAGGATTGCCCAAAATAGAAATCCAATTAGATATGTCTGTCTAGAATGTTGAACTTCTAGTCCCATGAACAATGGTGTTGTCATTTCTATATATATGACATTACTACTCTTAACTATGCATCCCCTACATATAGGACTAGGTTCCAATCTGTGTCATTAGGTATTGCCAGATTATAAAGATACAATTTACACAATAAATCTTTCAAAGCCATGAGAAAAGATCAAAATGCATCATAAAACTCATGTTGATGTAGAGATAGAGGGATTAAGACCTTCCAAAATTCTAGTCAATTTATAATTTGCAAATTTTTCTTTAAAACATAAGCATATACTAGCAATGGTGACTTACATTCCATTAATTCAAGAATCAATCCTGTGATCTTCTCAATTCTTCTCTTCAAGACATCATTCTGATCTGAACTCTATTTCAACTAGTAACTCTACTTATTAATAATATGCTTTAATTTTTTTCTCCAATTTTTATTGAGCTCTCTCCCATAACAACTGCTAAAACAAATTAATTCCTACAAACAAAGGTGTAGATAGATTGAATGGTAGCAATTTCTCTTGATTAAAGAGGTCTATTCATTTATTTGTCAAATGGGGAGTTTTATTGACACTCTCTAGGGTGGAGCATTGTCCTTTTCTTATGAAAACTATTGTCACCATATTTTCTTCCCTATTGGATTCAATGGCTATTGTAGCTAATGTGTCCTACCCTTATTGATCCATTTTTTCTACTACTTCCTTGACAATTTTGAGTCTAAATTCTAGATAATCCTTTGAAGGGAACTCTGTAGAATTTTCACCCATATTTTTCATATCAAGGTTTTCCTCAAACTCCTTAGATATTTCAAGCTCACCAGACTCCTTATCACTCTCAATAAGCACATAATCTACTTTACAATAAGCTTCTATTTGTAGATTCTAGGTTTTCTTCTCATTTTCACTGGCTTCATTTTGTTACAATTTTTCCTCCAAAGAGAACTCCTTTTCACATTTAGAAAACTCAAGGGTAACTATGGGAATATAGGCTTCATGAACCCTAATTTTAGAGTTTCTTTGATCGCCTCATGGGTGGTGTTGACAAGCATGGAGGATTATTTTATTTCCTCTTGCTTACAAGTATTTCCACATAGGTGCTTCAGGAGGTTATCCTAGATCTTCCTCCTCTTAAAACTACAAGGTTTAGATAAGGTTACTCTCCTGATCTAGTTCTTTTTCTAACCTTTCTGCTTCAGGTTCCAAAATTTTACCTTTGTCTTTCTCAATGGGAAACCTATTCTAAGAAGATGATGGGGCCTTAGGGGCACTAGTAACTTCTACATTTTTGCTTCTCTTTTTGCTAGCAACGGAGGGTTTATCTTTGTAAATCCTCTTCTTAGTTAGTCTAGAACACCTTGGACTATAGGGCCAACCAACCTAGACTCTACCTCTTTTAATTACAAGAACTCCTCCCATGACCCAATTGCCCACTTATTCAATTGCCTCTCTATAATTAATTTTATTAAGCAATGATGAGAGGTAGAGTGATCTTTTCCTAACTGTACTAGATTACCTTGCTTCTTAACAATGTTAAACAAGAAATTTAGAAGATTAACCTCTCTATAATCATGTCATAGTTGAGCCAACATCTTGAAATGTAGGGCATGTAGGTATATGTAATGTCCTTCGAACGTGAAGTATTGGATGATAAACAATGTTGGCTGAATAAACTCTATTGGCAAGGATAATCTAGAAGTATCTTGCTTCTTGTTAATGTCCAGTGGAGGATCCTTGTGTATACTAAATTGCGCCCTAGTTGTGCTTAGGTCAAACTCTTTCTCCCAATTTTCAACTTCATGGGGCAACCCAATGACCTCATCTACCACCTCATCTATGAACTCATTTCTTAGGCCTTTAACTAATGTAATGCCATCCTTTAAGGTCCATAATTATTACTCATGTATAGGTCTGTCACCCAAACACCTTGCAGATCATCTTTAAAAGTCAAGCAAATTGTTTTAATGTCCTTAATTTCATAATGACACAATCAAAAAAGGACAAGTCATGAACATGTGATGTTAAGCATGCAATTATTTCTAGTCATCTCAATGAAATTTTGAAGTTACATATAATTTGAAATTTATTTGAATAAAAATATTAAATATTTCCCACCCCTCAACTAAAAAAAGGCATGCATCACAATAGGCCAGGATATGCAAGAGTGAATAATTATAAACAATATCAAATCCTAAAAAATAATGAATAAACTAAAATAAAATGCATGCAAAGTTATGTGGTAGGCACCTGGCTATTACTATTAGAATTGATAGAGTGATGGGATGGAATGGTAAGATGGCAGAGAGAAGGTGAAGTGGACTAGATGTGAAGAAAGTGTTTATTATGAATGGCTTGAACAAAGTCATGAACTATTAGGAGTCAGGATAGGAGATCAAGACTTTTTTTCTATATGAATGAAAATATCCTTATTGTGTTGGAATTGCTGCAAGAAATCTTCACAGATAACTTGTTTATTGAAAAGCTTGAGATGATGCCCATTGACAAGTAATTTTAAGCAAACAAGATCAATGGTAGATAGCTAAATTGCACTATTTGGAAATATGACAACAATCTCATATAATCCTAACTAGTGTGTTTGGAACTTCCCTAGATTATGCTGGTACTTTGAGTCATAAAGGAGTGCCCAATCTCCTACAAAAAAACATTTTCTATTGATAAACCTATCATGCCACTATTTTCTCTTATGTTGAATGAGCTCAATATCATTCAATGCAAATTTCTTGCATTCATCAAGATTGTCAAGATTTAGTCCTATTGAGCAATTGTGAGTTCTAACCCAAGCACCAAGGTAGTCCTCAATGTTTTATATTCAAATTCTATAGGCATTATTGTTGACTTACCATAGACAAGCTCAAAGGGAGTAAAACTAGCTATGTTTCCAGGTGGTTCTACAAGCCCAAAGAGCTTCAAGAAGGCATATGGCCTAATTCTTCCTATGGAGTGCTATAGTCTTGGTGAGAATATATTCCTTCTTCCCATTAGTAACTTCTACTTTACCATTAGCCTAGGAATGATAAGGTGATGAATTACTATGCCTAATAGTATACTCCTCAATAAGAACAATTATCAAATTTGATGTAAACCGAATCCTCTGGTCATATGTTAATTCCCTAGGAATGCCAAACCATGTAAAGATGGATTCATACAAAAAATTTACCATGTTGATATCCCTTGGGTGTTTCATGGGTTTAACCTTTGCCCATTGGGTTACATAGTCAGTGCACACCAGAATGTAGAATTTTCATTTTACAGTAGGTTAAATAGGTCTTACAAAGTCAATCCCCCAATTGTGAAAGGGCATGACAACTACTTCAGGCTATAGTGAAATTTCATCTGATTTAGTGGGTCTTCCCATTCATTGAAACTTGTCTCATTTCTTCAAATATCTGGTTACATCCCTATGCAAGCTTGGCCAATAATACCTAGTCAAAACTTTGAAGGTTGTTCTTTTGGCTGCAAAGTGACCTCCATAGGGTGCATCATGACATGCCTTCAAGACATCATATGTTTCATCCTTTCCTAGACACCTATGCATGACTTGATTAGGTCAACTATAGAATAAAAATCTAGTAATCCATGAATTATTAATGCTCTTCTCTTCTAGTAGATTTTTTTCTTAGACAGAGAAGTGAACTAGCATTTTACTTGTGGTGAGGTAGTTAGCAATAACTGCATAATATGGGTTTTGTGCAGATAACAGAGAAAGGTGTTTATCTAGAAACTATCATCAATGGCTAAAGGATCATCAGGGAGATGTAACTAAGAGAGAAAATTAGATACCACATTGGCCTTACAAGGTTTATCGACTATGGTGATGTCAAATTCTTGCATGAGTAACAACTAATGAGCCAATCTTCCTAAGATTATAGGTTTTTTCACCAAATATTTTATAGAAAAATTCTTAGTATGAACATTTATATTTCATATTGAGGACATAGATGATTGCAAGTAATTCTTTTTTAGTGATTGTGTAATTAAATTCTGTACATTCCAAATTCTAATTGATGAAATAAATGGCATGTTCAACTGAGTCTACTTTTTGTCCTAGCACAACACCAATAGCATTGTTTGAGACATCTATATGAATGTGAAAAGGTAGGCCCAAATTGGGTTCTCTCAAAATAAGCACTATGGTAAGAACTTCCTTAAGCTATAAGAAGGATGTTGCACAATCAGAGTCCCAAGAAAATTCAGCATCCTTTTCTAGCAGGTTGTAGAGAGGTGTTGCATCTTGACTAAAGTTTTTAATAAATCTTCTATAATATCTAGGATGTCCCAAAACACTACATACATCCTTCTACTTCTCTGGCATAGGCAAGGTACTAATGACTTCAATCTTTTCTAGATATACCTTGATGCCATTAGATGAAATGAAGTGGCCTAGCACTACCCCTTCCTCCAGCATCATTAATCATTTCTCACTATTTAAGGAAAGGTTATAGTCCTAAAATCTTTTGAGTATCATTTCTAAATTTTCTTTTGCCTCTTCAAAAGTAGCACTATCAATAGTAAAATCATCCATGTAGATCTTCATACAGTCAGCAGAAATATCTGAAAAGATATTGATGACAACTAGTTGAAATTTGGTTGGGGCATTTTACAAGCCAAAAGGAAAGACTAAGTAGGCAAGAATTCCCCATGGGCAGGTGAAAGTTATTTTTTCTTGATCTTCTTGGACTATTTGTATTTGATTGTAACCACCAAAGCCATCCAAGGACATGAATGGTTTTTAGATCTTTATTCTTCCTTCTTGGTTGCTTAGTGCATGCTCCCTTAATAGCTTTAGTATAGGTAGGGACTTCCTCAATACCATCCAACAATGGTATTGCTACTATCATTTTGTTTAGCTAATTAAGAAAATTAATAACTGCATGGTTCTCCATGGGCTAGATTTTTTCTATCAACCTATACAAAAATGGAGGGTCTCTAGCCATGAGAGAGGTTTGTTAATCTGACTCATCTCTATGCTCAGTTGGAGGATCTTCAACTTTTGTTATTATATGTTTTTAGAGTGTAGGAAGAGTGGTGTCTGACCTTAAGTGAATATCATTCAATGAGATGGCATAAATTTATTGTTTAGCTTGCTATTTAGTATTGTTTAGACTAGGATGAGGTTGAACTGGTAGTTGGGTCTACTTGGGAGGAGTATTAGTGGCTACATGAGGATGTACTAGAGCTTGGTAATGAGGTGGTGGCAATTGGTTTTACTCACTATATTGCATATTCTAATTATAAGTTTGTTGCCAACCCTATTGAGGTTGCTGGCAACTATTATTTCTACTAAAACTAGTATTTTGGATTTTTTTTCCAATGATTATTATTATAATTTAGAAGAAGATCTTGTAGCATACCTTATCTTTGAGCCCATGGCCTTATTTGAGCAACATAAAGTACCTTCCCATTGTCATCAATGGCTTTGAACTTAGTCGACATTGGTTGTGTCTCTACACTTGCAATAGACTTACATCTATAGTGCCTTCTCTTTTCTGTACAATGTGGATAGTATTCAGTCAACATGGCATCATCTTCATCTTTCTTTCTTCTAGCTTACATGGTGTTTAGTTGAGTGGCTACATAATTAATGATATCTTTCTTGAAATCTCATAAAAAATTGGATAATTCCATCTTGGATACTCCTAAACTATCATTGGACTTATGTGGTAGATCTCTAAGTCCGCTAAATTTCTTCACAATAGCCCTAAAATAATTTGGGTGTATACATTGTATATCAGTCCAAGTATTTTGAGTGATATTTCCTCTCACCATAAAGTCTAGAGCTTCAATACTTCCATCAATGAAACCTCTCATAATAAGATGTTTCTTTGATTCCTCATTCAATTGATGTTGTGTATTATGTTGCAAGTTGAACATAAATTGGGAAACACAATCTTCCAAGGTTTCATCATCCTTTTGGGACATTTTAAAAATGCGTTCCCCTTTCAAATCTTGACCCCTATAGTATTCCTTATACTTTGTGAGAAACTAATTGCTCATTGTAGGCCAAATTGCTATAGCATTGGTACCCAACCCCATGAACCATCTCAGAGCAACTTCTTTGAGGGTAGAAGGAAACAACTTTAGCTTGTAAGAATTAGTTGTATAGTCATAACTTCTAAATAGTATATCAAACTTAAAGAGAAAGGTTTCAATGTCTTCAATGATCATGCCATAAGTCTTGGGAAGTGCAGTAGTAGGTATGTTCTTCAAATTTTGGTTACCTTGTTAAGGAGGGATAGGAAAAGGAAATGTTGGTTGAGGTTGATGCTAAGCCATTTTTGGAGGGGCTATTGGTAGTGGTGCTTGATAGATGACAAGGGAAACTAGATTATCTTGGTATTCATATTCAACAAAGAGATCATTCAAATGCAATGATTCATTAGAGGATGATGGTATTGGTTCTTGAGTAGTAGAAAATTGATTTTCAAAAGGTTCTTCTTTATTCTCACTATGAGGTTGTTCAAGTTTAGGATTAGAAATTTCTTCCTAAATATTACAGGGAAGAAATCTCCCAAGGATGTCTCTTCTATTGTGCATGCAAAATACAAAATCTAAAATAATATAATGACTTCTAGGTTGAATTAGTTTGACACCTTCCCTGGAAATGACACCAAAAATGGCAAGTCATCTTAACACCTTAGTAACTAGAAATGTAAGCTTGAGAGGGTGGCTACAAAGTATATGCTCTTATTCCTCTTTAAGTCTTTACAACTAAAACACAAAAGGAATGCTGAAGAGGACTAAAGCTAGGAACTGAAATAACATCTTATTCTAAAGCTTAGAGTAATTTTTCAAACTATAAATCTATCTATGCACCTATATTGTAGAAATAGTTCAATGACTCTATTATCAATGGCTATAGGAATAGAAAAATTCTACCTTGGAAAGAAACAAATAGGGAAATGAAATCTGTTCTAACAAAGTCATTCACTCACCAAGTGGGCCCCTTGAATGAGTGAATAGGAAAGACAATCAAGACAGAAGATGGAAACTTAAACTTTGTATTCTATTCATTCATAGTAAGAAATTACATCTAATTAAAAACAAGATCATACACTACTATTATGAACAATCAATCTATTCTATCTTTCTCCCAACAAAAACTTCTTGCAAAGCTATAGTGGTTGTTATTTAAAAGAAAACTACAACAAATTTGTACTTCTATGACCAATCCATCAACAAGGATCAATTATAGATTCATAAAGTTTATAATAAAAATATCAATTTCCATTATTTAACTCCTCCACAAATATAGTATGTTGAGAGAGCTATATTTGTGCACTACTATAATAGAAATCACACAATAATCTTCTTGTTGTGGCAATTCATCTATCTAGTCAACTTTGAATTAATGTTGAAATGCTGACTTTGAATATGCGTGGCAAGTACCTACAAAACATTGAATGTATATAGCTACCACATACATATATATTTAGTTCATCATTAATGTTAGAAAAGGTATAATGTTCAAACTATCACTCTTTTCAAATCCTATGGTTACATGAAGGAATCTACCCAATCATAGCATAGATGAGGAAACATTTATCAACATGTAATATTCCTTCATTATACCATAGAAGTCCATGGATTCAAGAAAACATAGCATATCTAGACTATATATACTTCAACCTTCATGTCTTAAAATATAAATAATATATTTATAAAAACATAAGTTCCTTTGCTTAAACCATAGAGTCATCAAATGTTTCTGCAAGATAATTGTCTAAAAACAATATTTGTAGTATACACTTGTTTTCATATCCTAATTTTGATAATTAATTACATTTAAAATTTGGATCTACCTTATGCTTCTCATTACATCAAAGAGGAATTTCTTGCATATTTCCTTGAAAGAATTTATTTTTAACATTATTATATCTCTCTCCCCATTGATTTTTCTTATCTAACTTAGGCTCTATTGAGATTTATGTTTGACAAAAACTCTTTCTCTCAATAGAGCCTAAGTAGATTCTTGTGATAGTAAATTCATTTATAGAGACCTTCATCGGCAAACAAAAAATGTCACTGTGATAGATGCCTTCCATGCACCTTTTGTTTTATTTTCTATCCTTCCCATCTAAGTTGCTATATGTTGATGTGCTTCGTCACAACTCATGTCAATAGACCATAGTCTTATTTGACCTTCTAGACATTTCTAACCCACAAAAGGACTCTTCAAAGGAATTGTGTTTCCTAAACACTAATTGTTTACTCACAGTGTACCTAGCTCATCAAAATAGAGACCCTTATGCATTAATCCTAAAGCATCATGCTATAAGGAAAATTTCCCATTTTCCAATATTCAAAACACCTTTAGGAACTATGTGTCTCTAACCCACATGTACCCTCATGGTATCTCTTCAGAACCTAAGAATTTATAATACATCAAAGGGAAAGAAATATTGTTTTAGCCAAAGGTTTTATTCACTCTAGATAGTAAATTTATACATACATGGTAATTAAAATCCAATCTTAAATGCAAAATATAAATGACTGGATTAATAGGAGTTGTCAAAATAAAGCAACTCTTTAACCCTACCAAGGAAAATCCATCATTCTAATGATTGAGAGTTATTTTGAAAATCAAAATGGTTCCTCCTTTGTTACGATATACACACCCACCTCATTGTAAAAGAAACAATACTTAAATCTCTAGAAAGGCAAAGTACAACAAGTTGGATATCTAGAAAAGGATCGAAATCCTTCTTCTCAGAGAATTGGAGTTGATTTAGTGAATTAAAAATCTATGAAATCATACATGATAATAATATTCCTTAATTACTAATCATGTAATAGATGTATGAATACAAATAATAATACATTATTATCCATTTTTTATTCCATGATTCAACATACTTTTTATAGTTATGTATCATAAATTCATTAGTCTAGATTATAAAATGCTTGTTTCTAGAAATATTAAGCATAGGTTGCTTCTTTGTTCATGAAATGGTCATTTTGTTATTTACTTTATATTTTCATATAGTAGTTATTAATGAGCATACTGCTGCATAATATGGCTGATCCTCATAGGTCTTGTGGTTTCAACTCCTAAATCACTTATACTTCAAAGCCTTAGAGTGTCTCTAAATCCGGTGAATCACCTATTACAATTTAGTATTTTTGCAACATTTTATCCATCCAAATATCAACAGTGGGCTTCAAAAGCCATAAAGGTCACATAGTAGAATGAAAATGTGTCCCTACCAAAAATACTTATACCCATTGATTTATCATGTCCTATTGAAGGAAACTTCAGCTTGGAAGGAGATTCTAAACATTAATATTTTTCTTTGTTGGCACACAC
Organism: Cupressus sempervirens; assembly: GCA_028749045.1. NCBI lineage: Eukaryota > Viridiplantae > Streptophyta > Pinopsida > Cupressales > Cupressaceae > Cupressus > Cupressus sempervirens. The sequence continues at coordinate 262,796,951 of CM053789.1, forward strand.
CATGAGACTACACATTATAATTTTTACTAATATCCAATAATTCAAGAAGCTAAGAGCATAACCATGCAAATGCTTTCTAGTTTTATAAAGCTATAGTCATGGATTGATCTAGGTGGATCTAGAAAAGCCAAAAAATATTAGTTCCATAATATCTCAAATTCAGCATTACTATAAAGAATTCAGAAAATTGGATTCAACATAATTTGAATGGGATCAAAAGGATCTTCTAGACAAAAGTTGAAAAGTCTAGTAAACTAGGGAACTAGAGGTTGATTAGAAAAAGGTAAAAAATGAATTACCCTAAATCTAATAAATTTTTTTTCAAAATTTTAGTTCCTAACACAATAATTTCAAAACTAATTTTGGTTTAAAAAGTAGAGCTAATATGAAAAGGTTATAGCCGATCAAAGTTACCCTAGAAAAAGGTTCACTAGATGCCATCAATATATATTAATAATCTAACCAACATAATCAAAAAATCAAAAAATGATATGTGGAAGATGGATAGTATTACAACATGGAAATACATGTGTCTATGGAAATGCCTGAAAGTATCCAATTAGAAAAGGATATATGTGTCCTTTCATGATAAAATCACTTAATACCACATGGAATCTAATCGGCGCTCATACATTTCTAAAAAAAATCTTGTCATGGGATTCAAAATGCCAAATGTAAATAATATAAAAATAAATAAGATGTTACTCTAGAGATAATATAATTGACAAGGTCTAACAATGAAAAGTAATTTTGGGCTGAGATGAAGGATTTCTATCTATATTTGGATAAAGAACTATTTGTGTAGAATACAAAAAGTACTATAAAAAGTTATGCTTAATTGAAAGTCTAGTCAACTAGAGAAAAAAAGGTTGACTAAAAAGGGTTAAAAGTGGGTTTCACCAAATCCAATAAACAATATTCTAAATTTTAGTGCTTATTGTAATAATTCAAATTTTATTTTTGGTTTAAAAAATAGAGCTCATACCAAGAAGTTGTGGCCGATCAAAGTTACCCTAGAAAAGCGTTGGCTGAATGACATCAACTACCATCAATAACCAAATCAACATAATTAGTGAATCATAAGATGAGACATGAAATATAGATAGTTGTGTGGTGGTACATGTGTCTATGGAAATGCCTACAAGTGTCCAATTAGAATAGGATATGTGTCCTCTCAAAATCAAATCACTTAATACCACATGGAAGCTAGTTGGAACTCATACATTTCCACACAAAAATATTCTTGCGGGAATCAAAATGCCAAATGTAAATGTGAAAAAAAGAGATCTTACTCTAGAGATAATAGAATTGGAAGGGTCTAATTATGAGAAGTAATTTTGGGATGAGATAAAGGATTTCTATCTATATCTAGATAAAGAACAATTTGTGTAGAAAATACAAAGTACTACTCCCCTTCATCACCGCCTCTATAATACCCCAAGAAAGGAAAAATGAGTTATATCCATAATCCAGTGAAGGGATAACTTTATAAAATATGAGCCCAACAATAGTTTCCCTATGGTGACAAGCATAAACCACAACATTCACCAACCTATAATTCTATCGAGGGGATGTCCCTTATGAAATATTTCTTTACAAAAATACTATAGAACACATTAGTGCCTCCTAGACTTAGAGTCCAAATATGTTGTCATAATGACTCCTAATTATTGGGATGTTGATGAGTAAATATAGAGGTTCGTAGATGACTATGGCTTCTATACCATATACAACTAAATTTACATGGAGGATATCTTTCTTTCTCTTATCCACGTAGATGAATTTTAAGAACTACCAAATTAGAAATAAAATATAGTTCACAAGGGTGACTATTTCCCTAATGCATGCAATAATTTGTCTAAGAAAAAAAAGTTTTTTTTAGTTTAAATAAGTATTTTAATTTTTTTTTTGTCAACCAGTGCTACAATGAAACAAACATTTTTCATTAATCTCCATAGTACAAAATAATCATTAATTATTTTATAAGGATCATCATTTTATTTTTTTATTTTCTCAAATAACTTCTTTATTATGACCAATCCTTTTGTTGTCCTAAAGTGCCTGTAAATCACAAGAAGCTTTTGCAGGTATCCAGATATAGGCCATTATTTATTTTCTTATAATTTTGTATGTGCTAACAAATTCCCTTTTCCACTTTAAATTTTATTAAATAATTTGATGTGCTTTATAGGGTAAACTAGAAGAAACATAGAAATAATCATGAATTATATAAAAGAAACCATGTTGAATATATAAAATGTTATATACATGTATTTATTAGATTCAAAAGTTTTTTAAAAAATGATCTATTTTATTGCAAATAGTACAAGGAAGTTATTAAACATTCAGAAGGTGTCATTACTTCGATGGTTATTTTTCTTGAGCACTCTGAGCTTCCCATAGTAAATATTTTTTGGTCTAAGGTAGAACCCCATTGGAGTAGGAGTCCTTATTATTATTTATGTCCACCAAAGTAGTGTTAGTCTTATCACTTGCCTACAATATCTCTTAGGATAGAGTCCTAGTTGAAGAATGACTTTCACTAGCTTTCAATGACCTCTCCCATGCTCTTTCAAAAAGAACATGATATGGAATTTATCAATGATTTCCTCCATTGGTGAGACATATAAAGAAAATAAATTATTCAATAATTTTACCCTATTCTTGGTATATTAGTAGTGCATAACAAGAGAATAGTTACAAAAAATTAGTAGAAAAGGCAATAATTAAATGTACAAACTAGTTTCCAAGTGAAATTAGGGCTCCATAAAAATGATAATCCAACCCCTATTTGGATTGATTCTTAAAAATAGCTCTAACCAAACCCTTTAGTTCAAAAGACTCACGTGAATGCTCGATCCTATGCATCCCACCCATAGAATAACAAGGTATCCACCAAACATTGTTAAGGGATGGTGAAACCCCCTACTATAGATGTGTAAGGATTGGGAAACTCTAATTTAAGGGGGGGTAGTTCATCACCCCACTACCCTACTATTCTAAAGGGCCCATTATTTTATAGGGGGGCCCATTTCCATAGTAGGGAGGGCCTAGTGTAGAGGAGATTAGATTAGGGGCCTCATAATTATATGGAATTACATCCTCTAACCCTTTAAATAAGTTTAAATGAAAAAATTCTCATGCCATATATGTGATAGCATCATTGGACCCTCCCCATGTTGACCAAGGATCCCAAAAATCATGAATATATACTAATATATAAGTAATATAAGTCCCCACTTTAAATAAAATCAGCACTAAAGACCCACTTTAGTGCCAAAAATACTATATTGTGTGTATAACTATCATACCAAGTAGGTGACCATCATCAATCTTGTACAAAAATGGATTAAGGAATCTAGATCTATTGTTAGAGAAACTATAGTTTGCATTCACTCTAAAATCCCCATCAACACACATCACTTTACATCTAGAATGACCACATATTCCTTTTTATAGATGAACGTAAAATTTCTTGATTCCTAGGTTCCTTTAGTGCTACTATAAGGAAGCCTTGTATTTTATGTTAATTTTGGATTAATAATTAATGGAAGAATGTGCCACTTAAAGGATATTATACATGTTAGACTCCGCAAATGGTGAATTAATTTATTTCTCACTTTTAACAAAATATTGTACTTGATCTTTGTATGTGTAAAGATCCTCCATAAAGATTTTAAATATTTATTTTAGTATTTTGATGACAAATAGAAAATTTTGAATGGATTATAATTTTTTTGAAGATTAATCAACTATACCATGTAGGAGTATGCAAATTTTACTATTATTCTTCTTAAAGACTAAGAGGAATCCTTTTATATATTTGGAGTCCAATCAAGAGGGATGGCATCATAATATCCATACAATACAAAAGCTAGAAGGTAATTCTTTAATAAAACATTTAGAAATGATTGATAAATCCTAAAATAATTATATAAAAGTGTAATGTCCTTACCACATTTTTCATTCTACTAGGTCTATGGATGCTTGTTAGAAGTAGAGAAATAATTTTGACTTATTAAAGAAATAACCTCATGAGGTCTATATACACTTGCATCTAGTGACACTCCTTTTGGTTGGCTATGGTTTTTACTATCAACTATGTGGCCAAGCATGGTGGTGTTACTCCAACAAGTCATCATATTACCAATTAGTGTCAAAATATGCAAAGAATAAGAGTTACTATATTCCTTGATGAATGAAGGAGGATCTAAATGAGTATTACTAAGTATACCCAAGCTCAAGAATTCACTGGGTAATTCTACATGTATTAAGAAGAAGAGTTGGGAAGAGACAACACTAAGAAAATAGAGTATATCAAGTACAAACTCTAGCAAGATATATAGAGGACGCCAATAAAATAAACATTCAGTGACCATATATTCGAAAAATGTATTTAGTTAGTGATACAGAGGTGACATCAAAGTCATAATTGGCATAAAATCTAATCCTACAAAATCCTATTAAGTAGGATAAATGGTTTACATTGACCATGGTAAATATTTGAAATAATTTTCTTGAAGAATGTGAATTGATTTTTCTAATTATAGAGTTGTAGGAACCAATTATACTAATGAATGACAGAAGAAAGAAAAAAACATAATTCTAATTGATGATTATGATTAGAGAATAATTCTAAAAAGGTCCAAAAACATAACTAGGCTAGCCAATGGAAGGCAAAAGGAAAACTATAAAAGGAGCAGTATAGAATAATTTCAAGAATTAGAAGGCCAAATGTTGTTATTGTTGAGATTGAGAAAAATATTATTGTTATGGAGAAAATAAAGATTTTTTTCAACTGTTCAGGAAGGTATTGGAAAAAATACAGAGAAAAGGTCAAAGATCATGACTAAGAAAACATTTGAAATGAACTATGGATCTATCACAGGAGGTGATAAATACATAGAAGAAGAGGAATTTAATCAAGAAAAGTATGTTCTTATATTAAATATCATTTTCTTCTATTCCTTAAGAACTATAGTAGTTAAATCCTAAATTATTGTTAAAAGTAGATCCTTAAAGGTCTTATTGTATGCTCCTAACTGAGTAAGTCATAAGAAGTGACCAAATATTATATCTCTAAAAAGGAAACCTCTTACTGAAGTAGTGAGGGATTTGTGGGTACCATCCCCACCATAATTTTACCTCTTACCAAGGGTTTTTGTGATACCAAATAATGGTGTCATGTGTTATTTTTATGAGAATATTTGTTTAATTTGGTTAATGTTTAACTATTTATGCTATTTTTATCTACTAACTATTGTGATAAATGACCAGTGATTGCCAAGCTGTAGTAGATAGAAAGGAAGAGTTCTAAATTTGTTTGAATGTAAATTTTTAGAGCATACATATTCACCCACCTGCTCCTTCTCAACATCCAATATATTCTTACTATACTAGAAATTTGTATGGGAGCTTGGTTCTATTGTTGACAATTTTACTACCTAAGAGAAAAATATTAGAGGTATAGAGAAATATAGGATAGATGAGACTATTACAAAGAAAATACTAGACTTGACGATCACCATGAATCAAAAATTTTTTTTTTTTAAAGAAACTAAAGTAGTCAATCAATAGAAGGAAAGAAAAATTTCAATAAAAATATTAGACAACCTACAATGAGAAATATATTGAAAAATTGTGTGACGAAAACATATATGATTAATTTGATGCTTTTATAGCTAATCTATTGGAGGCAAATTAGAGTCTTACCAAGTAGGTCAAGTCATTGAAAAGGGAACAAGAATTGTAGTCTAATAGGATGTGTGAAGTAATGGAACAAAAAATAAAAGATGAGGATGACAAACAAATGATAGAAGTTGAGCTACAATAATAATTACAAGTCAGCCTTCAATAATCCATCCCTTTGGCTATAACTAGCTAGATGTGTACTTTTGTCCTTTCATTTTCCAAATAGCCAACTAATCCTATGGAAATCATACTTTGACAAGCCATTTGAATCTTTCATTAGCACGTAACAAATATTTGACATAATATCCCAAAAAATTTGTTGGCTTACCTCCCCTTTGTTTCATAATCACCCCACTGTACTCTTTCTAATGGCTACTATAAGTAATAAAATGATAGGTTTTTCCCATTTTATCATTTGAAATCCAAGTTAAAATCATATCCCCCTGTAATGAGGTAGTCAACCATAATATCTAGTAAATGCAAATTATTTTTAATTTACTCATCAAACACTTTTTTATAGAAATATGTTCCTCTCAATTAGAGTACTAATCTCAACTGTCATTAATTCCTCCATCTACCTCTAACATCATTAGCCCTTGACCTATAATCCCATCCTTGTAATGACATCTAGGAAAACATTCCCTTCCCTATAACTATGTTGTAGGGAATAATTATCAATATTAGCAAGGAGAAGAAAAATGCCCCCAAACTAAGTCTTAGTGACCACCCCAGGTAATAATTGCCATTCATCTACTTGACTAGTAGTATGGAGTTAGTTTCAATTTTTATTTGTATCTAACCAATATTTACAACCAAATTAAGACCTTAAAAAAGGGTCATTGCTTCAACTTCAACATTTGTCACACTTTCAACTACTACTTGATCCCTAATGATTCCTCCCCTATAGTACCCCCATTTGTTTCAGCCCCATCAAATTTGCATAAACTTGTTTTATCAAATTGAGGTGCATTACTAATATATGAATTACACCATGGAATTATTGAAGAATTTATTTTCTTTATATGTCTCACATATAGATCAATTCAAAAATCTTTAAAAATGTATAATGACCTATAATCCCATGCTTGTAATGACATCTACGAAAAAATTCCCTTCCCTATAAGTGTGTTGTAGGGCATAACTATCAAGTTTAGTAAGGAGAAGAAAAATGCCCCCAAAATAAGTCTTAGTGACCACCCCAAGGAATAAATATCATTCATCTACTCCACTAGTAGCATGGAGTCAACTTCAATGTTTACATGTATCTAACAAATATTTATAGCCAAATTAAGACCCTAGAAAAGTGTTGTTGCTTCAACCTCAACATTTGTCACACTTCTGACTACTAGCCAAATCTATAATGATTCCTCCACTATAGTAGCCCCATTTATGTCTACCCCATCAAATTTGCATACACTTCTTTTATCAAATTGATATGCACTACTAATAGATGAAGCACATTGTGGAATTATTGAAGAATTTCTTTTCTTTATATGTCTCACTAATGGATCATTTCAAAAATATTTAAAAATGTATAATAAAAAAATTCAAAAAATAATAAGGATAAACTTCATCCAATTTTACACATTTAATTAGTTTACATCATCCTAAAATTAAAAATGAAAATGCCACTTTTATGTTGTTAATGTTGAATAGTTTGCATTCTATCATCCTTTTCCTTTACAAAAGTTGAACATGTGGTTTTTCTTTTACTCACGGGATAAGAACACCAAGATTTTTATCATGCAAACTAGTCATTAGATGGAAAGCCCATAGTGTGAAGTAGTAACCAAAATTATTTGAGTTATCATAAATATTTGTTGGTAAAACTCTTAGCCATGTTAGGCTATTACTATAATGCTCTGTTAAGTGTAGGTCCTATTAGGGTTACTCAGTTAAGGGATTTAAGTTTATTTATCTTAGTAAATTTGGACTCTTAGGGATAACATTGTAAAGGGATTCAAATTAATGTGCCATCTAATTAAGGGATTAATCATCAAATGTTTTAAAATCCTATCCACCTTGTTAAAGGAATAGACAAATGTAGCATCTTCTCACCCAACTACATCTGTGTTCATTTCATATATGCCAAGGCATATAGGATTTCACTTATTTTCTCTTCTGATGGCATCTAAGATTTGATGTCTATGATCATCTCTTTAAGAATTTCCAAATTAGGAATATTTTCTCCAAAATTATTTCCAACCATCCATTAATTTTCATCTTTTTGTCCTTTCATCAAGTTTACCTATGCTAAAACATCCAACTTAATGAATATTTCCTTGCAATTAGAGCTAGAATATTATTCATTTAGAAACAACTTTGAACTTATCATGGAAGATGTACAACTCATCCACTTTATAACCAATTACCTCTAAGTAATTTAGCATTTAAAGAAATAGGAGGCAAGGGATGAGAGGATGACCTAATGTAGGAGCATTAACTGTCATAGATATTACCAAATCCTTAGGTCGTGCTGAAGGATGCTTCCCTTAGTACCACACCACATAATAGAAACAAAAAGATAAAATCAATTTGAGAGAAAAAAAATATGGGCTCCTTGTATCTCCAAAAATGTGAAACTATAGAATTCATTATTAAAATATACAAACCCAAATGGATGTCTTCCTTACAATAGTCTCCAAGAGAGAGCTATGACTATCACCCTGAACTACCCTAGAACACCTACTAGCCTTCCTTATATAGGTATTTTTCTCCAGCTAAGAAGGTTCTAGACATCAAGAACTAACCTTAAAAGTCAAAAAACCTCATATTATATTATTTTACTACATAGATTTTTCTCAAGACAATTTAAAAATTACACTTTTTAATGTCCCACTTCTAGAGACCATAGCTAACAAACCATTCACTTGTTGGACTATTATAGCCACTTTATAGAATCCTTGGCTAAATTTATGCAACTAATAGTTGTACAAGAATCCATCAATCAAGGTTTGGCCTCATTTTAGAACATCTAGGCCTTCATCACTAAGTTTGGAGTTTCGATAGGTAAAATTCATATTGAAAATCTGCCATAACTACAATAATATAGATGATATGGCAATGAAACTTATCTAAAAGGGTGATATGTCTAAGATGAACCTCCACATATGAGATTAGAAATAATTCAGCACATAAGACCAAATTATTAAATTAAGGAAGCTTTGACAAATAAAACATAGCACAAGAACAACCCTTATTCAAAACACAAAATTTGATATAGAAATATTTATGGTGATGCAAGATTTTCTCTATACCCATATTCAAAATTTTAAGTATGGGCCTTTTGTTTCCCGATGAAACAACACCCACAAAAGGTAAGATAGAAAGGAATTTGAATATTTATAAAGAAAAAAGTCATATAGTTCTATATTCTTCACTATTCCATTTTTATCTTGTTTATTTTTCTTAACTTGGGTCCTATCATATTCTTATATAGTAGGTTACTAAAGATTTTTTGCAAGAGAAACCATAGTCCTACTCATGGTACATTATTTATAGTCTATAATTAATCGATGAAATTTGTAATAATTCTCACAAAATAAGCTGAAATGTATTTAGAACAACTAAAAACCTCATTCCTATGCATGGTACATTATTTAAAGTCCATATTTAATTGACCAAATTTTTTATAGTTATGATAAAACTAAATAAAATAGAGTTAGAATAACCAAACTTACATTAGTATGAGTATAGATTCGTCAATATGGTGTGAGGTGAGCTAGAAAGTTCCTTGTGTATTAATATAATATAATATTTTTAGATTTATTCAATTAATCAAAAGGAAAAATAGAATTATTTTTGATGTATTAAAAAGAGGCCATGGTAAAGGAATAATCCTTTTATTATCATAAAAGATAATTCATTTTAACAAAAATATGAGTCCTTCCTACAAAGAGCACTATCAATATTAAGCAGAGAATGTAACTGACTAAACTAAAAATCATAGTACTAGTCAATATTGTGGGTTCTTCTATACTTTCTATAGTGCTTTCAATTATATGTATTAGCCCATCTTGGCATAGAGTTCATAAAAAATATAGCATCTCAAAAAAATAAAATGATAGCACATGGTTTAAATCCCCTCTTTATACCTTTGGTCATTCTTCATGACCCTATATTCCTGCTCCTTCATAGGTTTTTCCACCAAGGTCTTAAATCAGTCATCTACTAGGGAGCTATAGAAAGAGAAAGTGGCTTCACATTCCTTTCTTGCATCCTTCTCCTATTTATTAACCTCTGGAAGATATATAGTTGTGGCCTCCGAATGTAGCACCTTAGTGGTGTACTTAGCAATGGTCTCAAATTTCAAGTTTGTGAAGGGATTTTTCTAGCCTATCCATCCTACCATTACTTTTATCTCTTCCATCGGGGGACCCCTCCACCTACCCCCCACCCCTCTCTTTCTTCCTCATAGGGGAAGTGATGTCACCACCCAAGCCCTTTTCTGGGGAAAGGTTTCCCTCAAAGGTATTATACACATGGGAGGGGCTAGGGTTACCCTTACACTCAAAGCAATAATTAGTGTGCATCATTTTCATTTTCCTCTTCCTAGTAGGTTTAGTCTCCATCTCCGTGGATTTAGATTGCACAATAATTTCCTTTTTGGGTAGGGCTCTAAATTTTTCTATTTTAAGCCTCTTATTTGATCTCCTAGTGATTTTATTACTCCTACCAATATCTATGTTTCAATCAATAAAACTAACATCCTTCCCAGTATTAGGGGAAGTTTTCACACTTCTTTTCAAGGTTGACCGATGGGTTTGCAAATTTCTTTGTTTTTGTACATTATTTATGCATTTTTGCCTTGTCTTAAGCCTATCCTATCCCCTATTATGCCATTAATTATTAAGGAATATAATGCATTTAATAAAGTGTTAAGGATTGAAATATTTCTTGAAGAATGGATGCTTAATGCATAAATAATGATACACCTTGAAGCATTTTGGTATAGGAACTAAGGATGTGAGAGCATGGAGCAAGCCTTTTAGTTGGAGGAGTAGTTTGAAATCTATAATTTTACTATGCTATTTTGGGCAAGTAGCTCTAAACATCTAAATAAATTAGTTTTGTGCCGTATGTTATCATGGACAAGTTGTTTTTTAATCTGTTATGTGTGGCCAGTGGCCAAAACAAATCATTATCTATGTTTAGGGATCAAGCCATCAACCATTCTAGTTTAGTTATCAATATGGTTAAACATTTTAGACTATATCAACAAATGTAAATCATAAAATAAGAAAAACATGATATATAAAAATACTCTATTTATATTACCTCTAAAGTTTTAATATTAAGAGTGTTCTGTTTCAATAGCAGCTAGTTTTAGAATATCTCTCACGTTGCAAACTAGATGAGGGCCCCCTCTTAGGAAACTTGATGAGATTAGTAGTTTTTTTTGTGAGTATTTTAGTATTAGTTGATTTCATGTGTTGTTTTTAGATTGAATTGATTGTGTGCATTTATAAGAAGTTTTCCATATATATTTTTATTAATCAAATCTATACAAAGCTTGTTGATTGATCAAGGATTCAATTGTTTGATGAAATAATTGATTGTGATAGTCTTATGAAGAAATTGTCTACCATGTATCACTATTCTATTGCTGCATAAATCTATTATAGAATACTATCTATTGCATTCTTCCTACCAAATCCACCCATGTATTGAACCATAGTACTCATACTACTGTTTGTTACATTCTTCCTACCACATCGATTCTATAATTGGACCATAATACCCATAATACACACAACTTCCTATTACTATTTGTAACACTCTCTGTCACCACTTATTATATTTCCTACCACACTCTGTATTTAGAACCATTTTGTTGTAAACAACCTCCTACCACCACTAAATCTTCTCTCACAATCTAAGTAGATTATAACTCTTAATTAAACCAACTTTTAATCAAACAAAATTTTGCAATAGCATTCATAAAGACACTGTGATTGATTGTTCAGAGGTGTGTTAATAGCATTCATAAAGACATTGTGTTTAATTGTTTGGAGGTGTGTTAATAGACATTGTGTTTAATTTTTTAGAGGTGTGAACTTTAGATTATAATACATTTGTAGAAGTAATCTTAGAAGTGTAGTAATTTGGACAGTTCAATTTATTTGTAGGCAGTAATTTGCATTCATAAACCTCTTGATTTATTATTTTTACCCCTTGTGCAAATAGTTGTTATATCTCTCATGAGTTTATGAATCTTGGATTGACATTTTTAGGGTATTGCTGATTTGATCATATACCATCAAGTTGAACCTTAGTTTTACCCAACATTTTTGGTGTCGTTGTTGGAGTGAGATATTAAAGGCATGAAATTATTGTAAGGAAACTTGGCAACAAAGAATATAACCATTTCCACATAACCCATAATAGATCTGAAATAAATATAGAATTAAAATCCACATGCAAGAGAATAGACTGTAGGGCCCATTTGCCGTTGCACCAAAAGCCATGACTGTTAGTGAACATGGAACACTACATAATTAACCACCTGTGGGCAGGGGAGCGCGTCGCATCACCCAACAATCTCCCCCTCGACGCGCATACCAGGTGCTTACGCGGGTCGGGAAGGCACTGGGGAGATTTGAACCCATGACCAAGCCAAAACTAGGCTCTGATACCAATTGTAGGGCCCATTTGCCGTTGCACCAAAAGCCATGACTGTTAGTGAACATGGAACACTACATAATTAACCACCTGTGGGCAGGGGAGCGCGTCGCATCACCCAACATAGACAACATACCCACAAAATTGTGACACAAGATACCCTGGGAAACTCTCATTGAGGGTAAAACCCAGCCTCCAAAAGCATCCATCACCATGTATTATTCAGCAAAAAATACCATTGCCATACAACCATGGAAGCCTTCATGGCCATAGCCACAACTGAGCAAACTATATGAACAAACATGAATCCACACATCCCATGCCATGATTTCAACCTTCACAAATGCTCCCTTGGATAACTTGTCAAGCCTTGTCCTGCTCAACTCTTGCCTTTCTCACTCTTACTATACATCAACTACCCTTGTGGCTGTTTATATAATAGCAAGTCCCACAAATCCACCAAGTGGTATTACATAAACCATGTGCTAAAACCATGTGCTACCTAACCCACTGACCCCATATTTAATATTGGACATTTAATTCTTTTTCCCAATATTAAATAATTACATAAAATATTTTCACAATGTTATAATACAACTCATCAAGAATATTCCATGGGAATCTTTACATGATGCTAGTCCATCTAGATGCAACATTACATAATAAAATAAAATTAAAAAATAACAATATTATGCAATGTGTGCAACACCCATTATCTCAACAATCTCCCACTTTTTGTATACATTGCATAGGTTCAATCCATAGCCACATAAATAAACAAGGGAACAATCCCTTGCAGCACATCCACCATCATGGATCAAAGTACACCAAGTGCTCTATCTTGGTACCTGCAACAAAAATCAAAGTATCCAGCATCTCAAACATGAATGATATCACCTCTTATTATGCCACTGCCATTGGACATACATAGAAGCCATCCAAAGAGAAAGCCACCCAACCTGTCACATTAGAAGATCATACAATCCTGTACCAACTGAAATGCCAAGCACAAAAAACCTGATCCAAAGGTAATCACATGTATCCGTAGTTGTCAAAATATATCCATAGCTGAAATAGCACCCATAGCAAAGTGCCAAACCCATCCAACTATCCATACCTCCAAAGGTATGCCAAGTGAATCTCATATTGTCAACATATCCAATCTATAACCTGCAATCACAAGCCTCAAGAGCAATACCTGCCACATATATATCAAGAAGCTCCCACTACAAAAGATAATGTCAAATCTATAACCAATCCACTAACAACATCTCAAAGAAGTGAATCCATGTAATCTCAAGGACATCCACAATACATAAAGCAATATCCTGCAAGAACAACTCTCATAACAAGTCTCCAATAATCTCTCAAATTCTCCACAACCAATAGAGGAAAGAGAAAGAAATAACCATGTCATCTCTCACATGACATGCATGAGCACAAACTAGTGATCACAATCTCCAACCAATCTCAAATCCAATGTAGGCAAAACTGAACATCCAAGAAGATAACCAAGACCAAGAGAAACTATGCAAATCATAACTTGTATCATGTCCTTCTACACACACCTCTAGATGTAAACTGTGCAAGTATGATCTCCTCCATAAAACCCCAACAAGAAGCATCAACAACACCCAAACCATACCATATAGATAATTATGGATGTAAGCCTCTCACAAGAAGATCAAACTCATAAACCATTCCTAAACCAAGGAATAACCATTCCTAATCCAAGGAAAATGCCCAATATAAAATGATCTCCCAAACTCAACCAGCATAACAACATATGCACATGGAGATAACCAATGCTAAACCATCTCTCAAATGAACCCTCCAGAACTAACTCATGTACCATAGCTCAAGATCCATATCCATGAAAGACAAACATAAATATAATAAAACTAAGAGAAATAATGAGCTATACCTCTCAAGCAACAAACTACCAAGTAGACCAAGAGTGGAGAATGAGAATGCTCGTCAAGATACCCAAGTCTCCAACTAAGACTCATCTAAGAACAATCTCCTCTCAAGTCCATATCAAGTGACTGCCCCTTAAACTTCCTGTTGAAACCATCAACCATCCCAACAAATACTTCTCCAATCCAAGAGAAATCAGCATCACCACCATCTCTAAGAATCCATGAGCACCTATAACCAATAAATCCATGCCAACTCCAAATGCAACATAGCAATATCATGAAGTATCTAGCTTATGATCAGTGTACTCAATACCAAGAAACTAAACCAAGATCAATGTCAAAGTTCCAACCATGGCCTCAGGAAACATAAACATGACAACATGATCTTACCATCTCAACTAAAGAGATAACATGCTCCATATGAACATACTATAACATGTCACAACTCTAAATGTGTATCAAGAGTATACCATGACATAATGATGAAACCATCGTCATACCAAGGATAACATGCCAAATAAAAGAATAAACTACACCTTTGCCAAGAACCCTATGAGTCCTCAAGATGAAACCATCTCCACACACCATGAAGAAAACCATCTCCACATACCAAGAAGAACCATCTCCACATACCATGAAGATAACCAAGAACTCCATTAGTCCTCAAGATCTAACCATCTTCACACACCATGAAGATAACAAGTGCACCATACAAATGCCAAAGATGCTTCTGCAGCAATAGGATCTATGACAAACCTCCAACACCTACAAAAACTCAATAAATATATCAATGCCAACAACTCCCACTCAACCATGGTACCAAGTCACCTGTGGCATCATAAAATCCATCTCCTACTTGAAGATCCAAACCAAATCAAGAACCAATCCTACATTGTCACCCCATCACTGTCACAAGCTTCCACTAAACCATGTATCCAAGCTATCCATGACATAATGATAAAAAAATCCATCCTCTAACCATGAGAATCAACCAAGGCATCAAACCATCAAAGAACTCAAAGTGCACATCATGAGCTCCTCAAAAGAAACCAAATAACCATGATCCTCAACCAAGAAGATATATACCATAACTAAATCAGAAATCCAAGCTAATGAACATCAAGGATGTACATGTATATCCAATCATGTCATGCCGAAATTCATGAGACCATGATTACATCCATGAACTGAGCATCAGGCTTTCAATATGTCCAACCTGTCAGCATAAAATAGTCAACCACAATCTTCCACCATGACTGTCCCTAGTAACAATATCTCATCCCTTCTACATGAAGAAAATATTAAATCATGTGACTTAGGGCATAGACAACCCAAATCCAAGCCACCAATCTGAATATGTATCAATAATGAAAGATCAATGGGCAAAGACAACCCATAACCAAGCTATAAATGCAACCTATAAGTATAGACCGCTTACAACACTGCACAACTTATAGACCCAACAAGTCATCATGCATATCCAAAACAAACATTGATAATCATATCATCATGAGACTGACTTGAAATATGAACTAAGTATACAATGACATCAAATCTTAAATCTCCAATGCCATAAACTCACAATGTTACCATAGTCAAAATATATCATAAACTGTTTAGATAAATATATCAATAAATAAATCACGCCAAACTTACACCAAATCTAAACTAATGTGTAGAGCTCTCAAAGAGCTTTCCATTGACTATTTGAAATCCAAAATCCGACTCCGTATGCCCAAGCTATGCCCTAATCCGTGCTCAAAATAAATAACATCTAACTTTAGGGCTCTTAAAACCTGACAAATTATTAACATTATAGAACCAAACCTACACCATGTTGTAGTTCTTTGAATTAGCTTTCCAACGCCTACAAGAACTCTAAAATCTGATGTTCTGAGAGAAAGTTATGGCCGTTTTACTAAGATAGTCTTTTTACCAGTTTCACTACAATTTTTTATTTTTTATTTTTTTGGTGACAAAAATTCCAACAGGATTAAATTTGACGGCCATCATGGGCTGAAACCAAAAAACTCTTTCATTTCCTCTGAACATGGCCAAACTAGGGCATATTATATATCAAAATTTATGGAAATGTTGACCCGGATCCAATGGCGAGGTCTATTTTTACCTAGGAGGTCATTTTTGCATGCTACCCCCCAAACCCCTTATTTAAATGAAACATCCGAAAAAATCTTTTTGTTCAACAATTTCCCATGCTTAAATATTTTAACATCCCCTCATAACAGCAAACTCAAAAGCCTCAGATCTGTAATAAATCATTCATATATCTTGTCCTTTTCTTTTATCCTCTCATGCATTCCCATGGATTCAATCTAGGGTTACAATAATAAAACCATAGCTCTGATACATTTGTAAGGAAACTTGGCAACAAAGAATATAACCATTTCCACATAACCCATAATAGATCTAAAATAACTATAGAATTAAAATCCACATGCAAGAGAATAGACAACATACCCACAAAATTGTGACACAAGATATACCCTGGCAAACCCTCATTGAGAGAAAAACCTAGCCTCCAAAAGCATCCATCACCATGTATTATTTAGCAAAAAATAACATTACCATACAACCATGGAAGCCTTCATGGCCATAGCCACAACTGAGCAAACTATGTGAACAAGCATGAATCCACACATCCCATGCCATGCTTTCAACCTTCACAAATGCTCCCTTGGCTAACTTGTCAAGCCTTGTCCCGCTTGACTCTTGTCTTTCTCACTCTTACTCTACAACAACTACCCTTGTGGCTACTTATATAGTAGCAAGTCCCACAAAACCACCAAGTGGTATTACATAAACCATGTGCTACCTAACCCACTGACCCCACATTTAATATTGGGCATTTAATTCTTTTTCCCAATATTAAATAATTACATAAAATATTTTCACCATGTTACAATACAACTCATCAAGAATATTCCATGAGAATCTTTACATGTTGCAAGTCCATCTAGATGCAACATTACATAATAAAATAAAATAATAAAATAACAATATTATGCAATGTGTGCAACACCCATTATCTCAACAATTATAATACGTCAAGATAGGAAAAGTGAGCCCTTGAGAAGTCTTGAGAAATTGTCAACCTTGCTTAGGATAGTACCTTTGGTTTCCACTGTAGTACATCATTTAGTTTCCTGAATAGGCTTAGAGATACTCAAGGTAGATTGTTACGAAGGAATCTGTAGGTAGTTCAAAAACTCAAAAACCACAAAACAGGAAAAATTCATCAACCATTGAAATCAAACCAAGTGACAAAGTTAAAATCCAGCCATTTTCTCAATCCACCTTTCGTACTACACCTTCTAAATTTTTTGAATAGTTCACCACATCATATGAAATTAGGTGTAGTAAGCCTCCAAAACCTCAAGAACAACCCTTCAAAACATATTTTACACCTTGGGCAACCAAAGTTCTGGAAGAAGTCATGGATAACAATTTTGAAAAAAACAATGTAGGAGGAAATAATGCTAGAAAAAATAGGAATGCAATTGTTCAACATAATACAACCTTTTAGTTTCCTATTTAGCCTCCTGAGGATGACGCCCCTATTAAAAACATCCCTCACTCAGCAATTCCCATATTTAGAGGGTCAACCTCAGAGGATCCTCATATGTTCCTATTTGAATTTTATGTCCTTTGTAATAGCTATGATTATCAAACTGATGCACAAAAACTAAAGCTCTTTCCAACCACCTTGAAAGATGTTGCATTATGATGGTTTATGATTCTAAGGGACATTAGAACATGGAACCAAATGAAAGATGCTTTTCTAGAAAAAATATTAGGAGTACTGTAAGAACAAGGAAGTATGGGATGAAATCTTTCGCATGGATCAACAAGAAGAAGAGTCAGTTGAAAATTTCTTGGAATGTTTTTCCTTTAGCTTACAATGTTGAAGACATCCTAATTTAACTTTAAAAACTATCAAAATTATTTTTTTAAGAGGGATTCATGATGAAACCACGGATACCTTAAATTTGATTGGAAAAGGTGATATTTCTAAAATGTCCTCGGAAGATATTTGTGATATATGCAGGAACTATTCACGATCTCATCGATCTATTCATGAGAATTCAAGTAAGTTTGCCACTATGGGTAATACATCAGGTATCTCGAAGCATGAAATTGGTAATTTACTTGAAGATCTTAAAACTAACTTTTTAAATCATATAGGCAAACAAATTGACACATTGTATTGTTGCAGGAAACATGAGGAAGCTAAAAAGGCCTTGGCTGTATATTGTCCAACTTGTTGTAAGAAGCATGGACTAGAAGATTTCCCTTATAATTGAACTCATGTAGGATCACTCAAGGAAGCTAGTAAGACTTCGACCCTATGACCTCTTCCTAAAGGGATGATTCCTATGGAATATACTGTAGAACTGGTTTATTATATGTCTCCACAACACAAGTTTTTACCTAGAGGGTTCTCTAATAAATATTTTTCTAGACCACCTCAACAATTCTCTAACTAATGTCCATGGTATGGAGGTTATCAATAACCTCAACCTTATCTGAAATGGCCCCAAATTTTTTAACCTAGTACACAATGATGGCATCAAACATGGAGGTTGCAACCTTCATATCCACCACCACAATCATCATACCTACCTTCAAAACCTTATACATAACCCTATCTTCCAAAATAGTCCTTTCCTCCACCACCACTAATAAGCCCCTATCAACAACCTCAAAAATTTCTTCCTCCCATAGTTCCATCTTCTTTGAATTTTCCTTCAAATCCACCATAACCACTTAAATCCACATCCATGCCAACTCAACCAAATCCAAATCCTAATAATAAACCTCCTCAACCACTCTATCATAGTGAGGTGACTAATTTGCCCACCTATCTTGTTAACATAGTTGAGTTGGATGGTGTACAACTCAGATCTAGGAAGGCTCTTAAAGGACCTACTATCATAGAGGTCCTAGATGAACCTAAAGAGGAGTCTAAAAAAGAACCTCCCTTTCTTGATCAATTCATTCATAAGCCAGCACTTAAAGAACCAATACATTTTGAGTTTGACATTTTAAATGAATTATGCAATGTTAACATCAAAATTCCTCTTTTGCAAGCTCTTAACATCAAAATTCCTCTTGTGCTAGTATACAACAAGACAATACAGGAATTATGTATGCAAAGATAGAAAAGGAAGGATCCAAAAACTATTCAAGTTATTGGACAACTAGTAGAATTAATGTTGGGAAATATCAGCATTCCAAAATATATAGATCCTGACAATCCTGTCATCTAGGTAAGTATTGATACAATTGTTATTGCTAATACACTTGTGGATTTAGGTGCTGCTATAAATGTAATGAAAAATGAAAGAAAAATAAAATTATCCTTAGAGGGACTTAGATCTAATCCTACAATGTTTCAAATGGCTATCGATTCTTGGTCAGACCATAAGGGGTTATAAAAGATGTCATTATTTCCATTGATAGTTGGGATTACCCAACCAATTTTATGATCCTTAAGCCCAAAGCTAAGTTGGGGGGATATCCTCTCATTGTTGGAAGACCTTGGTTAGCAGCAACCAATGCCCACATTAATTATTGATCAAGTAACGTGATTATCTCTAAGGGCAAGAAAATAAAAGAGTTGACCTTATATCCTCCTGCTCAACCATTATTGGATATCAAGGACCCAACATGGGTCGACAGTGATTCAAAAAATTATGTTATAGTCCTTACCATTAGGCAAGTATATTATTTTGAATACCCAACTGATGAGGCCATTTTAGTAAACTTTCTTCAGAATAGGTATGATTCTAATGATATCATAGAAACTATGGTTTTCCCCTCTCATGCAACTATTGACTGTCCTTTTGGGAATTTTCCTTTAGTTGACAATTCTCGATCCATTCAACACTTCCTCGCATCACATCATCTTCTACCATATCAATGTTTGTATAGTCTGTTATTGTCCCTAGAAAAACTAGAAACATCATCAAGACCCCTCCCTAGTGCTCCTATTTCATCAGAACCTATGGAGATCCTACTTGGGTGTACCCTCAATATTAACCCATAGTTAACACCAGCTTAGGTTAAATATCTCATAAGTATTCTTAAAGAACATAAAGATGTATTTGCATGGGAGTATCAAGACATTCAAGGTATTCATCCTAATACTTGTACCCATCACATTTACATTCAAGAAGGAAGTTGCCCAATTCAACAACCGCAATGGAGACTCAATCCTGCCTTATATGATATTGTCAAAGAAGGATTCCAAAAACTCTTGAATGTTGGTTTTATTTACCCAATTTTGGATAGTAGGTGGGTATTTCCTTTGGTTTTCATACCAAAGAAAAATAGTAAGTGGTATATTTGTGTTGACTATCGAGCTTTAAAGAAGGCTACTAAGAAGGATCATTTTCCATTACCCTTTATTGATCAAGTCTTGGATACTCTTGTAGGGAAGCAATTCTTCTCCTTCTTGGATGGATTTAGTGGGTACAATTAGATCGACATTGCCCCAAAAGATCAATACAAAACTACCTTTACTTGTCCATGGGGAACCTTTGCATACAATGTTCTAACTATTGGGCTATGTAATGGCCCTGCAACATTCCAACATGTGGTATTAAGCATCTTTGCTGATCTAGTCAATGATTGTGTAGAAGTTTATATAGATAATTTTATTATTCATGGAAATACCTTTGATGAAGCTAAAGATAACTTAGAGAAAGTGCTTAAGCGATGTATTGACATAATTTGTCTTTAGGCCATGAGAAATTTCATATGTTGATGATAAAGGGAATTTTTTTAGGTCATTTAATCTCATCAAAAGGTATACAAGTTGATCCTAAAAAGATCCAAATAATTTGAGACCTTCCCACACCTTTGACACAAAAATATGTTTGGATTTTCCTTGGTCATGTTGGATATTACAAGAGATTTATTCAAAACTTTAGTAAGATTGCTTCTCCTTTGTTTGATTTGTTAGCTAAAAATGTTGTTTTCACTTGGACCCTTGAATGTCAAGAAGCCTTTGAAACCATTAAGACCAAGCCAGTAACTATTCCTATTCTTAGGGGTCGTAATTGGGAATTACCATTCCATATTCGCACAGATGCTTCTGACTTCTCAATGGGGGTAGTACTTGGACAAAAGGAAGACAACCTCTTCTATTCAATCTACTACATCAAAAAGAATTTCATTGGTGCCAAGGTAAACTATAAGGTAATTGAAAAAGAATTTTTAGCTATTTTTTATGCTATTAATAAGTTTCGGCACTAGATTACTAGTTATAAGGTGTTTTTTCATACTCATCACTTAGCGATTTAGTTTTTGATGAATAAACCTATAGTAACTGGTAGGGTTATTAGGTTGATGCTTTTATTACAAGAATTTGATGTCAATATACTTGATAAGCCTAGTTGAGAAAATGTGGTTGCAAATTTCTTGTCTAGCTTAGAATAGTCTGACAATGAAGTTGTTCCTATCGATGACTCATTCTTGGATGAACACCTCTTTGTAATTTCTACCAAAAGTCCATGGTATGTTGACATTGTCAACTATTTGGTTACATGCAAGTTTCCACCACACTTCTCTCCTCATTAGCATCATAAGTTGGTGGGCCTCAATGAGCAATATACTTGGATCAATGGTCTTCTATTTCATACTGGCATTGATAGCATCATGCATTGACGTATTCTTGAGGAAGACATCTTTGATATTCTCGATGCCTATGATACTTAACATTGTGGTGGACACTTTGCTGCTCAAGGAACTACTCAAAAGATTCTAACTATAGGATATTACTAGCCTACACTCCATAAGGATTGCAAGCATTATGTTCAAAATTGTTACTAGTGCCAATGCATGGGTCATCCTACATGATCAGATGAAATGCCACTTCACCCTCAACTCTCTATTGAACCCTTTGAAAAATGGGGTCTTGATTTCATTGGACCTATCAAACCACCTTCCAAAAATAAGTAATATTCTTGTTTGTACAAATTATGTCACAAAGTAGGTTGAGGTGGTCATACTTAAGCATGCTCGAGATACCAAAGTTGTTGATTTCCTATATTCTAAGATCTTCACTCACGTTGGTGTTCCACATGAGATCACTATTGATCAAGGAACTCAGTTCACTTTAGACCTCATTACTAAATTAATCAAAGAATATGAGATTCACCACAAGAAATCATCACCTTATCATCCTCAAGCAAATGGACAAGTTGAGGTAACTAATCAAGAACTAGAGAATCACTCACTTTGGTGTTCCACGTGAGATCACTATTGATCAAGGACCTCAGTTCACTTAAGACCTCATTACTACATTAATCATGACCTCATTAGTGCATTAATCAAAGAATATGAGATTCACCATAGGAAATCATCATCTTATCATCCTCAAGAAAATGGACAAGTTGAGGTAACTAATCGAGAACTAGAGAATATTCTTACTAAAATGGTTGTGCTTCATAAGAATGATTGGGCCACACGACTTCTTGAAGCTATGTGGGCCTATCATACTATGTTGAAGACCACTACTAGTTTGACCCCTTATGAAATTGTTTATGGTAAGAAGGTTGCACTTCCCATTGAGTTCTAGATTAAGGCTCTTTAGAATGACCTTCAACTTGGATTGAGTCTCTCTGATGCTCAATAGGAATTCCTAACCCAACTCCCCTCCCTTGATGAGTTACATCAAGAAGCACTTCTTTATAATAAACTTGTTCAAAATCAATGAGCACTATGGTATGACAAACACATTCATCAATGTTCTTTCTAGCCTGGTGATTGGGCACTTCTACACAACTCCTGATTCTAAGATTTTAAGGGTAAATTTCATACAAAATGGCTCAAACCTTATGAAATTGAGCAAGCTCTGCACTGTGAAGTCTAAATTTCACAAAGTAGCTCTGCACTATGGACTCTAAACATCGCAAGCTCCTCATTAATGATCATTGATTGAAGCTATATAAGAAGCCTCTCTCATAAGAAACTTTCTTTCTTGAGATTGCCAAGGACCTTACCATGGTTCCCTTTGGTCTCCTTCAACATTGATAGAATATATCTATATCATTACATATATATATATGTGTGTGTGTGTATATATCTGTATATATACATATATATAATATATATATGTATATATACATATATATGTATATGTATGTATATATATGTATATATATACATGTATATATACATACATACATATACACATACATATATATGTATATATAGATATATGTATTTATATATACATATATATGTATATGTATATGTATATATATATATATATATATATATATGTATGTATGTATCTATATACATATCTATATATATATATATACATATATATATATACATGTATATATATGTATATATGTATATATATATGTATGTATATGTATATATATGTAAATATATATACATATATATATATATATATAAATACATATATATATATATATATATACATGTATATATATACATATATATATATATGTATGTATATGTATATATATGTATATATATATACATGTGTATATATATATATACACACATGTATATATATATACACACGTGTATATATATATATATATATATATATATAATTTATAAAAAAAATTTAAAAAAAAAGAAAAAAGATCTAACAATAAAAACTAGTTCTCTAGTGTTGTTGGCCAACTACCTGTTGAAAACTGGGTAATCTAGTGGCTTGTAGTTGTCAAACTCTCTGGTTGTGAAAACTGGTTCATCAACACTTCCAAGCAACACTTGATTGAAAATTGATTTTTCAGTAGTCTAGTGTCATATGTAACTAAATAAATAAATAAATAAATAATTTTTTTTTAAAAGAGCATAGAAAAAAAACTTCCAAGAAATGAACTCTGATGGCTACAACAAGAGGTCTCTTTGTTCCTATCATTCTTCTCTTGTCGTTCGTTACATTCCTATCACTCTAAGTCATTTAGTGGACTCCACTGCCATATGTATCTTTGCTTTTCTGTCCATTTCATTGCAAATCTTGTGTTGCAGATATTATTTCCTCCTCACATGCTTGTTGTCGTTTCCTTGCAGGTGGAAAGCCTTTACTTTCCTTCATGGGTGACCTTTTTGGATTTGCTAACATCTTTGGATCCTCTTTCATCGCTATCACCTTGTTAGGAATTATTCTCTCACCTTATGCTTTATTTCATGTATTCTATTCTTTGATGATTACTTGGTATGATCGGGACAAATTAGTCACTTAAGTTGGTGGGGCTTCTCTGCCAAGTCATCATTTCCATGATGTTAATTACATGCTGCTTTCCATTATTAAGTGTTTGTGGGTTCTGCGCTAGGTCACTTCTACACGAGTCCTTTTTGTCCTCAGAATTAATTAACCTTACCTTGCCATTATTACCACTTTTGATGATATCATCCTCATTTACTCATTTCTCTGTTCCTAAAACTGTTTCATACTTCCTATCATTTTTAGCCATTTCTTTTTACCTATTTCCTATTGTGATAAACTTGTTCAAACTCTGTCACTTGTCATCATGGGGGGAAAGCATCTTTTCTTTGAACTAGAGTCCTTGGATAAGTTAAAAGCTAATGAGGAAGCCTTGAAAATTTCCACTAATGTTGGGTGGATGAATTTCTTTGAACATTTGTGTGGATTTGATGTGACCATAGCTGCAGAGTTTGTTTTGGGATTTCAGGAAACCCATGCTATAGTTCAGGGACTATAGTTTCCTATGAATTTGCAGACTATTGCAAAGGTCATCGATCTACTCCAAATTGGTGACCATTTCTTTCCTAATCCATCATCAAGGGTTATAGATTTAAAGCCCCATAAAAAGCAATTTCTTTAGTGAGATGAATCGGTTGAGAATGTCCAAGGGCAAGGGGTAGCACGAAAATCTCTTCCGGAACCATGGGATGATTTTGAAAAGTTTTTGATTCATTATATCACATGTGAAGGTCACTACAAGTTTGTATTTGCCCACCATTTTCACCTCATGTTACATTTATGATATGGTGTTCTTGTTAATCTTCCATATTACCTCTATTGCTCCCTGAGGCGGTCCTATGACCAATATAATTGGGGTCGTGTGGATTCCTTGGCTCACCATGGGTTAATTAAGCTCATTATTGACCATAATCTTCATTTGGCTCAACCTGTTCTATAATGGGATGTATTTTTTAACCAAACCCATATAGAAGACCCTCAACTTCCTACTATTGATAATACCCTCAAAACCAGCCCTTCTAAGAAGTGGCATTTGAAATCTCTAGGCCTATAGAAAGAAAAAGCCCCTAAAACTCAAAAAGAAAACAAGAAGTGAAACCCAAAAACTTAACCTGCACCCTATGGTCACTTGACAGAAGTAGCATACCCCTACTAGGCTACAAGGATTAGCAAAAATAGTAGAATCTGTATGTGACATGGAAATTTTAGGTACAAAAGAACCACAAATAAAGAATGCCCAACTTTTAAGGAGGTTGAGAAGCCAACAATGTAGAAATAAAAAGAAAAAATAATAAAAAGAAGACCTTACTGATTGTTTAATTTCAGAAGAAGAAAAACCCTTAAATAGAGAGATGAGGAAGAAATGGAAGATCATGAGAACATTACTCAATTGGGTGAAGAAGTTGGTGAAGAGATTAGGGAAGAGACTCCACCATGTGACATGAATATTCGAGAAGAAGATTACATTACAAAAAATCAATAAGAGAATCCTAATATTGAAAAATTACAAGAAAATGTTCATCAAACAACTAAAGAGATATGCCCTATTTCTCATGAGGGAAGTACTCAACAAGATAATGATGTAATGGAACATCCAAGCACTAATACTGATATGGTTCTCTACCAAGATACACAAAGTGAGCATCTTCTTCATGAATCTGCCCTTGCAATGGTTAATGTCAATACTAATACACCTCGTGTTGCTCTTATAGTTTACAGTGACTTCAATCCAATTGCTACAAGAATGGGAGGAATTCATGGAGTTCCTGACACAGAATAGGATATGCCACTTTTCTCTAATGTACAATTGTGGTAGATTGTCACTCAAATCCAACAATCTAATCAGCAGCTATAGTTGCAACTGCAAGCACTTATTTCTTAGGAAAGGGGAGCCACTACTACAACTAGAGTTGAATAGAATATAGAGATATTGAATGTCAAGCCTATTGGATCTAGTCAATCACATTATTTGCATGAAGACATGCAAAGCCTTTTAGCTAGGGGGAATGATGGGTGTACAAATTGCTTTGTTTTTATACATTCTTTATACATTTTTGCCTTGTCTTAAGCCTGTCTTGACCCCTATTATGCCATTAATTATTAAGGAATATAATGCATTTCATAAAGTCTTAGGGTTTGAAATACTTCTTGAAAATGGATGGTTAATGCATAAATAATGATACACATTGACTCATTCTCGACTCATTCTACTACAAGAATTAAGGATGAGAGAGCATGGAGCCAACCTTTTAGTTGGAGGAGCAGTTTGAAAGCTCTAATTTTGTATGCTATTTTGTGCAAGTAGTTCTAAATGTCTAAACATATTAGTTTTGGGCCATATATTATCATGGCCAAGTTGTTTTGTAATCTGTTATGTGTGGCTAGTGGCCAAAACAAATCATTATGTATGTTTAGGGATCATGCCATCAACCATTCTAGTTTAGTTATCAATATGGTTAAACATTTTAGACTATATAAGAAAATTTGAATGAAAAGACAAGATAGACATGATATATGAAAATACTCTGTTTATATTATCACTGAAGTTTTAATATTAAGAGTATGGTGTTTCAGTAGTAGCTAGTTTTAGAATATCTCTCACCTTGCAAACTAGAGGAGGGCCCCCTCTCTAGAAATGTGGTGAGATTACTACAGTTTGTTTTGTGAGTATTTTAGTATTAATTGATTTCGTGTGTTCTTTTCAAATTGAATTGACTATGTGCATTTATAAGAAGTTTTCCATATATATGTTTATTAATCAAATCTATACAAAACTTGTTGATTAATCAAGGATTCAATTATCTGATAAAATAATTGATTGTGATAGTCTTATGAAGAAATTGTCTGCCATATATCACTATTATGTTGTTGCATAAATCTATTACAAACCACTATCTGTTGCATTCTTCCTACCACATCCACCCATGTATTGAACTATAATACTCATAATATGGTTTTCTACATTCTTTCTACCGCATCCATTCAATTATTAGACCATGTAATACCCATAATACTCACAACTTTTGTCACTATTCATAATACTCTTTGTCACCACTTATCATACTTCTTGCCACACTCTGTATTTAGAACCAGTTTGTTGTAAACAACCTCCTACCACCACTAAATCTTTTGTCGCAATCTAAGTAGATTACAACTCTTAATTAAACCAACTTTTGATCGAAAAAATCTTTGCAATAGCATTCATAAAGACATTGTGATTGATTGTTTAGAGTTGTGTTAATAGCATTCATAAAGACATTGTGTTTACTTGTTTAGAGGTCTGTTAATAAAATTCATAAAGACTTTGTGTTTAATTGTTTAGAGGTGTGAACTTTAGATTATAATCCATTTGCAGAAGTAATCTTTGATTTGTCATAATTTGGACAGTTCAATTTATTAGCAGGTAGTAATTTGCCTTCGTAAACCTCTTGATTTATTATTTTCACCCCTTGTACAAATAGCTATTATATTTCTCACGATTTTCTGAATCCTAGATTGACATTGTTAGGTTATTATTGATTTGATCATATACCATCAAGTTGAACCTTAGTTTTACCCAACCCTGACTTGGGGCTCAAGTTATTGAAAACTCAAGTGGTAGAAATGACTAGGAGCCTCACAATTAGGGGTGGGTGGAGGCTTGGTGGAATTATTAAAGCTTGAACATAAAGGCCTAGTGAAAAATGTGAAAAGGTTTCCCTTCCCCCTCTTCTTCTAGAAATTAAAAGCAATACCTTCCATAGAATGTAGAATGAGATGCGGGAAGGAAATTAAACCATGGTTTCTAAAATGGTTTAAAATGGGAGCCTAGAAGTGGTCCTCGAGTGTGATGTAATTCCACAAATACACACTAGTTCTTCCTTAGAGTAGAAGAATCTCTGCATGCTCACCTCATCCGAGACCCTAGATTGTTTATGCCAAGTCATGCCTTTGAGATATATCCCTCCCATGTTTTCTATGACTTCCTCCATGATTTAAAAAGAAATCCCATTAAGAGTCACCTTTTTTGTTGTGCTAAGATTCCACAAATTGCATGGGCACATGCTCATCAAACCCTTTAGTACACTCCATGAAGGGAAAAAGGCCTCCTTCTCACAAGCAAACCCACATTGCTTCACTATTTCTGATGTAATCCTCAATTTCATTTAGCTCAATGCAGTTAGAGCTAGCACCTATGACTCCTTCTCCAAGCTCAATAAAAAAACTCTCAGCATCCACCAACATATCCCTATTGTAGGTAAGAGTTTGAATAAAGGAAAATTTGGAGACTTTATCACTGTAAATACCCTTAATGTCATAAACATTCACTGTTTTATGATTACATCACTGCCTTGTTGAAACAAATTGGCTATCTCATCTCTCAATCAGTTAAGGATTTCAATGATGAGATTCTAATGTATAAAAGATCTAGTTGAAATAGTTTACTCCTAAACTCAACATCTTTGTAGCTTTTCATGCTCCATCCAGTAAAACAAGAAAGATACATTGTTGAAGGTGTTGTAAAAGGTGCACACTACTCTTCATAAATCACAAGCTCATTATAAAGTCATCTATAAACTATCAAACATTTAAAAAATAAATAAAGTTAGGAATGAGATCAATTATACTGGTTTATTGATAATAATTTTTTGACCCTAGTACATCCTTAGTTAAAATATCTTAAAAACCAAAGTTAAAAAAATATTTCTTAAAATAACAATTCATATAGAAGACAACAAAATAATTTTCTACAAGCACAAGCACGTGAAGTGACTTATAAGAACTGATAAGAGCTGTTGATACAATGCCCCTGTATTTTTTTACTACTTCCAATTGGTTGTCTACATTAATTAGGATGACCAGCGAGTATTACTGTTCTAAATATAGAATTTCTTGAAGGAAAGACAGCGAAAGTATTTTTATACTCGCAACAAACAGAAAAATGGTGGAGATTAGGCCAGCAGAAAGTACCTAGTTGCCTGTTCTGAGATTTATAATTCTTTCAAATTAAAAGCGATTGTAACAACCTCGAGAGCACTAGTGTAACTCGGGCTTGTACAAAAGCATTTGTCCTTTCAGGGTTCTTAAATGTTAAGACACAGCAGGTTTGAACATGGAAGGAAATTATTAAACAATGAATAGCTCCAAAAATAGGTTAATATATGCAGTTTTCAACAGTCTATTAGAATTGTAAAAGATGAACATGCAATATACAGGTTACAGAAAAACTAAACAGAATACACAACTATTTTGCTGCAGGCTGTTGTGAGGACCTTATTCATTTAAGACAGTCAAGAACCTATAATTTATACTTTACAAGTTTTAAATTCACGTCACTAAACTAAGATTTATCAGATTCCAACATTGGAAATTGAGGCTGTTGACCATCAGTACGTTTGATGCCAAAGAGTCTAACTTATGTAAGAGTAATATACTAAGAATATCACTCTAATTAATTAATTAAAAAAACATCTATCACGTGACACACTCAAACGTCCCACTAGTATGGAAATTTTATCATTGTATTTCTATAAAATATTCACGTCCTTAGAGATTCATAAGTCTATATATACAATACTGTTGGGCGTACACAAACGCAACAACCACGAGTCTTTAGCTTCCTTGAGCTTTTTGTGTCTGTTTAGTAGTTTTTCTGTGAACAATGAAAACTATTCTTTCTTTCATTCTTGTTGTGTCTTTGTTTACATGGGCTATTTCGCCTTCTGAATCTCGGCCAATGAAGCTACCAAATGCTTCTTTCATAACCTCTGCTGTTGCTCCTTCCCCCGAATTTACTGCTGTCTCATTTTCTTATCAGAAACTGAGGACAAGGTATTTGGCTACAGAGGAAAGCTTTAGTGTAAAATCTAGTGAGAGAAAAAATGATGTTTACCTTACAAGTGAAGAAGATGTTAGTGGAGAATCACCCATTAGGGTCCACTTACAAGCCCATAGCCCAGGGGTTGGACATTGAACATGCTTTCATTAGCAATATTAACTTTTATGTACAGTGCTTTTTGTTGATTAATAGAAGATGTTACGTTGCGTTATCTTACATTGTACACCATTTATCATGGATTGATTGTAGGTTGAACATGATTTATAGAAATGCATTGTCATAGAGTGTAAGTCTTTATGTATTTTATTTTCATGGTAGATCCGAAAGCAATAGTTTTTGTCGGTTCACAAAGAGCTGTGGCTCAAAAATACCATCATCACATGGAAAATATACTGTACAGTATATTTTCTTACTAATCATGGAAATGAAAAATAGACACTCGTGTTCTATTCACAATCTGTTATTATGGTTTAAGCAGGGCTACCAAAATATTAATGCTCATAAAATCTGCCACGGAAGGAAATCAACAAATTATTTTTCAAATGAGTTTAAATCGAGTTCAGCCAGAGAGAAATAACCCTGATATATAAATAGTTAATTTGCTTGAGAAACTGGCTACGATTTGCCGCTATATCTTGGCGGATAGCAATGAAACAGTAAGATCGTTGCCGGTGATTATATAGACATATATTTAGCACATTACAAGGACTTCTCAAATAGATTACCAATGTCTAAAAAATATACTCTTGGATAGATATCTCTTGGATTATTATTTTTACTTTAGAATGATAGATATAGTAAATTGATGTCAGTATCACATTATATGAAGTTAGTTAAAACAGGAATAAAAATTTATGGTTTTATATCCAATCTATAAAACTAATTATAATTTTACTAAAATAGTATCAAGGTCTTATTGTCAGATCCCTGCAAAACATGCCCATTTTACGGGCGACGATGATGACTAACGGATGAGGGAAGGTTAAGTAGTAAAATGTATCTTATCATTTAAAGGTTTAATTTTTTTTCTGAAGTACGTGATGGTCTAAGATGCCCTTTTGAACCTTACACCTAAATGTTATAGTTTTAAAGTTTGTAAGGCCCTTTCTTCAAGTACACATTCATTAAATCTGCACTCGTTACATTCCTTGGCACGAGAGATCAGTAGTCGCTGCGAACAGAGCCGTGACGGCCAAGTACGGCGTGGGTGTTACATTTTTAGTAGATGCAGTTGTATCTATGTTAAATAGAACATTGCGCAGGATTCGGAGAATAAAAGGAGTGATTCTAAAGCATTTCCAACAGATACGTCATATTTCAAATAGGTGTCATTGAGGTCTGTATGGTGCAAGCCTTTTTTTTCAGCTTACTCCGTTTACTAGCACCAATGTTGTAAATGTACTAATACCGTTTATTTTTAACTTCTATGTTTTTCAAATTACAGTTTTCTAAAATTACATTCTTATTGTATATGTATATGATATTTAAGAATGAAACATTATCACTTTTTCTTAGCTAGGGAGCATAAACATAAGACATGTATTACACAATTGGTAAGGCAAATTTTAAGGATAGTTTTGAGGAAAGACCTCCGCTATTTGATATCATGAGTATTTGTCTACCAAAATATCAACACATGATATTTGCCAAGTACTCAAGTAAGGTTTGATATCATATCTGATATCATGCATATTTGTTTTCTAGAATATCAATGATATTCACCATATATTCAAATAAGGTTTGATATCACATATGATATCATGAGTATTGGTCTTCCATAATATCAATGATATTCACCAAATACTCAAATAAGGTTTGATTTCACATTTGATATCATGAGTATTGACGTTCAATAATACCAATGATATTCACCAAATACTCAAATAAGGTTTGACATCACTTTTGATATCATGAGTATTGGTCTTCTTGAATATCAACAATATTTACCAAATAGTCATTGGGTAATGATGCCTCAGAATATTGAGATGCAAGATATTCACCATGTACTACAAGTAATGGCTTCTAGAACATCAAGTTGTATGATATTCACTAAGTACTCTTAGTAATGACACTCTAGAACATTAATTTGCATCACATTCACCATGTACTCAAAAAGTATTTATAATGTATGTGCACACACATTCTCATCATGATCACCATATAAACATCCATTGTCCAAGTTATAATTTTTCATGATCTGCATAGACATCGTAAGCTATACATCATAATAGAAAATTGATTTATCTTTAGAAATCATCACTTTCTCATGATGTATACAAGAGGTATGGCCATTAAATCATGCAGTCACACATTGGATTTCATGATCACAATCCTTGGTGAAAACATATGTATTTATAATTTTGTAATCTAATCTTGAGGTTTATATTGGATTTTGATCTTTTAGAAAAATAAATAAACACATGTATAATAAGTCAAGATATATATATATATATATATATATATATCTGTGTGTATACAAATTTATAAAATATTACAAATCAATATTCTCCATAACTAATCATTATTTCCTATTGAGCAAGATTTTTAAAGCTATAGCTATAGAGTTAATTTTTTATGCATTACTATTTTTTTGTTTTTTATTTATGGTTGATTAAGTATACTTGAAATCATTATATTGACAGTATTAATAGTACACACTTTCTTAGAAAATTGGTCATGTATAAAATGCATAAACTCTAAAGCATCAAATAAATGTCGGTCATAAAAATAAAGGAAATGCTTTATTAAGTCAAAAGAATTATTAATGTTTAGTAACTTTTATTGGATAACACACACACACACACACACATATGTACACATGTACATGTATCTATATATATACATACATATGTATATCTCTCTATATATATAAATACAAATACATATATACATAAATATTTATGTAACACCCTACCAGGGAACCCAAAAGAAATTAACCTAAAGTTTCTCTAACTTTGATTTTTATTTTATTTTTGAAAGATAATAACTTAACAAAAATAGATATAATATAGCGGAAAAAACAACATACACATAAACACATACCATAAAACATATTACATTTTTGAAGGGTCTCATGACATTGAATCACATTTAATTTTAATTAATACTAAAACCAATATATAACACATCCACATTAAATAATAACTACAAGTACAAATCCATCTAAATAATATACAATTATCCCAAATGCCACTAGACAATAATCAGAATGCACAATCATCCACCGTATAGGTCATAGAGTATGAAAGGCTAAAAGAATATACATCATAAAAATAGATCACATCATCTCTTAAGATACATGAATTAAAATACAATACAATATGTATAACCATCCATCATAGTACCCAAGAACATAATGAAAGGAAATACATAACAGGGAACTCCAACCATGTTACCAAGCTATTGGATCTCAATGGTAAAAGTAAAACGTAGTACCACCTGACCTTGTGGTAACCCAAAAATGGTCCACTCCCATTGCGTTGAGGAGATAGTCTCAAGTCCCAAACAAGATAACAAACTTAAACGTCAAATCCAACATCTAAGTCAAGGAAGTCATAGAGGTAATCTAACTCAAGGTACCATGACACAAGTGACATCTAAACCCAAAGGCAACAATGACACATAGGAAATCTACTATGTAAGTGAGAAAGTGTCATCACATGAGCCAATTCTAAGATTAACCTAGTAGCCTAATTAGACTCTAACCCCCTAGTGACTCTATGCAACACTAGTATCCTTTCATACTGACAAGACATACTATTGAAGAAAGGTCACAGCCAAGCATCCTTTCTAGTCCCATCGTAGTTTGTACTAGCATTCAAGGCATCGGTGATGAAGAATAATGACTCTTGTTAGTTCATTTTACTCTCATTTAATTCAATGTTATCACTTATTAAAATAACCTATAATGGGTTACCCAGGTAGCCTATTTAGGGCTTCAACCTCCATCACAACTCACTTTCCAACAAGACATACAAATAACCTACCCTAAGCGCAATAAAAGTAGAAGGTCTCATATGACCATAAAATGCACATCAATTCTTTAAAAAGTAAGTAGAAAGCATTGAAATATCACTAATCCAAAAATCATAGGCTTCACCAATATGATCATCCTAATTAGATTGATCGAAAAACAAGTACACATAAACCAAATCTATGACATCACCCAAAAAAATAACTCATCGTCTCTCATAGACCTCCTAAAATTGGTCAACACTCTAAGTCAACCCCCACACCCAACACACAAGAAAGCATACAACTGACAGTGTAGTTTCATAGTCTTGTTTGATTTTGAAAACACATTGTTTGAGTTAACAATAAGGTTTAAGTTATTATTTTGTTGTAAGTTTTTGGTTTGATAAAGTTTAAATTTTTTGAAAACAGATTTAACTAGATGCAAAGAAGATAGGAAATTGAAGAATGGAAAACTACTACACAAATAACCCACAAGATTCTACCTAAATCTAATGCTAATACAATAATGCATGAAGCATGCAGCTATTTTTCTTTCCTTCTAAAACCCTTCTTGAAAAATTGCTCCTCCAAAACCTAGTCCCCAAAAAATGAACTCTAAATTGCTAATAAAGAGTTTTTCCCCACTTTAGGGCTTTGATTGTGCAATCATGCGAAAAGTCTTTTACTTTTATTATTTAATTATATTTTAATATTCATGTACAACCTTTTTGCCACATAATTAAAATATATTTATTAAATAATTTTCTTTCTCTCTTTAATTAATTCTTGAGTCATTTTTGAAAAAAAAAAATATTAACTTAAGTAACAATAATATTTATCATTTATTTAAAAATCAAATCCTATATATATTATTAAAAAATTAAATAAATATTATTATGAGCAAAATTAGACTTTAACTAAATCTTTAAATTTAATTAATTTTTCAATTAATTAAATATAATTAAATATCAATTTTTTCTTATAAAATTTCCATTATAATAAATAATAAATTATTCTTTGAATTTGATTTAATTATAATAGAAAATAACCACAGATTCACAAGACTGAAATGAAAACCCATAATAAAGTACAAAAACCTACATTAAACTCAAGGGTTATAATCATGAATTTACATTGCTTGATGAATTCAAAAGGTAAACAAATCAGATTATTTTCCTACTTTTTAAGACAAATGATTTAAGGTTAAGATTTGGACTCAAGAGTTATCTCCCCTTTGTTACCATTGATATATTGTAATAGGGTATACTCAACCTAGCAATTTAGGGAAGTTGATGCCCAGTACTTGTAATCTGCATAAAATCCATGCATGTACATACACATATATTCTAAACTAAGTAGGAAATGGAAAGAAGTGGTGCATTTTGTAGATTCCAACTAGTAAGTGACTATGACTCCCTCCCTGAACCATATCAGAAACATTATCCATAAAGTAAAAATAAAGATAGACCATACACATGTAAGTATGGGGTATGTATGCATAGGAAATGCATAACAATAATCGATCTACCTATCATCATGAAATAATAGGAACCACTATATACAATCATCATCAAAGCATAATCATGCATACATGAAATAACTAGTACCAAGGTAATCTCATCATATAATCAACTGACTATCAAACAATATCCAACAATCTAAAAATCAAATACCACTAAACATCAAACATAATCATAAAGCTAGCCTAAAAGATTTTGGCAATAATAACTAAAAAAAAAAACTGGGGGTCGGTACTACATCCACCCTCCTAGACTTAGGCTTACTCCTGAAAGCCTATAAACAAGTAGGGGTATAAATCCCATAAACTAGATGCATCCTCCCATGTAGCTGATGACTCGGTAGTAGGATCCTATTGGTCCCTTACCTACTCTATTGTTCAACCCCTAAGGGACAACTCTGGTTGCTGCAAAATGTGAACTAGCTTCAAAGTCAGCTGCCCATCCTCTACCTGCAACACATTTCAATCAAGAACATGTATCACATCAGTTATATTTTTTATAAGAATAAAAATATTGAAAACATCATGAACATGAGCTAGGCTAACTGACAATGCAAGACAATAGGCAACTAGACCTATCCTCTCAAGGATCTCAAATGGCCCAGCAAAATGAGGTGCTAGATTTGAACCCTTTCCATAATAGATCGGACTCTTCCATGGATGCACTCTCAAGAAAACTTTCTCACCCACTAGAAACTATGTATCTATCTTATGAGCATTGACATACTTCTTCTATTTATCGTATGCTATAGACATGTTCTTACCGATGCACACTACCTATTTCTTCATATCTCAAAGCATCTCAAGACCCAACATGATGTAGTCCTCAAGATTGTCCCTACTCAAAGGTTTACAACATGGAGAACCATACAAAGCCTAATATGGTGTCATCCCAATAGAATTGTGATATCTATTATTATAAGTAAACTCTACTAGGTAAAGATAATCCTCCCAAAGAGTCTATCTATCCATCACATACATCCTCAACATATCTTCTAGAACTTGATTCACTCTCTCAGTTTAACCATCTATCTCTGGGTGATAATTGAGCTAAAGTACAATTGTATTGCAAGATCATACTACAAGGATGTCCAAAATATGGATGTGGATACAAGATCCCTATATAAAATGATCTTCCAAGGAATACCATGTAATCTCAAGATATCACCTATGAAGACATTAGCTACTGAAGTCATTATGTAGGATGACCTCATTGGTGAAAGATGTGCCACCTTAGTTAATTGATCAATGGTGACCAAGATAGTACCATGTCAACAAGCCCTCATAGGAAATGCTACAATGAAATTCATAGAGATAATATCCCACTTCCATGAAGGAATGAGATTAGGTTGTAAAAGCTCTATTGGATGCTAGTGCTTTGCCTAGACTCTCTAGCACTCAAGACACCTAGCTAGAAAATTAGTGATATCACACTTCATCCTTGTCCAAAATTATAGATGTCATAAATCCACATTCTTTTTCTTGACACCTGAATGTGCCAAGTAAGGTGCATGATGAGCCTTTAATAGGATCAATTTATGAAGCTCATTAAATAGTGGTACATACATCCTTCCTAAATAGTGTCAAAGTCCATCTAACTCCAAAACATAACCTTAAATCCTACCCTACAATGTCTCCTTGAATCTATCTCCCTACTCACCTCCTGAGACCAAGTATATGTAGGAATTTCTTGAAGTATACGACTCCTCAAGTCTACACTAAGAATCATAAATAGTGTCTCATGTCTCCTATAACTCAAAGTGTCAACTACAACATTCTCCTCTTCTTGAATATATTTCACCTCAAAGTCATAATAAAAAAGAAACACCATCAAACACCTCTACCTAGCATTCAAATTAGGCTGTGTGAATATGTATTGTAGACTATGATGATCACTATGAAGTTCAAATTAGTGTCTTGAGAAGAAGTGTCTCCATCTCACTAGGACATTAACTACTGCAGCTAACTCAAGATCTTGTGTAGGATAATTAAACTCATGATCCTTGAGTTTTCATGATTCATAAGAAATCACCCATCCATCCTACATCAATACTACCCCAATCCCCTCTAGGCAGGAATTTGTACACACCATAAAGCTACCTACTAGATCAAGCACTACTAAGAATGGTACACTAGTCAAAAGCTCCTTAAGCTTCTGAAATGCACCTTGACATTTCTTTGTTCATATAAACTTCTTTTCTTTCCTTTGAATGGAAGTGATAGCATATGCTACTCTAGAAAAGTTTTGGACAAACCTATGATAGTAACTGGCTATACCCATGAAGCTATAAATTTCTGACATGGTAGTGGGTGCAGACCAATCTACCATTACTTGGATCTTGGTAGGGTCTATAGAGATATCGTCACTTGATATGATATGCCCTAAATACTGTATCTCTAATTGAAATAAATCATAGTTCATTGAGTTGGCATAAAGTTGATTATCTCTCAAGCACTTCAAAACCAATATTAGATGTTCCTCATGTTCCTTCTAGGATCTAGAATATATCAAAATATCATCTAGGAAAACAAGTACAAATTGATTGAGATAGGAATAGATGACCCCATTTATCAGACACATGAAAACCAATGGAGTGTTTTTCAACCCAAATGAAACCACTATGAACTTGTAGTGCCCATTGCAAGTGCAGAAGGTGGTCTTGTGAATGTCAGCATCTTGAATGCAAAGTTCATGGTATCTCAACTTTAGATCAATCTTGGAAAACATTGTGACTCCCTTGATCTGATCAAATAAATCACCAATCCTTGGTAAAGGATACTTATTCTTTATTGTCACCTTGTTCAACTATCTATAGTTAATACACAAGAACAATGAACCATCCTTCTTCTTCACAAAGAGCACTAGTACTCCCCATAGAGATACACTTAAATGATTGCTACCCTTGGCTAGAAGGTCCTCATGTTGTAGGTGCAACTCAATCAATTAGTGAGTGATCATCTAATAAGGATCTCTAGAAATAGGCTCTACTCCTAGAATAAGATCAATGTTGAAACTAATATCCCTGTTTAGAGGCATACCTGTAATCTTGCTAGGAAAGACATCTACATAATCCTGTAAGATAAGATGGTCTAAAGTCTTTCTTGTAGGGTCTTCTTCCTCTAGTTCGCTCACTCTAATGGAAAATACCTGGCATCCCTTATAAAAGCTCCTCTTTAATTTCATAGTGGATATCATCTATAGAGATATAGGTCTCTAGATACAAACAATCTTTGAGTCCTTCCCCTAATCATCTTTACAAAAAATGGTATTCTTTCTTCAATCAATACTAGCTCTATGAGAGCCAAGCCAATCCATACCTAAAACCACATCTTAAGAGCCAAGAGGGATGACCCAAAGGTCTACTAATGTAAAAAAACCTCCTAGGTTTAGTTCACACTACCACACTAAAGAATCTATGGGAACCCTAACTCTTGAGGCTAGTTTCACTTGCCAACCCAAGCCTTGCTTTATCACCTCTAGCTTACATTTAGAAACTATGGATGGTGAAATAAAAGAGTTCATAGAATTTGAATCAAACAAGATGGAGGGAGGTGTACCTTGGATAGCTCTCGTAGTCTCAACTATGATTCCTTGATGATCTTCTTGATAGTGGTCCATAGCTACAAATACTCTGTGAGATCTACCCACATCTACAACAATAGGCTCAGATGTAGCTAGCTAAGAACTTGAATAGTGAGATATATTTTGTCGCCAACTGGCTGAAATGTGTCCAAACTATCCACAAGAATAACATCTTGTGCCTCTACTAGATCTCCTCCCTATTGGAGGTGCACCTAGCTTCTTTTGACTATTTGTACTAACAGAAGACTAATTTCTCTATGTAGGTTGAGTGTTTTGATTTTTCCTATTACATTGTTAGTTATAGTAGTTCCTAGAGCTGGAACTACTACCACTACTCTATACCAGAGGGTATGTCCCTTCTATTGTTTTTGTTGTTGAGGTTGCTATTGGTTTTGATTTCCCTTAGTATAAGAGGGTTTTCTCTTTCCACATGAGTTATGGTTACCCTTGAATCCTAATCCTTTATGTGCTCCCATAAAGACACCATGTCAGAGAGTAATAGTCTTCTCTACCACTATGGCTTGATGTATTGCATATTTGAGGATTTTAGGTTCAAATACCTTAATGCCCCCAAAGAGATAGTTATTCAGAACTTTGATAAAATATTGTTCCAACTATGATGAGCTATCGATGATGCCTGCATAAGGCATGAGCTCATAGAATTTACTCTCATACTCTACTATGATCATAGTGAACTATCTCATGTTGTGGAATTCATCCACTCTCTAATAAATCCCATGTGATAGTGTTCATGTCTATACCCAACGTCTTCTCTTTGATAGTCCATCATGTTGCTCCAAAGAGTTCTAAGTTGGAGATGGAAAACCGCTCTTTGACATTAGAGTCAAAGTACCATATAAAAAAAAACCTATCTAGAGAAATAAGCTATTGCTCAGTCACATATCCTAAACCTAGGCCATTAAAATCTTTGACCTTGGACTCTAAAGGTCCTTCATCTGAGTAGCTACAACTGGCCTCTATCTATCAATGTAAGGGTTCCTCTGAGTACTACTAAACCTATGTCTTTCCCCATTTTCTACATGCTATGGCTCCTAATGAACCACACCCTAAGGAGGAGGTAGACGATTCATAATGGTCCTCATCATCTATTGCAATTCAACTTCCTTTGAATCTACCTAATTTTCCCAATTATGTTCTTCATTATTTTCCTCTTGAACAAGACTATCCAGAATAGGCTCATGCACACTAGAATCCTTGCCTCACCCGTAACCTCTACGATGGCCTAAGATACAACCTCTAACTATAGATATTTTAGGTGCTCCCATAAAGACACCATGTTAGAGAGTAACACTCTTCTCTACCACTATGGCTAGATGTATTGCATATTTGAGGATTTTAGGTTCAAATACCTTAACACCCCCAAATAGATAGTTATTCAGACCTTTGATAAAATATTGTTCCAACTATGATGAGCTATCGATGATGTACGCATAAGGCATGAGCTCATAGAATTTACTCTCATAATCTACTATGATCATAGTGAACTATCTCAGGTTATGGAATTCATCTGCTCTCTAATAAATCCCATGTGATAGTTTTCATGTCTATACCCAACTTCTTCTCTTTGATAGTCCATCATGTTGCTCTAAAGAGTTCTAAGTTGGAGATGACAAACCTCTCTTTGACATTAGAGTAAAAGTACTGTATAAAAAAAACCTATCTAGAGCAATAAGCCATTGCTCGGCCACATATCCTGAACCTAGCCCATTAAAATTTTTGACCTTGGACCCTGAAGGTCCTTCATCTGTATTTTTGACCTTGGACCCTGAAGGTCCTTCATCTGAGTAGCTACAACTAGCCTCTATCTATCAATGTAAGGGTCCCTCTGAGGACTCTTAGACCTATGCTTTTCCCCATTATCTACATTGTGTGGCTCTTAATTAACCACACCCTAAGGAGGAGGTAGACGATTCATAATGGTCCTCATCATCTATCACAAGTCAACTTCCTTTGAATCTACCTAATTTTCCCAATTATGTTCTTCATTGTTTTCCTCTTGAACAAGACTATCCTGAATAAGCTCATGCACACTAGAATCCTTGCCTCACCCTTAACCTCTATGATCACCTAAGATACAACCTCTAACTATAGATCTTATTCCAGATGCCATTCTACAATAATATCCAAGATAAAAAGATGCTATAATAACTATTAAAAGATACTACTATAAGGCATACACATAACAAAAATGTTTTGAATGCAATAAAAGATCAATTATAGTTTTTCCTATAATTTCTAGTTTTAAGTATGTTTCAATTTGAAGTTCAAGTTTTTCAATTTTGTAATAGATACATATCATAGTTTAAGTTTTGTTTTTTTTCATTTCAACTAGTTAATAACTAGTGGCATTTGAATAAACTCAGAGCTCCCAATCTAAAAACTTGGGCTTCGATACTACATGTAATGCCCTACTAGGGAACCCAAAAGAAATTAACCATAAATTTTACTAAGTTTTCCAAATAGCTTTTTAAGAAAGACAACAACTTAACAAAAATAGATATAATATAGCAAAAGCAATAACATACACATTAAAAAATACCATAAAACATATTACAATTCTTAAGGGTCCTATGACATTAAAGCACATTTAAGCTTAATTAATACTAAAACCAATATATAACACATCCACATTAAAGAATATCTACAAGTACAAATCTATTTATATAATATGCAATTGTCTCGAAAGCCACTTGGCAATAACAAAAAAGCACAATGATCAACTTTATAGGTCACAAATTATGAAAGACTAAAAGAATATACATCATAAAAATAGATTACATCATCTCTTAATATCCATGAATTAAAATACAATACAATAGGTATAACCATCCATCATAGTACACAAGAATAGAATGAAAGAAAATATAGAAAAGGGAACTCTAGCAACAACATCAAACTATCAGATCTCAATGGTAAAATAAAAAAAAACTATCAATTGATCTCAGCTCCAATATGACCATATTGAGGAGATAATCTCAAGTCCCAAATAGGATAATAAGCTTAAAACTCAAATCCAACATCTAGGTCAAGCCAATCCTGGAAGTAATCTAACTCAAGGTACTAAGACATAAGTGACATCTAAACCTAGAAGCGACAATGACACATAGGAATTCTATTATGTAAGTTGGCAATTGTTATCATATAAGCCAACTCTAAGGTTACCTTGGTAGCTTGATTGGACTCTAGCCCTCTAGTGATTCTATGTGGCACTAGTATCCTTTTATACTGACAAGGCATACTAACAAAGAAAGGTCACAAACAAGCATCCTCTCTACTCCCATCCTAGTTTGTACTAGCACTCAAGGCATGGGCAAGGAAGAACAATGACTCTTGTTAATTTATTTTACTCTTATTAATGTAATGTTATCACTTATTAAAATAATCTACAATGGGTTATGCAGGAGACCTCTTTAGGGCTTTGGCCTCCATTGCAAGCCACTTCCCAACAAGACATATAGATAACCTACCCTAAGCTTAGTAAAAGTAGAAGGTCTCATACAACCATAAAATGAACAAGTAACTAGAAACCATTGAAATATCATTGATCTGAGAATCATAGGTTTCACCAATACAATCATCCTAACTAGACTAATCCAAAGACAAGTGCACATAAACCAAATCCATGACATCACATCACATCACCAAAAAAAGATAAATCCTAACCTTTGGTAGACATCCTGAAACTAGTCAACAATCTAAGTCAACACCAAACCCAACACACAAGAAAACATACAACTGATATTGTAGTTTCTTAATTTTGTTTGATTTTGAAAACATACTGTTTGAGTTAATAGTAAGGTTAAAGTTCTCATTTCATTGTAAGTTTTTAGTTTGATAAAGTTCATGATTTCCAAAAATAGATTTAACTAGACACAATGAAGACAGGAAATTGAAGAATGGAAAACTATTGCAAAAATAACACATAAGATTCTACTTGAATCTAATGCTAATATGACAATGTAGGAAGCACACAAGTATTTCCCTTTCCTTTTGAAACCCTTCTTCTTGGAAAATTGCTCCTCCAAACCTTAGTCTTTGAGAAATGAACTCTAAATAGCTAATAAAGAGTTTTCCCCCAATTTAGGGCTTTGATTGTGAAATCATGTGAACAGCCCTTTACTTTAATTATTTAATTATATTTTAATATTCATGCACAACCATTTTGCCATTTAGTTAAAATATCTTTATTAAATAATTTTCGTTCTCTCTTTAATTAATTCTTGAGACATTTTTTATTAAAATATTTATTAAGTAATAATAATGTTTAGCATTTATTTAAAATTGAACTTCTAAACATATTATTATTAAATTAGATAAATATTATTATACTCTAAATTAGACTTTAACTAAATCTTTAAATTTAATTCTTTTCTTTAATTAATACGACAATTAATTAAATATAATTAAATATCAATTTTTCCTTATAAAATTTCCATTGAATTAAATAATTAATGATTATTTTAATTGAATTTAATTGTAATAGAAAACAATCATGAACCCGCAAGACTAAAATGAAAACCCATAACAAAGTATAGAAAACTAGATGAAGCTCAAGGGTTATAATCATGAGTTTATGTCACTTGATGAATTTGGAAGGTAAACAACTCAGATTTTTGCCCTACATTTTTAGGACAAATGGTTTGATTTTAGAAATTGGACTCAAGAGTTATATCCCCTCTCTTACCATTAAGATATTGCAATAGGATACACTCATCTTGGCAATTCAAGGAAGTCGATACCCAGTACCTACAATCTGCATAAAATTCATGCATATACATACACATATATTCTAAACTAAACAAACAATGGCATGAAATGGTGCATCATGTAGATCCTAACTAGAAGGTGACTATGACTCCCTCCCTGAACCATATTAGAAAAGTCATACATAACGTAAACATAAAGGTACACCATACACATGCAAGTATAGGGAACGTATCCACAGAAAATGCATACCAATAATCCATCTAGCTATCATCATGAGATAACTTGAATTAGTAATACAATCATC
This sequence comes from Cupressus sempervirens, assembly GCA_028749045.1. Lineage (NCBI taxonomy): Eukaryota > Viridiplantae > Streptophyta > Pinopsida > Cupressales > Cupressaceae > Cupressus > Cupressus sempervirens. The sequence goes on from CM053789.1 coordinate 262,841,322, forward strand.
ATTGAAGCATAATCGTGCATACATGAAATAACTAGTACCAAAGTAATCTCATCATATAATCAACTGAGTATGAAACAATACCCAACAATCTTAAAATCAAATACCACTAGACATCAAACATAATCATAAATCTAGCCTAAAAGAGTTTGGTGAAAATAACTAAAAAGGAAAGTAGGGGTAGGCACTATAACACACACACACACACACACACACACACACACACACACACACACACACACACACACACATACACACACTCTCTATGCTTTATATTTTATGCATTTGATACATTAAAGTTTTAAGTTGAAACCATAGTTTTACAAGATACTAAAAATTTAATTAGTTCAAACATTCCTCCTGTTATCCTTTCTCATGATCAATTTGCTAAGAAAGTGCATAATATTAATAGTCTTAGTATAATGGTTTCAAATATGTCTAATGCACCATTAATAAGGGTTTAAAATATGTTAAACATAAGAATAGTAATACATGGAAAATTACCTCTATAATATTATTTCTAAAATATTGTTCAATAGGAAATAATGATTAGTTACGATGATTACGATATATATATATAAGCTACTATCTATCATGATACATTATAAAAGACTATTATTTTATAATAGTCTTTTATTGTATTTTGTTATTTTAAATATAATATATAAATGATATTATAGTATACTTCAATTTTTTAAATTTTCTTCGAAGTTTAGATTAGTAAATTATAGAAATTAATTATATATTATTATATTTATGATCTACTAGGATGTAACATGCAAGATTAGTGTTTAACATTAAGGATTATTGTTACTATTAAGGAATTATTATTTATCTTAGGAGTTAGCATTTACCATTGGAGATGAGATTTAACTTTTAGCATTAGAATCAAAGTTTAGCATTCATGATTTCAAGTTATGGTTAGGTTTAGAGTATGAATATACATTGTGGTTAAGGTTAGGGTTTAAATAAGGATTAGTGTTTATTATTAGAGTTATCTAGGATTAGGGTTTATAATTATGGATTATGGCTCAATAATTATGGTTAGGATTAGGGTTTTGTATTTAGAATCAAGGTTTAACATTTAGGGTTTGGGTTTAAAATATTGATTTATTTATTTTCAAATTGGAATTAGAATGGGAATTTCATCAATTTCACCTATTTATATGGAAGAATTTTTATTATATTTTGGGATAAATAGTGATACAAAATTCTACTTTTTTCAAATTCCAATTCTAATTTTATGTACCCAAACATCGTATTATAAAATTTTCAAAATTACAAATTTTGATTCCTATACATTTCCAATAACAAAATGGGCCCTTAGGGTCTATCATTTAAGATTGGTATTTAACATTAAGGATAATGGTTTACTATTTAGGATTAGGAAGTAGGATTCAAGATTTAATGTTTCGGATGGGTGTTTAGCTTTTAGAGTTAGGATCAAAGTTTAACATTTAGGATTTATTGTATTGGTTAGGTATAGGGTATGAATATACATCATGGTTAAGGTTAGGGTTTATGTAAGGGATAGGTTTTATGATTAGAGTTATCTAGGATTAATATTTAGAATTGAGGATAATGGCTCAATAACTAGGGTCACAATTATGGTTTAATGTTTAGAGTTAGGATTAGTGTTTTATATTTAGAATCAATATTTAACATTTAGAATTTGGGGTTATTATTTAGAGTTAGGTTCTATCATATTTTAGTATGGCTTATGACTAGGATAAGTGTTTAGGATTTAAAAAATAATTATTTAACATTTAGATTTTCACATATAGGATTATGATTTACCAATATAATTATGGTTTAGCATAGTATCTATGGTTCAAAATTTCAAATTATATTATAGAATTTAGGATTAATATTTGGAATATAGTTTATCAAACAAGATAATGATTATGCTCAAATATTTAGTTTTTAGGCTTAGCATTTGTGATCTTAGAACTAATTATTTAGGGTAAGGATTTGGAATTGGGGTTATAATTATGGGTTTTTGTTAGTGGAAAAATTTATTAGTTGTGCTAGTTTTAAGGTTCACTAATTAGGATTAGAAATAAATTTCCTACTAGAATAATGTTTGGATTCAATAACTTATTCACAAAATCATCTTCTTCTAGGGGGAATCTATTCATGAGAGAATTCTAACTTCACAATATTTGAAAGAAAGGGTTAGGATTCCCTAATAGATGTATTCTATACAAACAAATTGAGGAAGAACTATATAATCATCTCTTTTTCTACTGCCTATTTGTATCTCAAATTTGGGTCTAACTTCTAAAAACATTCCAACTCTGTTGAGCCTTTGGGAATAGTTTTCATCAATTTTTGGTAGATTGAGACATCCATTATACCTACTACCAAATTAACTTCTCTTGAAAATGGCACCACTACATGTTTGTTGGAATGTTTGGAACGAAATAAATAACATTAGTTTCAGGGAGGTGGAGATGACCATTGATAGTGTGGTAATGATAATCATTAAGAAGCTCCATGAAAACTTCATGATTTCTAAATGGAAGAATTTTTCCTATCCCTCCTCCCATTTGGATTTCCAAGTGGTGACCAAATGGAAGATCTCTATTGTTGCTTTTAATTTTGATAGCTCCAAATAGTAGGCCCTTGAAAGGACTTTTTGGCATCCTCCGTGCCAGGTGGTTGGATCAAGCTCAACTTTGATGGAGTAGTAAAGAAGGAGGTTTCTATAAGATTTGAGATAATTAGAGATGGGGAAGGAAAGGTAATCCTATCTTATTCTAATACTTCAGTACCAACTCCTATAATATGGTTGAAGCTTTGGCCCTTTTCTAGAGAATCAAAATTTTGGCCTTAATGGAAAATTTTATAACCTTTGTAGAGGGTTATTCCAAATTGATTAAAATTTGATTACTAAAATTTTTCATTAATGATCAATTGTAGGGTGGGACTCGGCAATTGTGTTGTCTAATGTTTGGCCTCTCCTTGAGAAAATGGAGAAAACTAGATCTCAATGCACATACAATAAAGGAAACCAAGTGGCTGATAAATTTGCTAGTTAAGGGTTGGAGCTAACTTGACTATGTTGTTGAAATAACTGGAAACCATCCAATTTTCATTTAGACTCTTTTTGTGTAATGTACCCTACTAGGAAATGGAATTATTTAATATGGAGTTTTCTAATTAATATTTTTATACACCAAATATCTACCTTTCTTTCTGTATTTCTCCTAATTAATTTTTGATCACTTATTAGTGCATAATGTTCCTTGTATACTTTGTTATAACAAACTATGTGCCTTTTTGTTAATTTTTTTCATTATTTATGTTTTTAACTATATATTTAATTTATATATTTCTATTATTATTAAGAAAAAATTGTCATACATCATCTACACCACTAACCTTTCTTAAAGGGTTGACCATAGATAAAATAAGGGAAGAGTACATAATGTAATTTATAGTGAATTTTAATCAATCTTGGTTTAATCCTCATTCATATGATGTAAATGGTGCGTTCTTTGTTGTTGTAGCCAGCTAACATTTCTTGGCTTTCTCCTTCCATTCTATATTACATGTTGGGGTCAATACAATATAGAATGCATTAGGACTGGAGGAATGCACATTCTTGTGTCTATAGCTGAATTGACATGGAAGTGCCTCAATCTTTCATTAATTTTAGAGTATGTACAATCTTATTTAGCTACTATAGATGTGTTAGGAAAGCTACTTGAAGAAAATGCCTTCCAAATGCCAATTTATAGGGGAAATATAAAATATTGTAAATGTACCTTAACACATTGAGATGCATAGGAAAAATGAGAACATTAAAAAACAATATTCACACAAGATAAACACAGAAAACTCTATTTAACATGGGAAACCCTTTTGGTAAAAAAACTCACGGCCCCAATACCCCCAATAAACTTTGTACAATAGTAAACAATTTACATACAATTAACTCTAGTTTTTAGATGTGCTTACAGGCTTAGATTGCCTTTACAATCAACCAAACTTTCACAACCACAACCTCTTTAGCCTAATGAATCTGACAAAAAATTATATAATGTGCAATTTGTTATGGAATTTGGTTCATCAACTATCATAGAGAAAAAGTGGCTATAGTCCCAATGGTTACTCATCCATTTGACAATCACTCTTCTAGTTGGTAGTCCCTTCGGCCTCTAAATCTCTCTTTGATATGGTTCACTCTCTTCAACCTTCAAAACTCCCTTTGGCATCATGAGGCTTCACTGCATGAATCTACAGACCACACACGACTCCACTATAGGACATGCCAAAACAACATTGTGTCATTGTATAGTGATTCACATCCACAATATAGTATGATGTACCCACTATATGGTGAGACTGCTTGCACTGTATGGTGCATTTTGTCATCTTAACAATCTCCCACTTGAACAACAATCTGATATGAGAATACTCACCAAGATAACCAAATATTGAATCAAGACTCAACTAAGAATACTCTCCTCAATTCATATCAAATAAATGCCTCTTAGACTTCCTATAGTGACCATTCCAACAAACATATCTCTAATCACAAGAGATAAGACCATCATCTTCATCTCAAACTTTCCATGAGAACCTATAACTAATCAATCCATGTCAACTCTAAATGCAACATTACAATATCACAAAGTATCCAAAAATTGATCAATGCACTCAAAATAAAGAAATTAAATCAAGATCAACAAGTCAAAGTTCCAACCATAGTCTTAGGAACATAAACATGATAATATGATCTAAACAATCTCAACGAGAGAGATTACTTGCTCCATTCAAACATATCATAACATGTTAAATGAAAACATAAACCACACCCTTATCAAAGACTCCATTGAGCCCTCAAGATGGCAACATCTTCAGTCACATGAAGATTGACATCTTGAAATAGTACTTCAAAAAATGTGAAAAGATCCTTCTACAACATCAGAATCTCACACATTAAAAATCTATAATACCAAAGAAGATAAATTACATTATCATTGTAAAAAACACCTACTAAACCATGGTGTTGAGTTACACATGACATCAACATCACTACCAACAACTCCCACTATACGATGGTGCTAAGTCACACATGGCATCGTGACAAACATCTTCCACACAAAGATTTACTCTAATCAGTCATCATTAGATGAATGATTAGCCTAAGAAGCACTACTTGAATCCTTATTGTAACTTTAAGAAGACTCATAGTCAAAAGAACTCTTCATTTCTTCTTCTTCTTCTTCTTCTTCTTCTTCTTCTTCTTCTTCTTCTTCTTTTCTTTGCAATCCTTTTGGATATGACCAACCTGCTCGCAATTCCAACACTTTGCTTTGGACTTATTCCTAGAACATTCATGTTTCATGTCCTTCTTGCTTGTGTCCTTCACTCTTCCTTAAATGATGAGAACCTCCGTAGCCATCTCTGATAGAAATACATCAACCACTTCATCCATTTTTTATTGGGTGCATGTACTTCTAACGGCCATCAAAAGATGATCCCATGAATCAGGCAATAGGCATAGCAGTAGAATGCAAAAATCTTCTTCACTAATAGATACACCAATAGATGTCAATTGCACACAATCACCATATTCAATTTTTTAAAATAATCTTCCATAGTCATTCCTCTGTCCATCTTCAAAGAGTAAAAGTTCTTTCTCAAGAAGAGTTTGTTTACCAAGGATTTTCCCTGATAAGTATCTCCCAACTTCATCCACAAATAATTTTCAATTTTCTCCTCAAGAAAATTCAAGAGAGCATAATCCATAAGATATATCTTTATCAATCCTTTGGCCTTTCAATCTATTAAAATATGATCTTATTGCTTCATTTTTGAAGGCTTGTTACCAGACACAACAACCTATAGATTATGATCAACCAATATATCTTCAACGTTAAGTTTGTGCCATTGAAATTTTCAATCTCTACTCTCCATGTACCCACCATATCAATCATTAGAGAAACAATTTTGAAATTCCCACTAGAAATAATTTGACACAGAAAACAACCCTACCCAACAAGGATAACCTAGGCTCTGATACCACTTGACAGGAAAGCTTCTTGCAGAAAATGCCTTCCAAATGCCTTTTTATAGGGGAAATATAAAATATTGTAAATCTAATTTAAAACATTGAGATGAATAGGAAAAATGAGAATATTGAAAAAAAAAATTCATAAGATATATAGAAGACCATAGTTAACATGAGAAACCCTTTCAAGAAAAAGCCCACCACCCAAAAACCCCTGAGAAACTTTTTATTATAGTAAACAATTTATATAAAATGAACTCTAGATTCTAGACAAGCTCATAGGCTTAGATTTCCTTTACAATCAACAACACTTTCACAGCTCTAGCCTCTTCAACTCAAGAAATCCTTCAAACATTTATACACTCTACAATTCATTTTTGAATCTAGTGCATTAATTGTCATAGAAAAAAATAGTTATAGTCCCAATGGTTACTCACCCATCTAAGATCACTTTTCTAATTGGTAGTCCCTTCAGCATTGACTCACTACTTTTAGCCTTTGAAACTCCCTTCAGCCTCAAAAACTCCCTTTAGCACCATGAGGCTTTACCATATGGTTGTACAAACCACACATGACTCCACTGAATGGTATATCAAAAATCATTGTGTTGCTGTATGGTGACTCATATCTACCATATAGTATAGTGGATGCATCATGTAGTGAGATTCCTTGCATAGTATGGTGCACTTCATCATCTTAACAAGATGTTGACCCTAGATCTAGAGGACATTGGATTCCTAAACTTCCAAGAACTTCCCTTGAACTTAGGTGCACTAGTGCATTACAGAAGCATTTATTCATGCCATGCACAATGCATATTCATTACATACAATTTAGATAACAAATTTAGTTATTTTCTCTGGCCACCATCATTTGAAGGCTTTTTGATAATTTTTTCCTTTTATGTAGCTTGATGCTAATCTTGATTTACTCTCCTATAGATACTTCTAGCCACACTATATTAAGTGTCAAAATCTTTATTCTCAGTGAAAGGGACCATGACATCATATTATTTTTTTATATATTTTAGGTGGTGACATAGGATTTCATGATCACATTCATTGGTGAAAGTATATGTATTTAGATTTTTGAAATCTAATCTTGGGGTTTATATCGGGTTATAATATTTTCCAAACACTTAATGAGAGGCTTCTTTTTCATGAGCCTCTTTGTAATTCTATTGACAAGATTCCATAGTGGTTTCTCTCATAGGATCTAGATATCTAGTATAATCATGTATTTCTTCATGTAGGTTCTACATTTTATTGTAGGTTATACTCTATTCTATAATTTGTATCGTAATGGGTTATGAACATATTTTTTCTGTCTAGTTCTTTTCTCTGGGAGCCCTTTCATGAACCCATTTTATTGTTAATATAAATTTCAAGTTTCACCAAAAGAAAATCATATTTAATTATTTTAAATAATACATAATTACGATTTAATCCATGTTCATTTATATTTTTTATTATTATAATAAAATATATTATTTCATATTAAATTATAATATTAAGTTTTAATTATTTTAGTTGTCATTTCACAATCCTCCCCTCTAGCATTTTATTTTTCCTCAAGAAAAAAGTTATATTCATAAGTTTTCTTGTAGATTGTATAATGAATGCAAGAAATTATAAGGAATTCATAGAGTATGCATGAAAATACAAATCATGCTCAAAGTAGACACATAAATGCATTACAACATGAAGTAGACACATGAAAACATGAGGAAGATAGAGAAATGCATAAAAATATGAAGTAGACATAATGTAATCACATAATACATGCATTTTTTATTAATGCCTTACAATTCAATGGAGTTAAGAGGATGATTTAAAAAATTTAATTCTTTGATAGAACCATGTAAACAAAATTGATCATGAGTACATATGTATATATAAATAAGATTATAGTGTCTCTTAATAGAATTAAATAAATTCATCTTTAACACTCACACAAACCTCAAAAGATTGAAGGGGTTGATGGTATCCATGTTGCTCAGACATACTTTTTTCTATGGATTCCCATTAAGTTTACAATTCCAAGTCCGCATCATGTAAGATTATGGATTACTAACCCCTACCCTATCTTGGGACAAAGATCTAGTTTCTTGGATTTAAATAAGCCTCTTCTTGGTAACATAACTACCTTATCTTATTTGTTAGATAGGAATAAAGTTATTGTTAATACATATAGTTATAAATGAGAGGTAATGATAGTTTCTTGTATATCCAACCATATTATTATTTCAACTCAATGAAGGATGGAGTAGATTTTATCCAAGTTTCCTAGATACCAAATTTATTGTTGATTCTCTCAAAGTTTGTAGGTTGAAGTCTGCATCATGAAAGATTATGGATCGTTGACATATATATATATATATATATATAAAATTCCTATTCAATTAATAACATAGAAAAAATCTCATTCTTAATAATATTTACTTAATTCTAATTATGAGTCCCTTATAAATTAATGAACATTCCATGGTAGTAGTGATTGGATAGGGCTAAAAGTGTACGATATCCAAGATAAATAGACCTATACAATACTTAGATTCTCCAATCATGCAAGGAAAATACTTAGATTCTCCAAGTCCTTCCAAAATTTTTACTGTGTTTAATCCTCCTTTAGGTTCAGCCATATGGAATTTTATGATCTCTTCAAAGGATATTGTTTGTAATTATGTTACTTCGGAAATTCACAGTGGAGAGAAAGTAAAGTTTTGGGAAGACTCATGGAATGGATTTCCCCCTCTATGCAGACAACAAAAGTTGGATGAAGCACACCAAGTCCTAAAAGCTGAGTGGGGCTCCACTTTTTGGGACTATGTTTTAGCTATTGAAATTCATTCAAGAAGGGTTCTCTAGAAAGAACCTCCAACACATCTTCTTAGTCAACCAAGTGTCCTTTCCTTGAGGGACTCTCTTGTGTTGTAATTATGATATATTTGTCATTAGTACAAACACTTATTTGATTATGAATGCTTACCGAGCTCATCACTTAGTCTATAGTGTATACCAAGCATTGAGTGGTTACCTTATAAGTTCAATAGGTAAATTAAGAAAGCAGTGTTCACTGAGCAAAGCAAGGTAAATGAAGAAAATAGTGTTCACCGAGCAAGGCAAGGTAAATGAAGAACTCGATGTTCACCGAGAAAAGAAAGGTAAATGAAGAACTCAGTGTTCACCGAGAAAAGCAAGGTAAATGAAGAGCTCAGTGTTCATCGAGCAAAGCAAGGTAAAATAAAGAACTCAGTCTTCACCGAGCAAAGCAAGCTAAATGAAGAACTCAGTGTTCACTGAGCAAAGAAAGGTAAATGAAGAACTCAGTATTCATCGAGAAAAGAAAGGTAAATGAAGAACTCAATGTTCACCGAGAAAAGCAAGGTAAATGAAGAATTCAATGTTCACTAAGAAAAGCAAGGTAAGCGAAGAAGTTAGTTTTTACCGAGTGACACTATATCTACCGAGTCACCAATGGTTACCGAGTTCCAAGAAGTGTAGTGTGGCTAGTATGAACTGAGTGTCTACTTCTACCGAGTGCATGATGATGCTGAGTAATGTAGTGGATGTCGAGTATCAGAAGGTCACCGAGTCAGCTTGAGGAACCCAAGTTTTCTACTATCTAGCCAACTCAGTAATGTTTTGTTCACTTGTGTTTTTGTCGACCTTGTAGTTGTAAATAATGGAATGATATATATATGTGTGTGAAAAAGATAAAAGAAATAGAGGTTGATGTTCATATAAAAAAGAGAGGTTGATGTTCATATAAAAAGAGGATGTTGAAAATTAGCAGCAGAATAAAAGGAACAACAACAAGGTCAACATAGGAGCAGAAAAGGTATATCTATCACATCAGGTGATCAATGTAAAAAGGATCTTAGCAGAAAATAGTCATAAGTAGATCCACTACTTCATCCTAATAGGTTAATCAGTTTATAAATCTTTTAATAGGATAGACATAACAGTCTTTTTGTAAATCTCCTAACATAGTGCATACTTCACTATATGTTTCTAAATCCTCTAACAAGGTAGATCTAGCAGTCCTACTTGCTCCTAAGAGTGCAGATCACCAAAAGTGATCATTGTAAGCCTTAATAGACCAATTTTATACTACATTATTGAAGTTTTGTGGGCTTCATCCCCACCCCGATTTTAATTTCTATTTGGAAGGTTTCTAGGTCACCAAATCTTTGTGTACATGTGCAATGAATGTTTTTTCTTTCAGTTATGCAATAGATTAGATGAATGAATGGTGAATGGTTAAAAATTGGTTAAACTTTTTATAAGTTACTAATTCACCCCTCCCCTCTCAGTAACCTATCTTATCCTAAATATTTCCAACAATTGGTATCAGAGCTTTATGGTTCTTAGGATAAAGTTTGACAGCTTGAGCAAAGATCAAGGACAATGGAGATATTCAGACTTGACAAATCTATTGAAAATGAAAAGCTAGATCTAGAAATGGCCATGGCTCAACTCAAGGAAGCAAAGGAGCATCTTTCTCAATCTCTAAAAAGAAGCAAGGAACTTCTAAGACAAATAAATGATCATCAGTATGTTTAAGAAAAGATTGAAGACCTTTTACCATCAAGTAGGTCCAATGAAGCTAATGAAGCAATCAAAGAACTCCTAACAAAGAATGGTTCTCTACAGGAAGAAGTAAGGAAGCTTAAAAGAGAACAAGAAATCCAATAAATCAGGCTATGCGAAGCTTTGGAATAGAGAAACAAAGCAAATGAAGACTTAGAGGTAAGAAATAATCAATTCCTCTAGCATGAAAATCTTGTAGGTCAACTATCTAATGCAAATGAAGAAATTTTGAATCCAAGATCTAAGAATGAAAGTTTGAGAAATGATTTAATCACTAAAAGACAAATCAATGCAAGCTTACAAAGTGATCTGAGATCTGAGAGACAAATCAATGAAAGTTTGGAAAATGACTTGATCACTGGAAGGAAAGTCAATGAAAGAATGATGAAATCTCAAACAAACATGAACCAATTGAATCAAAAAAATGAGAAAAATCTTCATAGACAAAAGGGTAAAACCAGTCTTGGATATAAGGAAGAAGGTGAATCCTCCAAACAAGGTACCCAAAGGAATCAAAGACCCACTTGCAATCACTGTGGCAAGATAGGTCATACATCAAACAAATGTTGGAGTAATGGAAAAGGAAAATTCAATGGTAAATGCTTTAACTGCAATCAACAAGGTCATAAAGCTAATGAATGCAAAGAGAAACCAAAATTTGAAGGCAAATTTCACAAATGCAAGAAACAAGGTCAAAAGGCATCTCAATGCAAATCAAAAACATTCAATCCAGTAGAACAAATTATCAAAGCAATATTTTGTTGGGACTACAATACTTGGTGTAGGTGTCACTATTGTGGAGAATATAGACACATTGGGGTAAACTGTGCAAGACATCACCTAAGAAAGAAGGATACAACTATAAGGTGTTGCACATGTATTGAACTTGGTCATATAGCCAAGAATTACATGAATACTAGAAGAATTGAAGATGAAAAGAAAGCTAAAGCTAATAACATTCGAAAGTAGATGAGACAATAATGGATTCCTAAATCTACCGAGCAAGACAGTTCAAATGATGGTCATGTCACTCAAGAAATGGGTGACTCCACCATTTCCAATCAGATTTAAGAAGAATCAAGAACTACATCATCAAGCCATATCTCAAGTAGTTCTAGACTAAAAGAGTGCAAATGATCAAATCAGTATTTCAAATTCAAGGACCAAAGAAAAGTTATCATTCACCATGTTGCATCTACTAAGCAAGATTGGTTAAAGACCTTACCAAGCTAGGTCGGGAGTATCAAAGATTTTGTTTGATCACCAAGTTGCAAAGCTTTTATCAAGTAGATCGATGATAGACTGGCAAGCTCTATGTCATCTCATCTACCTTTGTACTGAGCATTAATGATAGTATTTCTATCAAAAGGGAAGAATTTGATTTTATTTTTCACCGCGACTTAAGAATACTTAGAGCTAAAAGATTTCTAGTGAATCCAGAGCAAATCCCAAGTGATTTCAAGGTTTTCTTATACTTAGTAAGTAGCTATGGCATCCACAAGCACCAGTAGCACCAAGGAAAAAAGAGGTTCAAAAATGTTGATAAAGGGTACAGAATGGAAAGTGCCCAACTTCAAGATTGTTCCGACCATTGCAAAATCACTCGACCCAACTAGAGCTCAATCACAAATACCTCCTAAGGTACTTCTTATCAATGATATTTGTACTCATTTCAAATGTTCTATTCAAGAAATCAGAAACCTAAAAATGGATAGTGGCCTAGGTGAAATGAGTATAGATGGCTCTCTAAAACTTGAGTTCACGCATCTTGAAACCAAAGGCTTGACACATATCTTGCATATGCCTAGAAACTTCCAAACCAAATGGATTAGGTATATCTTGAGTAGGGTGCATAATGGACAATTATGGTTAGTGTAGCTAGTGCTAATCACTAAGAAAATGATTCACAAAATCATGGGTCTCCCTATGCTTTGTAAAGCAAAAGCCACCAAAACCCTAGGTCGGGAGGAGTTACAGAAGAAAACCCTAGCCAAATGGGATGGTAGAGGTTTAAAGGTAAACATTTTATTTGATGTCAAACTAAGATTCGACATTCATGTAATTGCATATAAATTATACAGTTCTAGTAGATTGAATAGTGTACCTTGTGAAGCTATGGATTTGGCCCTCAAGATTGTAAAGAAAAACCTTGAATTTGATCTGTCCAAGGTATTGCTGAAACAATTGAATAAAAATATGGACAGTATAAGAACTTCCAAGAATAACTCTTGTAAATTTGATTTTCTGTTGATTTGTTTATTTTTCTACATTCAAAAATTCTTTCCATCTAAAGGAACTGTCGTATGGAGAAAAGACATTTCAATTTTTTATTAGATAAATGAGTTCATAGCAGAGATGGGTGAAAATTTTGATAGCATTATGGAGAATTATTTTGAAGACTTAAAGGAGAGGATGAATAACAAGTTTAGGATTCCTCCTAAGCTTGTTGAGGACTATAGAGATGATGTATGTTTCATGGTTGACTGTGATAAGGTGTACATCCAGGCAATCAGACCCCGAGTTGCATGGGTAAAACCTCTTTCCTATGAGGTAAATATTGATGAAGCCAGAGACATCAGAGAAGCACTGGTAAATGAGCTAGTAGACCCAAGGCAACTTATTTTTGGAACCTATGATGAAGCAAAGGCTAGAATTGAGCTCGAAATCAAGCTACCACTGGCCATAAGCAAAGGCAAGAGGAAGATAGAAAAATTGAAAACTACATCTGTCCCTCTTATGCTAATAGAAGGTAAAGGTGAGGACAAAGGAGATGATGAAGAAGGAGGAGAAAAATAAAAAGAAGAACAAGAAATTGAAGAAGAACCTTCGAAGAAGGAAGGTAAGGTAATAATTACCAAACCTAAGAAGAAGCCTACTATAGTATTCACAAGAAGAACTAGAAAAGGTAAGTAGGAACCTATACTAGTCAGACCTACACCCACATTCGAGCAAAGGCTTAAACAATTAGAAGAAGGAGAAGGCATCACAAATTTCAAGGCATTGAAATTTGAAACTAGAATAGATGCTAAGAAAATGCAGATAGAGGAACTGGTACTCAGCAAGATGGGAAAATGGAAATACTCCCCAGACCAACTTGCCTCCCAAATCTCAAAAGAACTATTGGAGAGATTGCAACCGAGATGGGAATTAGCCACCCAAAAATAGAACACATCTGTGAGCAATCCCTGAAGAATCTTCAACCAAGTCTCATTGGAGTAGAAGTAAAAACTACAATGAAAAACCATGAAGGTAAAATGATGATCAAAATCCACACATGTTAAATTTTGATCAAAGACATTGAGCATGTTGTAAATGATGCTACAAAAATGTGGAAAAACATCTAACATCTGCATAAGCCCAGTGAAGACCCAGTGGAAATCAAGGATGATGAAAGTAGTGACAGTGAGGATATTGATGGCACTCCATCCATCACAGTTTCACTCAGTGAGCTACATGCATTAATGGGTGAAGACAAGGAGGAAGAAGCTGAAGAGGAAGATAAGGAGGAAGATGATCCAATAAAAATTGCAGCAGCAATGATTGCATCCCTTCCTCACTCTCTACCAAAAACTATTTCATCCACTAAGGAGATAGCTTCTACAAGTGAGATTGTGAGCACAATTGCCACATCAATTTTTCAATCTTCACTGGCCTCCTCCCAGCTCCAGGTATCTGAGACAGATGTGCCAAGCACTTCATCTACCGAGCTGACTGTTACTTCTTCAGCTACCTAGCCAATCTCCTCAGATCCATCATCCTTAGTCAGAAAAATAGTAAGTTCCACAATTTTGTCTTCATCAATTCTAGCTTGTTCTACAATTTTGTCAGCACTATTTGCATCTACTTCAAATTCAGTTAGATCAGATACTACATTATCAAGTATATCATCATTTTTGGGAAGTATTCTAGTTTTTGATCCCGTACATACTCCTATTGGCACTCAATCCTCAAGTCCTATCCCAGTTTTCATTGCTAGTCCTTCCATCTCCACTATTGTGTCCACTCCTAAGGTCAAACTAGTCATCACAGAAGTCAAAAAAAAGCAACGATTAAGACTTATGATCACTAGAAAGGAAATTCCTGAAGATATTGACTTAGACATAGAGGTAGTGATTCCAAAAACTGACTATGAAAATGCTACCATTGAAGAGATGATGTATGCTAGTCAACTAATAGAGATGAAGGCTATGTAGAAGTAGTTAAGGTCTGAAAGGGATAAGGAGTACAGAATAATTGAGAATGCTAGGAATATAATTATAGAAGCTATAGGTGTTGAAGTAGATTCTACTCAACACATTTTGATTCAGTTAGAAGAGGCTATAAATAAATTCAATGAGGACACCTCTGGTCAAGAAAAAAATGATTGAAAAGGCTGAAAGAAAATTTGATAATAAGGTGCTTGAGCACATTGCAATAAAACAAGTAGAATTGTCCACAATTTTGGTCAATCTTGAAAATTCTTTTAATAATGTAACTTCACTTTTTGCCAAACTTTGTGATGTTACTGAGTACACCAAGGAGATCAAAGAAAAATTGAATAAAATTGATGAGGATATGAAGGTCAGTTCCCAAATACTGCAACTTGACCCCAATTCAAGTTCATCCCATCATCTCAACATCAAATTTTCATCAGAAAAGTAGGCAGAATTGTTGAGAGAGGAAGCAAGGATCAGATCTACATTGATTGACATTCATAATATGATCCTTCCTGTCATGGACACAATCTAGAAACACATTGCATACTCCAAAACACTAATCCATGACAATAATTTTTCAGTTGCAAATCATGTGATTGAACTTTTAGCTAAAGTATAGATAGCACTCTCCACCTACAAAATTTTACAAGAAAATTGGGATAAGACTTTGGCCCTTATTCTCAAGGTACATTCTGAGTTTATCTCTCATTTTGGTGTTTCTGTGTAAATAAATATTGTTTACTTTGGCATTATTGTCAAAAAGAGGGAGATAGAGTATCAAAGAAGAGATAGAGACATATGTAAATAAGGAAGCCATGTGCAAAGATAGAGATATTTGTAAATACTCTATGCATATTGTATGGGGGAGATATATGTAAATTAGTACGTCAAAGTTTGCACACAAGTTTTGGCTCATAAGTATTTTTGTCACTAATGCCAAAGGGGAAGATTTTTGGGATTATGATATATTTTTCATTAGTACAAACACTTATTCAATTCTAAATACTTACTGAGCTCATCACTTAGTCTATAGTGTATACCAAGCATTCAGTGGTTACCTTATAAGTTCAGCAGGTAAATGAAAGCAGTGTTCACCGAGCAAAGAAAGGTAAATGAAGAATGCAGTGTTCACCGAGCAAAGCAAGGTAAATCAAGAACTCAGTGTTCACCAAGCAAAGAAAGGTAAGTGAAGAACTCAGTGTTCACTAAGCAAAGCAAGGTAAATGAAGAACTCAGTGTTCACCAAGCAAAGCAAGGTAAATAAAGAACTCAGTGTTCACCTAGCAAAGCAAGGTAAATGAAGAACTCAGTGTTCACTGAGCAAAGCAAGGTAAATGAAGAACTCAGTATTCACCGAACAAAGCAAGGTAAATGAAGAACTCAGTGTTCACCAAGAAAACCAAAGTAAATGAAGAATTTAGTGTTAACTGAGGAAAGCAAGGTAAATGAAGAAGTTAGTTTTTACTGAGTGACACTATATCTACCGAGTCACCAATGGTTACCGAGTTCCAAGCAGTGTTGTGTAGCTAGTATGAATCGAGCCTCTACCTCTACCAAGTGCATGATGATGCCGAGTAATGTAGTGGATGTCAAGTATCAGAAGGTCACCAAGTCAGCTTGAGGAACCCGAGTTTTCTACTATCTAGCTGACTTAGTAATGTTTTGTTCACTTGTGTTTTGGCCGACCTTGTAGTTGTAAATAATGGAATGATATATATGTGTGTGTGAAAAAGATAAAAGAAATAGAGGTTGATGTTCATATTAAAAAAAGAGGTTGATGTTCATATAAAAAGAGGATATTGAAAATTAGTAGCAGAATAAAAGGAACAACAACAAGGTCAACATAGGAGCAGAAAAGGTATATCTATCACATCAACTGATCAATGCAAAAAGGATCTTATCAGCAAACAGTCGTAAGCAGATCCATTGCTTCATCCTAATAGGTGAATCAATTTATAAATCCTTTAACATGGTAGACTTAATAGTCTTTTTGTAAATCTCCTAACAGAGTGCATACTTCACTGTATGTTTGTAAATCCTCTAACAAGGTCGATCTAGCAATCCTACTTGCTCCTAACAGGGCAGATCACCAGAAGTGATCATTGTAAGCCTTAACAGGCCAACTTTATACTGCAGTATTGAAGTTTTGTAGACATCATCCCCACCCCAGTTTTACTTTCGATTTGGAAGGTTTTTGGGTCACCAAATCTCTGTGTACATGTGCAATGAATGTTTGTTCTTTTAGTTATGCAATATATTAGACAAATGAATGGTGAATGGTTAAAAATTGGTTAAAAGTTTTATAAGTTACTGATTCACCCCTCCCCTCTCAGTAACCTATCTTATCTTGAATATTTCCAACATCTTGCTGAAATAAATTTTTTTCTTTCTAATAGGAAAGATATAGTTATATGGGCCCTGGCCAAAGGTGGTGATTATTCAATCAAGGAAGGTTATTATGGTCTTCGACAAGCATATAATTCGAGAAAGAAGTGTTGAACTTTTTCCTTTTGTTGGAACTCCACTGTGTTTCCTAAGGCTGGATGTTTTGCTTGGCTAGCCCTTAGAAAAAGAATACTCACCAGTGAATGGTTGTCCAAGCTAGGTATTGCTGAATCTTTTATTTATAAATTATGCAACAAGGAGCTAGAATCTACAGATCATCTTCTTCTCCAATGTCCCTTTGCTTATGAGTGTTGGGTTTTTGTGTTGAACAAGCTTCAAATGTCTTTACCTTTTCCAAATAGTCTTTGGGACCTATTTCAATCTTGGCTAGTTCTATTCTCAAGATCTCTATTTGCTAGTATTTGGAAGTGCATCCCAGCTACTGTGGTGTGGGCCATCTGGTGGGAATGTAACAAGATCATTTTTCGCAATGAAAAATCAAATCTAGAATTTGTTCTAGATGGGATTGAGAATGCAATTTTAGAAAGAATAAATGAAAATATGTTCAATTGTATGAATAATATTTCAATTTCCACTTGGGATTATCTTCTTCTAAATCTTTGGAAACAATTTAAGTTACCTCCAGGTTTCTCTGCAAACTAGAATTCTAATCATCAATTTGATCGACGTCATGTAAAATGGTCTACCCCCTCTAGAAATTTTCTAAAGTTAAATTTTGATGGTGCTCTTGCGAGAACCCTGGTAAGTCAAGATTGGGTGCTTGTATTAGAAATTGGCAAGGTGAAATAGTTGCAATCAAAGTAGATGTTCTACCAGTTGGTACTAGCAACCTTGCAGAAGCTCAAGCCGTATTGGCAGGTCTAATTTTGGCAAAGAGATGTAATGTTTCCACCATCCATATTGAAGGTGATTCTCAGGTAATTATAAACTCTTGTCCCTCACGATCTTCTCATACCTCAAAACTAGCCTATATCCTTCAACAATGCTGGGATTTAATTGATTCTTTTCAAGCTACTTGTTTCTCTCATACTCTGAGGGAGGGCAATAAACTAGCTAATTGTCTAGCTAATATTGGTTGTGAAGGCTCCATATTTGAATCTTTCCATTCAGAGATTATTTTTTTGAAATTCCCATGCCTAGTAGAGTGCCATATTTGGGACACAAAGAGTGCATGTTCACAAATGCTCCAATTTGACAAGAGGTTCAAAGCTCTCTTGATTTTAGTTAAATCTTTTAGAAGGAGAGGTTCATTGGCATAATTGGACCCCGATCATTGTTGAGCATTGATATATATCATATTTTTGGTACTCTTTCTTAGTGCAAAGAAATTGTATTTTGTTGTAGGTATGCCTGGTATTACATATCAGCTTTTAACACTTTTGTATTTCAGCAACGATTCAGAGTTTTCTTGCTAGTTCTTTCTCTGATGAGCCCTTGAACTAGTTTATTAATAAATATATTATATAAGTGCTATGTCACTTTTTAATTTAAAAAAAAAAAAACTAGACCTATATAATTTACCAAATTACAAAAGTATAATTCAAAGTAATGATATTTAATTTTATCATTATAATTATTTATCAATTATATAACTCACATATATATGATTAAATGCCCATCTATTAATTATTGACTTGCAACTATTGTTTTAGAAGGTGAATTCTTTTTCTAATAATACTAAGTAATAATTTTATAATCACATGGATATTCTTATAAATTATAAATCAGAAATTACTTTTCAGATCTTAATAGTATTGATTCTTAGTCCTTTACTTAATTCCAATGTAACATGTTTTTTTCCTTATTTTTCCTTAATAACTCTTTTTTATTTCTTTTATTATGGTCTTATACAAAAAGAGGTAGATAGATTACTAGTAGTTCTATATTTTTTTGCATGCAATGATAAGCCGATAAGAGTGATATATTTGATGTGCAGTAAAAGTGGAATATTATGTGCAAATGCAACATAGATTAGTTAAAACACTAGAGTTTAATTAGATAGGGTTGGAATTATAATTAAATTAGTGCTAGAATTAGTTAACTATATGAGAGTTGGTATTTAATCAAGGTTAGTCTTTCATCATGGTTACATTTTTACCCAACATTGAAATAAATGATCATGGTTTGATTATATTCAAATTAGGTTTAGATTTTGACCTAAAGTTCAATTATATTTAGGGTACCTAAAATTAATAATATAATATAGAATTATGTTAAATTTTTTTAGATTTTATATAGATTAAACTTTAATTTTTTTGGCATAAGTTTTAGGGTCAAGTTTAAGGATTCATTTAGACCATTTTTATTTGCATAAGTTTTAGGGTTAGGTTTAAGGATTCATTTATCAAGTGATCCCAATTTTTCACTAAAGATAGGAGTAAATTTTCGAGTATGTGCAGGATCATGGTGTATGAAACTATGGCCTTAAGTGGCAGTGAAAAACCAACAAATTAGGGTTATGTCAACTTGACACATAATTTTAAAGAGGTTCTAGACTTTATATCAAAAAGTTATAAGAAAATAATCTATAGGAAATTGAATCTAGTTTCTAAAATACAAGGCCTTATCTAGAGAAAAAATTATTTGATTGGTCAAAAGTTTGGATTTTAATGCAGTGCTACAAAAATTTCAGGGCAAAAATAAAAAGTAGCTGTATGTCTGACCACCTTAACCATAATCAAATGATAATACTTTTAAATATAATTTCAGATATAAAAAGTAGACTCATGCCTAGATGTGACACATATTTTTGGGAATTTTTATTCCAAATAAATAATTAATTATGAATTTTCTACTATACTGTTTTCAAAATTAAAAAACTCTCATGTCTAACCACCTTAAGTAGTTCAAAAAAAATCAAAATTAAGTTTTTTTTTTTTCTTATACTAGTCAAAGCATAGAATGTGATGCATCTTTTGGATTTCACAAATCTTATATGGTTTGAAACTTATAGCTATTTTTCAACCAATATGTCAATCGGCACTTTGTAGCTAACTCCATTAGAAAATAAGTAATAATTACTTACTGAACTCATAATTTGACAAACCTTACATTTATGAAAAGCTAAGAACATTCTTAAGAAACCCTTTTCATTACATCAAATTTTGGTTTAAAAAAAGTTGTCAGCTACATGCTTGAAGTAAAAAGCACATAAAAACATGCTAGAAACACATTTTCGGGATGTTTTAAAGATGACCATATAAGGTTGGTATCGAAAGATATAGTAGGAATTATAAAGGTATTAATTATTTTCATTTAGTATCAGGATGGGTGGGAAAAAAGTTGGAATAGATTTTGAAATTCTTTGAGGCATTTCATAACTATATATTTTTCAGATCGCCACTTTTTGGCACACCATGATCCTGCACATACCCTTTGGAAGGTGCTAAAAGATCAATTATTATTTACTAATAGGATTAGGAATATGAGATCTTAGATATAATTAATATTAGAGTTAGGGTAGAATTTTGCATAATAATTGTAATTATAATTATCTTTTTGGTTTTAATATAACACTAGGGTTAGAATTACTATATATGGTTAAAAATATATTTATAGGATTTAGATTACACATTGGTTATGATATTTATTATTTAATTTGCAACTTTTGAAAATTACTAGCTATTTTTTATTACACTTTATTTAGTGAAAGTTAATCAAACATTAATTCTAATATCTATCATTTTTAATGGAAAACATATTATATAAATGTAACAAAGAAGCATTATAGTGATTTGACATTTCTATTGTCTAAATTAACTAGAATTAAATAATTAATTAATATATAAACTTGTTTTTTTAAGCATTAGTAGAAAATAGAAATAATGAAATTAATCTATAAATAAAGAACACTTCTAATCTATATTTTCCTTTTTACATTTGAATTTTTAAATTATAAAATTAAAATATTATTTTAATTTAAATGTATGAATACATAATGTCATACTGAAAAGAAAAAAACAATTTAAATATATAGGACCCTTTTTGTTTTTCTATTTAATTAAATTTTTTATTTAGTTTAAATTGATATTTCATATTTAAAAATTAAAATAATTTCTAATTTTTAAAATGTATCATTTAATTTTATAAGTAATCTAAATATTTATAAAATATTTTTATTTTTTATCCTAGATTTTATAGAAATAAAATTTAAAATTATTAACTATTTTATAAAAATTTCAAAACTAAAATAAAAATAAAAATACAAGATTTCTCTAACAATATGAACAATTATAAAAAACTGTTATGTAAACACAATTCAATGCTATATAATAGTAATTATTCATAATGACAAATACAAAGATAAGATAAAAAATTAGAAATCAGGTAAAAGATTATGGGAAGTTTCTTAAACATTGTTTGGTCATAAAATAAAAATCAGAAAATTTAAATTTTCTCAAAGTTAAAATTCACTAGAAAAGATAATTATCTAGTAAAGTATTACTACTTGTCGGAGAAAAATGTAAATCTGGAGGAAAGCTCCCACAATAAGCCTATCAACATAATTACCCTATTAAAAGTGGAGTTTTTAAATTTCCATTTATTAGCTATTTCCAATGTGAGCTTCATTTTTGTATTTTTTTGCACCTAATTGTTGAATGTGTGTTTTATTTATCCCATATTTTTCTCCTCTAAATAAGCATGGATAATAATAAGGTGTTGAATTCTTACTTAAATGGATGTTTGATTGATCAATCCTTAGAAACCATATTCCTATCAAGATATTTCGTTTTCTTTTATCGCCGATTCATACATGTATATGGATATTTCCTACATTAGTTTATTTTATTTGTTTCTGGATACTAACCTATGTTATATGCTCATTTTTAATTTTAATTTTTCTTTTGTATATGCATTTTCCTTAGGTTGAGGTCTAATGAGCACCTTCTTCTTATAAAATATAGCGGGTGCTATTGAGATTTTTAAGAATATTTAAAGGGAAGTAGTCCCATAAATTTTAGATTGTTAGAAAGCAAAGTCCACCAAGAGAACTAAGAGGGGGGTTGAGGGTGGGGGGGGTGGTGCGGGGAGGGTGTGTCAATTATCATATCAATACAACTTTTATCAACCTTATTAAACCTAAAACATGTGAAAAATACAATCAACAACCATAAGAAGATACACATATACAATAACACCAGATAAGCTAATTAGAGAACCCCTTGATCAGAGGGAAAACCCCATTGGGGATGGTACCCACAAAATGATGTACTAATATTAAATTTCCTTATAGTAGGATGGACTCTATTAGGAAGCCAATGAAATACATTTAGTACATATTAGTCCCTATTAGGAGACTTTGAATTCCTATTAGGAGATTCTATCCCAACTAGGAGTTGTGCCAAGCCTATTGGGAGTTATAGAAGGTAGGTCGACCCAGTGTCCAAATAACTTCAAGGGAAAGTCCACCGAACTCGCTATTAAAATAGCCTCAATATTATTCCATATAGAATAATAAAATGTGTAATAACTTGAACTCCTTCTCTATCCTCTTTATTAGACAAAACCTATTCAGATCTTAATACCATATCTTCAAAATTAGATAACATTGATCCCTTTAATCACTTACACATATGTACCAACTTCAGATATCACTTCCACAATTTGCACTTGTACAACTTAGTCACACTCGCATAATCACTCCTCATAAGGAAAATAACCTTCCTTTATACCATATCCTAAAAATAATTAATTGAGTTAGCCTTGTGGTTTTCTCATTTAATTATAATAGGACCTCATTAAGATATTACAAAATATTACATCCTTTTGCAATTGTTATCTCATAGTAAATACAACTTCTCACACGTGTGACCTATGACATCACACACTTGTTGACATCATCACTAGGCTATCTTCTATCATTGTCCAACTTCACCCATCATGATTCTATACCTATTAATAGATACAATCTAAATATCAAACACCACATCTCAAGTACTTACTTTTGAAACTTCTTTTTACCGATTTTCCCAATTATACACTATTTACACATGGCAATCTTAGGTTTCTTTAGATAAGGTATGGCTCTTAATATTTTGTTCTTTCTTATGGTGATTAGGTTATCAAAGTTAACATGATACATCCTTTTATGCCCTAACCATCTTTCCTCTATTTATTTGTGCAAACATGTATTTTCAGTGAGGTCTAGCTAAAACAGATTATCTTTTGTTTGATTGGTAGTTCCAACTAGGTTTCCTTTTTCATCTAATAGTTTTTCTTTGTAATTGATGAATTCTAACTTGTATCCTATATTATTCAGTTGTGCTACACTAAGTAAGTTATGTCTCAATCCTTCAACCTAGTAGGCTTTCTCTCACTTGATTTGTGTAATGTCCCCACTTTAGAAGTTAAATTAATTTCTTATAACTTTATTAAATAAATTAAAAATTAAAAAGTGACTTTATATTTAATTAATTTAATTAATTATTGTATTACAAGGGAGAAGGTTCTAGAGTGGGTATTAATTATTGGAAAGGGGAAAGCCTCTAGTAATTTAATTTTCTAGAAGAATAACTAATTATTGTATTGCAAGGGAGGAGTTTCTAGAGAGTGCATTAATTATTGGAAGGGGGAAGCTTCTAGTACTTGCAATTAATTAATGTTTTAGTTCCTTCTAGAAGGGTGTAGGAAAAGTATAAATAGAGGTGGTAGAGTCATTTTTGAGCATCAAATTATTGTATTGGATTTTTGTAAATGACATTTGATGAGAACTTGGATGTGTGACTCACATATCTTTCTTGGCATTAGAGCTTGTTCATCCTCTCTTCTAACATTCTAGATGTCATTCCCTTGGAGTTTGGCCTTTGGAATACATGGATATGTACTTGATTTTATCATTGTGAGAAGTAATATTATTTCAGTAGTGGTTCAATCTTCAATTTGCATACATTCCTTCTTTCTCATGCTGTGTGGATTAAAACCTATGTAAAGACATTTAAATTACTTTCAGCAATTGGTTTAGTTCTTGGGCATTCACAAGGTGCCCATCGTTGGAAATATTCAGGATATGACAAGTTACTAAGAGGGGAGGGGTGAATCAGTAACTTAAAAAATTTCTTTTAAATTTACCACACATCCATCTATACTATTGTATACATTAGTATTGAAAGGTAGATCATTCATCACACAAAAGAACACAATATTTTGGTGACCCAAAAACCTTCCAAATAGAAAGTAAAATTGGGGTGGGGATGATACCCACAAAACTTCAATATTGTAGCATAAAGTTGGCCTGTTAAGGCTTACATTGACCACCTCTAGTGATCTTTCCCTATTAGGAGCACAAAGGACTACTAGGTCCACCCTGTTAAAGGATTTACAAACATACAATAAAGTATGCACTTGGTTAGGAGATTTATACATAGACTGTTAAGTCTACCTTGTTGGAGGATTTAGGAAAATGATTCACCTATTAAGATGAAGTAGTGGATCTACTTACAACTGATTACTGCTAAGATCTTTTATACAATGATCACCTTATGTGATGGAAATAACTTTTTTGGCTTTGTATTGACCTTGTTGTATTCCTTGAATTGTTGATGAAAATCCTTCGCATATCCTTCTCATTACTTCACCATTTCTTCATACACATGATATCTTGCAATACATCTTACATATATAACTTTCAAATTTACAAAACTGCAAGGTTGGGCAAAATACAAGTGAACAAATACATTACAAAGTCAGCCCAATAGTAAATAACTTGGGTTCACTAAACTGACTCGGTGACCTTCTGATACATGGTGTCCACTACATTACTCAGCATCATCATGCACTCAATAGAAGTGAAGGCTTGGTCCATACTAATCACTTGATTCAATTCTAAACTCGGTGACCACTGGTGACTCGGTAGATGTAGTGTCGCTTGGTAGATACTACATACTGAGTTTACCTTGCTTCACTCAGTAAAAACTACTTCTTCTAATGCTCAATTTACACTAAACTTCATGACACAAACTTACTTCTTGGTAGACACTGTGAAGCACGATAGGTACTGAGAAACTTGGTAGACACTGCTGGTCTTGACATTTCCTATATTTACTCGATAGCTTCAGGAATGCTCAGTGTAAACTGCTTAACTACTAAGCTTACAAGGTAACCAATGAATGCTCGATAAGAATTTAGAATCGAGTAAGTGTTGTCACTAATGAAAAATATAACATAATGCCAACAATCTCCCCCTTTGGCATTAGTGACAAAAAAACTTATGAACTAAAACTTATGTGAACTGACATTCTGATTTTGATTTTTTAAAATTGATCTTTGTAAAGCTATTGTATATACATATCTTACATATCTCCCCCATACATATGGCATAATACATATACATAGCTTTTATCTATACATATGTCAATTTATTTTATTTCTTATTTTTCTACAAGTCTCTTTTACTCCCCTTGCTCCCTTCTCTTGTTCATCTCATACTCCCCCTTTTGACAATAATGCCAAAGAGTATATATAATAAATTCAAATAGAGACACTAAAATGTGAGAGAAATTCAGAGTGTACCTTGAGAATAAGAGATAATGTCTTATCCCAATTATCTTGCAAAATTTTGCAAGTAGAGAGAGCCACTTGAACTTCTACAGAAAGTTCAATCATATGATCTATTATAGAAAAATTGTTGTCTTGGATCAATATTTTTGAATAGGCAATATGTTTCTACATTTGTTCCATGACTAGAAGGATCATATTCTAGATGTCAATTAGTGTAGAACTGATCCTGGCTTCTTCTCTAAGTAACTCTACCTGCATTTCTGACAAAACTTTCACCTTCATGTGATGTGAAGAGCTTGAACTATGGTCAAGCTATAAATTTTGAGCACTAGCCTTCATATCCACATCAATCTTTCTTCTTCTTTTTTTAACATCCTTAGTGTACTCGGTAACATCACAAAGCTTGCCAAAAAGTAATGTTACAGTTGTAAAAGATTGCTCAAGGTTGCTCAAAATTGTGGATAATTCTACCTGCTTTATTGCATTATGTTGAGCAATGTGCTCAAGCACCTTATTGTCAAATTTCTTCTCTACCTTTTCAATGAGCTTCTCTTTCTTAGAGGTTTCCTCATTGAACTTATATGCAGCCTCTTCTAATCATAAAAAAATGTGTTGAGATGGATCAACATCAACACCAATAGCTTCAGTAATTATATTTTTGGCATCCTCGATTATTATGTATTCTCTACCCCTCCCTTCTCTTAGCTGCTTCTGCCTTGCCTTTTTCTCTAAAAGCTAACTGACCATTCTCATTTCATTGGCTAAGGTAGTGTCCAAATCTATCTTGAGAATAATAATCTCTTTATCCAAGTCTATATCTTCATCAATTTCCTTACTAGTAAGTAGAACTTTTAGAGGAGTCTTTGGTTTTACTTTAGTGCTTGCTTCCTTGGATTTTGAAGTAGAAACAATCGTTGATATAGATGGACTAGTAGAAAAAACTTGAATTGGTCCAACTCGAGGAAAACTGAGAAAAGTACCAACTATATCCAAAATTGATGTGCTTCCCAAAATTGATGTACTAATAGGTAATGTACAAGCTGGAATATTTACAATTGAAGAACAGATAGAAATTGGTGCAGTTAGAGTTCTTGCAGGAAAAATTGTAGAATGGGTTGGCAGACTTACTGTACATGAAGTTGTGGAACTAATAGCTGTGCGTGTTGCTATGATGGATTTCTTGGGTGTTGATGAAGAGGGTTGTATCTTGGTAGATGAAGTAACTAATACTTCCATACAAGATACCTGGAGTTGTGGGGTGGTAGGAGCAGATGACATTTCTTATGTGGATGCAATCAATCCTATTGAAGCTGACTCCAACCCTAATGATGATGTTGGCTTAGGTGGAGAGTGAGGAAGGGAAGCAATGAATTCTACTACAATCTTCATTGGATCATCTTCTTCATCCACTTCCTCCTTTTCTTCCTCTTCAGCTTCTTCCCTTATCTCTTCATCATCAGCCCTTAGTGCCTAATAATCTTCAACATCAAAAGTAGTACATGGAGTGTTGTCATCATCTTCATCATCACTATCACCATCATCATCCTTGATCTCAATAAGATCATCACTAGGCTTATGTAGATGATAGATATCCTTAAACATGTTTGTTGAATCTCTTACAACATGCTCAATGTCCTTAATTAGAATCAAACATGTGTGAAATTTGATCATCATTTTGCCTTCATACTTCATGGCTGCCTTTATTTCTACCTCAGCGAGATTTAGCAATAGTTTTTTCAAGGATTGTTCATGGATGTCCTTAGCTATCTATGTGGCTGACTTCCACCTTGGTTGTAGTCTTACTAATAATTCTTTTGAGATCTGAGGAGCAATTTGGTCTAGGGAATACTACCACTTTCCCATTTTGGAGAGTAACAGCTCCTCAATCTACATCTTCTCGACATCAATTTTGGTTTCAAACTTTAAAGCCTTGAAGTTTGTGATGCCAGATCTTTCTTCCATCTATTTCAGCCTTTCTTGGAAGGTGAGTTGGGGCTTGTTAAATACTACTTTACCTTTATCTTTTCCTTTACCTCTCTTGGTGAAAAGAACTATGGAGGCCTTTGGAGGTTTAGTAATGATAACCCTCCCTTGCTTCTTTGTTGGCTTTGCCTCCTTCTCTGATTCTTGCTCTTCATCTTCTCATTCTTGATCCCTCCTTCTCAAATTCTTGCTCTTCATCTTCTCATTCTTGATCCTCTCCTTTTCCCTTAGTATTAAGAGACCAGTGATACTTTTCTTTTGGAGTTCATCCCAACCTAGGGTTTTGGTGGATTTAGCTTTTCTTAGAATGGGAAGGCCAATAATCTTGTGAATCATCTATTTGGTGATCAATACGGGCTGCTCCAACCATAACTAACCATTGTGAACATGGCTAAGAATATACCTGATCCATTTTATTTGAAAGCTTCTTGGTAGGTGTGATATTTGTGTCAACCTTTTTGTTTTCAAATGCTTGTGCTCGGGTTTCAACGATCGATTAACACACAAATCTTCTAAAGCACTATCCATTTCTAGGGTTCCTGTTTCTTGAATTGAACACTTAAAATGAGTGCAGATATCATCAATTAGAAGTACCTTTTGTGAAATTCATGATTCCACACCATTAGTGTCGAGTGTCTCTACCACTACTGGAACTAACTTCAAATTTGGTGCTTTCCACTCTACACCCTTGACCAACATCTTTGTTCCTCTTTTCACCTTGCTGCTACTGGTACTTCCAGATGCCATTTCTTCTTGGTAAGTGATGAAAACAAATTCCCTAATTTCAAGTTCATTCAAAATCACTTAGAATTGCTTGAATGCACTTGGAGATCTCTTTGCTCTGGAAGACATAGTAAAAAATGAAGTTGAATTCTGCCATTTTGATGAAAATTTTCCATTAATGCTAGGCACCATATTGACATAATGCATGATAGACTGTCATCCACTAACCTAACTCTATAAGAGTATCAACTCAGTAGACAAACCAAATTCTTTTTTCTCCTGACCTCACTTGGTAAGGTCTTTAACCATCTTTCCTTGATGGAGTCTAATGCAACTTGGTAAAAGATAACCTTTCTATGATCCTGGTGTATCTGGAGTATTGATTGGATCATTTGCATTCCTCATATTTCTTGGAACTATTTATGATTTTCTTGCCGAGTACAACTCCAACACATTCTTAGGAATTTAGTTTGAGGGGATGGAGTCACCCACTTCTTGAGTGACTTCACTTCCATGATTTGAGCTTGTATCTTTAGTGGATTTAGGAATCCATTTCTGATTCATTTGTTTCCTTATGTTGTCAACCCTTGCTTTCTTTTTATCTTCAATTTTGCCTATATTTATGTAGCTTTTAGCTATATGACCTAGTTCAGTGCATGTGTAACACCCTATAGTAGTGTCCTTCTTCCTTAGGTGATGCCTTGCACAATTTTTACTAGTGTGTCCATATTCTCCACAATAATGACATGTACACCAAGTATTGTAGTCGCATCCAAATATTGCCTTTACTAATTGTTCAACTAGATTGAATGATTTAGATCTACATTGATATGTCTTGTGACCATGCTTTTTGCATTTGTGACATTTACCTTCAAATTTTGGTTTCTCCTTGCATTCATTGGCTTTGTGACCATGTTGATTATAGTTATAGCACTTTCCATTGAATTTTCCTTTTCCATTGCTCCAAAATTTGTTTGATGTATGACCAATTTTTCCACAATGATTGCATGAGGGTTTTAGATTCATTTTTTCACCTTGCTCGGAAGATTCACCTTGTTCTTCATTGTATCCAAGTCCTACTTTACCTTTTTGCCTATGAAGATTCTACTCATTTTGCTAATTCAATTGATTCATGTCTTCTTGTGATTTCAAGCTTCTCTGATTGATTTATTTTTCAGCATTTAGGTCATCCTTTAATTTTTCAATGATTTACTTTTCACATATTAGTTCTCTCATTGTTCTTTTATTGATTTCCCTTTCATAATTTAGATCGCTTCTTATTCTTTCATTTCGTGCTTTGAGAAATCTAATTTCTTTATTTTCTTCAGTGATTTGATCAATGAGGTCTTCATGCTAATTGGATTGATTCTTTTCCACATTGTTTCTTGCCTCCAAGTCTGCATTTTCCTTATTCCTTGTTTCCAAAATTTCATATAGCCTATTTGATTGGATTTCTTATTCTCTTTTAAGTTTCATTACTTCTTCTTGCAAAGAGCCATTCTTTGCTAGCAGTTCTCTGATTGCCTCATTATCTTCATCTAAGTTGCTTGATGAAAAAAAGTCTTCAATCTTCTTTGCAACATACTGATGGTCATCAATTTGTCTTGCAAGTTACTTCCTTATTTTTATAGATTGGGAAAGGTTCTCTTTTCCTTCTTTGAGTTGAGCTATGGCCATCTCCAGATCTAGCTTTCCATTTTCAATTACCTTGTCAAGTCTAAATATCTCCATTTGTCCTTAGATCTTTGCTCAAGCTGCAAATCTTTTATCCTGAGAACCACAAAGCTCTGATACCAATTGTTGGAAACATTTAGGATATGAAAAGTTATTGAGAGGGGAGGGGTGAATTAGAAGCTTTAAAACTTTCTTTTAAATTTACCACACATCCATCTATACTATTGTATACATTAGTATTGAAAGGTAAATCATTCATCACACAAAAGAACACAATATTTTGGTGACCCAGAAACCTTCCAAATAGAATATAAAACTAGGGTGGGGACAATACCCACAAAACTTCAATACTATAGCATAAAGTTGGCCTGTTAAGGCTTACATTGACCACTTCTGGTGATCTTACCCTGTTAAGAGCACAAAGGACTACTAGGTCCACCTTGTTAAAAGATTTACAAACATACAATGAAGTATGCACTCAGTTAGGAGATTTATACAAAGACTATTAAGTCTACCTTTTTAGAGGATTTAGAAAACTGATTCACCTATTAATATGAAGTAGTGGATCTACTTACAACTAATTGTTGATAAGATCCTTTATGCACTGATCACCTTATGTGATGGATATATCTTTTCTACCTCTATATTGAGCTTGTTGTATTCCTTCAACTGCTAATGAAAATCCTTCACATATTGTTCTCATTACTTTGCTATTTCTTCATACATGTGATATCTTGCAATACACCTTACATATATACCTTTCAAATTTACAAAATTGCAAGGTCGGGAAAAATACAAGTGAACAAATACATTACAAAGTTGGCCCAATAGTAAATAACTTGGGTTCATTGAATCGACTCGGTGACCTTCTGATACACGAGATCCACTACATTACTTGGTGTTGTCATGCACTCGGTAGAAGTGAAGGCTTGATCCATACTAATCACTCGATGCAGTTGTAAACTCGGTAACCACTGGTGACTTGGTAGATAATGCATACTGAGTTTACATTGCATCACTCAATAAACACTACTTCTTCCAATGCTTGGTTTACACTGAACTTGATGACATAAACTTACTGCTTGGTAGACACTATGAAGCATGGTAGATAATGAGAATCTCAGTAAACACTACCGGTCTTTACATTGCCTGTACTTACTCGGTAGCTTTAGGAATGCTTGGTTTAAATTGCTTAGCTGCTAAGCTAACAAGGTAACCATTGAATGCTCAGTAAGCATTCAAAATTGAGTAAGTGTTGTCACTAATGACAAATATAACATAGTTCCAACACCCATTATAGTGGTATCAAATCCATTTCTAGGGTGCTCGTTGTAGTGGTATCAAAGTCATTTCTAGGGTATCCATTATTTTGGTATCATAGCTATAAGTCCTACCATCATGTGGAGGTATTATTGAGAAATTGGGATAGGCATATAGAGGGAAAAGTGTTTGACAAACTGTATATCATTCTAGATTAGGATGCGATGTTTAGATGATTATTGGGTACATTAGAGGTGGGGCAACATTTACAACAAGAGTAGAATAGGCGAATCGATATGATGTTTCAACTTATGGCTAGACATATGGGCATCAATATTGACAATTTACATGTTACTCCAGTGTAGGAGGTGGTTGGTTCCTTAGGTGGGATCAAGACACACATATAGAGCCACCCAACTATGATGTTGGTGATGTGGGCATTTCAATGGAGTTTGTTGATATGGGTTTACACTCTAGTATTATTGATTCAAAATATGGTGTTGACACATGTGTTCAAAGTTAGGAGTCCACATTTGAAGCTTTTTCACGGGATGGCGATGCTACAATAGTGGGATTAGAGAATGCGAGGAAGAATTTAGCCAATTCTGTGTCAGTTGAACCATCCAATGAAGAGTTTAGCAATATGCATGCATTTTTTGATGTGTGTTATAATGATGGCACACATGTTGATGATTATGAGACTATAGATTTAGTTCAATTTTCTATTGTGGTAGTTAGTGTTGTTCCTATATCCACATATTTCGATGCGGCTACACCTATTGTGGATAGAATTAGCATGAGTGCATATGGTTCACTTGTTGGTACATCTTCTTCAATGCATGTTGGTGATGATGGCGATTACAGTCCAATATATATTATGTGGGTGGATACAAAGAATAAAATGTTACATAGATCTTCTATAGAGGTTCCTTGTGGTGACATTTTGACTTCTACATCATCAGCACAAGTTTTGGGTGCTAGGCTGGAAACCATGTTGTTGGTCCTGATAATGTTGGGTTGCAGTTGGCTTAAGGTCCATAGGGATGTCACCTACTACTTCAATTGGGATCCAGGTGGAGTTTGGAGTTCGTTATGTTGCTAGATTGCTTGAGGACAAGCAATTTCAAGGAGGGAAGATTGTAATGTCCCCACTTTATCAGTTAAATTAACTTCTTATAAAGTCATTAAATAAATTAAAAATTAAAAGGTGAATTTATATTTAATTAATTTAATTAATTATTGTATTACAAGGGAGAAGCTTCTAGAGTATATATTAATTATCAGAAAGGGGGAAGCCTCGAGTAATTTAATTTTCTAGAAGCACAATTAATTATTGTATTGCAAGGGAGGAGTTTCTAGAGAGTGCAATAACTATTAGAAGGGAGAAACTTCTAGTACTTGCAATTAATTAATGTTTTAGTTCCTTCTAGAAGGGTGTAGGAAAAGTATAAATAGAGGTGCAAGAGTCATTGTTGAGCATCAGATTATTGTATCAAATTTTTCTGAATGACATTTGATGAGGACTTAGATGTGTGACTCACATATCTTTCTTGGCATTAGAGGATGTTCATCATCTCTTGTAACATTCTAGACATCATTTTCTTGGAGTTTGGCCTCTAGAATACATGGCTATGTACTTGATTTTATCATTGTGAGAACTAATATTATTTTAGTAATGATTCAATCTTTAGTTTTCATAGATTCCTTCTTTCTCATGTTGTGTGGATTGAAACCTATGCAAAGATATTTAAATCACTTTCAATAATTGCTTTAGTTCTCGGAAATTTGCATCGTGCTGATTACAATTTGATTAGTCAATTCTATGATTCCCTTTCCATTTACATATCATGATTCATTGTTTCCAAATCTAACACATCCACCATAATAATGTTCCAAATGTTCAAATTTAGTTTTATCACTAGTCATATGATGATAATAGCCAATATCTATGATCCATGTATCACTTTTACTAACATGAGAGATAAGTGTCATCTTTTCATTTTCCTCATTATAAGATTCATTTTTAACAACAAAATAGACTAATTCATCTTCATCATCATCACTATCAGAAACTTTAGCAATATAGTTCATGATTTCTTACCTTTGTCTTTGTAATCCTTGTAGCTTTTGAATTCTTTCTTTCCTTTAAACTTGTTGTACCTTTTCTTATCTTTATCTATTTTGTTTGGACATCTTGTAGCAATGTGACCAACTTCTTCACATGAGAAACAAATCAATGGAATTTTACCTCTAAATTTTCCTTTCCTTTTTGTGACTCTTTTGCATGCAAGGCTTTAATGACTTCATGGTCTTCATATGATTCATTTTCTTCTTTATTGTCAACCTATTTTCTTTTTGAGTTCCTTCATTTTCTACCATGATTTGGTTTTCCTTTAAATGTAGATTCAAGATTGTTAGAAGTAGGAGCATAGTTATCAAAGTTATCCAAATCAAAAGTAGTTCATCTTCCCACAAGAGCATCTAAGGTTAAATCATTTTCTTGATTGCATCTCATCTCTTGAATAGCTGAAAATATAATTTCATAAATAGGAAGAAGAGGCCTTAGTACCTTGTCGATTATTGTTTCATCATCAATTTTACCTTGTGTATCTTTGATCGAACTTACACTTTCTTTGACCTTTTTAGTGTATTGGGAAATGTTGTCAGCTTCTTTCATTTTCATACATTAAATCTTACCTCTTAAAATTTTTTCCTTGGCTCTTTGCACTTTTTGGTCACCTCCATAGACTCTTTGCATCTTTATTTAGATATCAAATGTAGTAAGAATATCTTTGACCTTGTCAAATTCAGAATAATTTAGAGAGGAAGCTATAACAATCATCATTATATTGTGATCCTTTTCTTTTTTCATTTGTTCTATAGTCGAGGGTTTAGATGGTGACACATATTTATTTTTGAAGTAGAACAAACTGACATTAGTAATGCTTGATAAATGAAGCTTCATCAACTCCCGCCATGCTAAAAGGTTATCTTTGTTAAGCTTAGGGATCTCCCTTCTATACAACATCTTGACCTGTAGCTTAATTTCTTCAAAAAAAATTTGTGTAAGCACCAATTATTTAATGCCAATTGATGGAAATATAAGAGTCTAACTTAGAGGAGAGGGATGAATCAATAAAAAAAAATGATTAGTTGTCCCTTAGATGTCAATACAAACTTCCACAATTCATGCAATATTGTCTAGCTTGGTTAAAATTAGAATATTACTGATACCTAGTTAACAAAGAAATCTTAAGATTTATCAATCTATTTTGTCCTTTACTAATTAGTTACAGACACATAAACCATAAGAAAATAACATGAACACAAATGACACCAAGATTTAATGTGAAAATCCAACTTGGGAAAAACCACCTTGCAACTAGTCACAATAATTTTCACTCTTATGAAGTGAGCCCTTTTAGGAGCCAACCTTGTTAAAGGTTACAAAACATACTAAAAAATATGACTTTCTCAAAGGATTTAGAACACCTTTTTAAGAGTGGCTTATTTAGAGGTTTTTAAACACCTCAATCATGAAATATCACCTTTTTAGAGGATTTACAAAATCATTGTTAAGTCAACTCTATTAAGAGATTTCTTTACTGCTACAATGATTAGAAAGAAATAACAATTTTGACCTAATTGATGAAGCAATTTCCTTTGTAGATTCAAATCTTTCTTCTAGCTTAACCTCTAGATCCTTCTTGATCAAATGTTATTTGCAACTTATCTTCCACACTTTTATGCTCTACCTTTTCCTTTTCTTACATAGCTATCTTATTCCATATTCTCTTTTCTCTTTATCTTTACAACTTGACCTTTATTATTTATCATAAGATCAAGTAAGTTTGCTAGAAAACCCTTCCAAATAATCAACCTCGACTAATAAAATGTTAGACAATTTGCATTTTGTAGTCACTCAATCAATACTAGGATTGAGTGCACAGTCAACATTTTGACCCCTTTGATGCTAGGCCACTTAGTCAATAATACAAGCATCATTACCTTCATTAATCAACTACTCAATTAATACTATAAAGTCTTCTTTACCTAGCTACTCACTTAATATTGAAATATACAAGGTTAATACTATAAACTCTACATTGCTTTTTTAATAGTGACATTTTGTGTGAACATCAATAGCAATACACAATTGAAAAATTATTTCCAACATCTAACAAAGACAAATTTTTGATCTAGATAACATATTTTAATTTTTCCATGAGTTTGTAATTGTACGATAACTATTATAGGAATTAGGGTTTTAAATTACAATATGCATGATGCTCTATTTGAAGGCCATCGTAGTAGATCATTTTCTAAAAAAAGAATATGGAGCCCAAATGAAAAATGTATTTAATGTGTTAGGTCTGGAAGGATTTTGGGTGACTCATACTAGAAGCACTCCATAATGGGTTCTCACGAACACCCAAACAGGGGAATATTCTATCAACAAAATTAAGGGATGGATCTTTGTCAGATATAAGAAATAGACAAAGTATAAAATTGATAATTAATTAATGATCACTTGGAATATTGAAAGTCCCCATTTTTATTTCTAGGAGGAATCATATTTCCACAAAATAAAATATTGCAAGTCTCAAAGGAATTGGAGGGTTGGTCATAAAACTCTAGCATTCAATGAGTGTATATTAAGACAAGATGTGCATGTAAATAATTTTTAATCTAATTATCATCAAGGTAATAAATAATTTATTGAACCTGGAACACAACCTTTTTTATCAAGATAATGAATGTGAATACTTGATCATCAATGACTAGATAGCTAAAAGACTATGGTGGGATTCTCATGAATTGGTACATTTAGCATTTGTGCAATGTAGTCTTTTTTCAGATTTTAATCTAGCATCTTGGCTTTCTAGTCACTATAAAGGAGAGATATGTACCACTAAACATCATAATGGTTTCATTTTTATAGAACATCTTAATTAAATTAAAGACTTCTACTAGGATTATCATTATTTATTAAAGATTTTTCTATTACTTTTCTCAAATGGAGTACTAATTTTGATCAAACAAAAGTCCCCATTGATTCTATTTTTTGTTGGATATAAATTTCAATTTTTTAAATTGAATTAATGAATGTTTCAATTGTTCAAAATTTTGGATTTACTAGGAAGATTGAAGGTCGTGGCTCAATGGTCTAGCATACTCTGAAGACTAGTGTAGTGTTATTTAAGAGAGGTCTGTTCTAGATATGTAAGGGAGGTTCTGAGGCTTCGTTTTGGTCTGATGCTTGTGATGGATTCTCATCCATGTTATCCATGTACCCTCATCTTTAGACTCTTTGTGATTCTTTTCATACTACAGGATGAAATAAAGTGGCTCATTACAAGACTCCTTATCAATTGGGACCTATTGTTGGTTACAGATGGAAGCACTCTTCTTATCGGCATAGACATGGATTGTCAAAAGCTTTCTCAGAGCTAACCTCTAGAGAGTGTTCTTCTTTTGTAGGTCCAAATATTTTTCCTTGGGGAGGTACCTTGTCTAGTAAATATCATGTCTCTTTGTATTAGGAGATAACTAGACAATTATTTGGGGATGCTGAGGTCCCTTGGTGGAAGCAAGTTTAGAATAAAGTTTCTTGGTCCAAGTGTAGTTTTTTTATGTGGCTAGTGGCTCACAACTGCTATCTTATGTGAGATAATCTTTGTAAACATGGATTTTAGGGCCCCTCTTACTATTTTTTTGTGTGGTAATGGGGAGGAGTCTATCTCCCATCTATTCTTCCATTGCTCCTATTCTACTTAGCTATGGCACCTTTGGTGGAGTGCTTGGGGTTGCTCTTGTAGGCATGCTTCCTCTTTGCCTGAGTTCTAGGCCCACTTTGGCAGTGCTCCCTCCAAGTCTTCCCCTCTCCATGCTACTTGGATTTTTGGCCGATCATTCATGCTTTTACATATCTGGCTAGAGAGGAATTGTTAAATCTTCCTAGATGTTTGACTCAGTGTTATGCATCTTTGGTGGATGATCTCACATTCTCTTCAAGAAAATATTCAAGTGAAGTGTGCACTAGATGGGGGTATGGATCCAGTTGAGTTTTCTATATGCGATCACCTCAATTTTCATCTTTAGTATGGGGTTGTAGCTCAAATGTTTCCAAGAGTGTCTAGGCAGCCTTGGCACCAGAGGAAAGGTCAGCTGAATCAGGATGGGCATTGGACTCCTCCTCCCCGTGGAGTTTTCAAAATTAACACTAATGGTTCTTCCCGAGGGAATCTAATCCCTACTAGTATTGGGGTAGTGGCTCATTGCAATTATGGTGATGTTAAATTCTTTTTCTTAGTACATAAGGGTGATTACACTAACAATCTCATAGGCTATTTTATATGTTGTGGAACAATGTTGCTTGTGGGGATAGAGCAAGATTGTCTGAGTCTGATTCTCAAGTGGTGATGAAGTTTATTTCCTCATAGGAGCTTGAGGATGTTAGTTGGTAGTTGGCCACTGTTGTTAATCATACTATTCTCTTTTGTACCTCTTTTGAGTTTATTAGATTTACTTATATTCCTCGTGAATGGAATAGAGCTACTGATTATTTAGCCAAATGGGCTTATAGTTATGCTATGGGCTGGAATATTATGGATAGAGGGCAACTTCCCTTTGAGATGGTGCAAGAATTTGATGAACTTGTTGCTTAGGATAGAGCTCCTTGTCGAGCTCTCCTTGTTGTATTGCCCTCTATCGTAATAAATTTTTACCCCTCTTTTTCTTATAAGGATTTACAAAATTTTCTTAGTTCCAACTCTATGAAAACTTTGGTATATTTTCCTACTAATAATTTACTAAAAGTGATCAAGATTATTACTAATAACTAGTTTTATATTTTAACACTATTTTTTTCAGAGGTAACATCAATTCAAATACAGCATTGTAAACTCTGAACTAAGCAATAAAATATATCTTTTGGAAAAGAGATTGATTAATTCAAGTATAGATGTAGGTTTTAGTTTTTCAGATAAGGGAGGTCTATGTCTAAGGGAGGTTTATGTCTTCTAAATGCTTCTTCATGAAAAAAGGAGAGGGCATTGTGACCCCTCTCCTCTCCCTTACCAGATCTGTATTCCCATGTTCAGTTGGCAGGTCCTTTATCTGATGTGCTCCCTATCTTGGATAAAGACCAATTCTATATGAATCCAAACCTTTAGACTCAAAAGTGGGAAGTGTTTCAAAACCCTTCTCCAAATCAAACTGAAATGGATGTTATCTCCAATACAGATCTGGAGTAGGCTGACAAAGATTCTTCAGATACTACTCCCTCATGTATGAATAAAAACTTAAACAGTATGAGAGACGTAAAAAAAATTCACAAGTTGAAGGTAACATATCAACCCTTAGTGACCTAGTGAAATATGATAATAAATCTTTGGAGCGTAAGATTTTAGAATCAAACAAGAATGGAGAAGAACTTACAAGATATATCTCCAACTTGTCGAAGGGTTTTACGAAAGAAATAAAAGATAATAGAGGAACTTGCAGCTGACTGAAAATGATCAAATAGAACATGCATTACACAACAAATTGTGTGAGAAATCCGCAAAAATAGAATCATATGATACAGAGATAGGTAATTGAAATTATGATTTAAAAAAATTGGAGGATGTGAACAAGGTTAAACATAATACAATAGCTCTTAGTAACATAATGATAGAAATTGATGCATTTCATGATGAAGTATACAATAAATATAAACAATAAGAATTTATTAAGAAATAATTAGAACAAAGTATTAAAAACACAAATGAACTATCAGATGAAATCAAGAATGATCATGAGAAATATATAAACCCAACTTTTGATTACAACCTCCTTAAAGATAACTTTAATCACATTAATATAGAGATAAATTATAAAGAAAAAATAATATGAAATTCCATCCTTGATCAAGAATCAAATTTGATAAAAATAACATATTGATGTCTAATTCGATTAGGAACCGAGCCAGTTATGAATTGATTAATCTAGTTAAATCCACTAATATAGCTAGAAAATCCTCTAACAGCTCTAATATCAATAATGGGGAGGAGAAGAACATTAAAATTTGAATAGATCTGAATGTTACGAAATCAATAGATCCACAATTGAATTCACCAGACCTTGAAGCGAATGACAATGTATTCGTGTCCAAACAATTTAATGCACAAGTTCGATCCTCTAATAACTTTGAAGATGAATTGAATATTGTTATCAGCATCCATGAAAAGTGAGATAAGTAAGATAAAAACTATAGAATAAAATCTGAATTCACGTTGAACCTAGCTTCAAAATCAACTTTCAATAATGAGGTTTCAGATTAAGTTCATTTTCAGTATTTTGATTCTGAAGATAAAAATAGTGAAGACGCAATATTGAAAAAGATATGGTTAATAGAGAAAATCTTGGAGATGGATGATTCGGAATCAGAAGATGACTAATCCAAGAAGTATCTAAATCAATTTTAATAAAAAATATATCTAAAATACTATTAAATCTTAATAATGAAATACTATTAGATCTTAAGAATAAGATAAATTATTCTTGATTAGATGTTATTTAAATAAATTTGAAAGATAATTTTTTATGCAACCAAATAATTGAATTTCAATAGCTCAATTCTCAGCTTTAAAAATAAAATCATTCATTATCAATATAAGGATAAAAATTCTTTATAATCATTGAGTAACTTTTTTTAACCAAAATAAAATGTGCACCTTTGACAACTATAACCTCATTAACAATAAAAGGACTTCGAGTAAAATAATAACCTATTTAATGTAATGACAACTACTAATTTAGAACATCAAACCAGTTTATCTAACCTCCTTGTTAATTTATCTAAAATAATTATGATTTCTCTTTTATGAATATGATATGCATTTCATCTTAAAATGATCTTGGTCAAGATGTGTTAAGTTTTGAAGCTACAAGAAAATTAGGTCGGGGTGGATTCTTACTCATAATGAAGCAACATATTTCTATCAAATGAATGATCTAGGCACATAAGTTCTTCAATAATATGTCTAAATTGAAATATTTAAAAATCATTCAAAATGAAAGGGTACACCCTAAGAAATTTCTATAAAAAGAGGTATGCCTCCTTAAGCCTTGTCTATTCTATATTCTAGACTCTAGCTTTAGACTATATCTTAGGCACCAAATATAGACTTCGTATAATATAATTTAACCAATAAAAAATATTTAGTTTCAACCTTTTATCAATAATTAATAAATAAATTCAGGTATTGATTCTCTACAAAAGATTAAATACATCATTAAAATCAATAGTCAATGTATATAAGAGTAGATTAAAATAGTTACTTCTTAAATTACAAACCTTATGTTTTACCTAAACATGATTTCTAATATTTTATTTTATATGATTTCCAATGTCCCATCTTATAGATCTTTCTTACACCAAGTGATATCAGAAAATACAAGCACACAAAGAAAATTTGATGCAAACAAAAACTTTAATGGCTGGATTTTTTTTTGGGAAGTTGTGGAATCTTTACCATCAAAACACTTTCTTGTGGTGAATGCTTCATAATGGAAATTTTTGAAAGATTTACAACCTCTTAGTGACAACAATGAACATAACTCACTGAAGCCTTTCTTTTTGTGTTTCTTTGCTAGATATTTACGATTCATCATCATTGAAGAATATTAAAAATGTTGACTTTTGGAGAAAAATCATCAGTACGAGAGCTTTAATAAAAAATCATAATGTCTCTCTTAAACTACGGAAAATTTATATGATGATCAAATATATTAGTAAGGCCAATTAGCATTTTAGAAGTGTGAGTTATGAAATAATCCTTTTTCTAAATGATTAATTTAATTTTTGGAAAATTACTCGCCATTGTTGCATGCTATCGTTACTATGAAATGGTTAGTTACATAGAATTTTTCATTATTTCATTTTTCATTTGATTTGTTGTTTTTCCAATTAAGAAATGTTGGTGCAAAAAAAATTAAATCTGAATTAAATATAACATTTTAATTTTAATTTATTGGCCATCAACACAAACTTTATAAGCACTTGTCATTTTTTTTTCAAAATGTCAGATTATTTATAACTAAAATTGATTTCATTGTAGAATACCTGACTTTAATTAAAATATAAGACAAAGTACTAATATTAATTATCATATATACATCTTTGTACTATTAATTTATAAATATACTGTTCATATTCATTATCATATGTACATATGTACTAATATTAATTATCATATGTACATATTTGTACTATTAATTTATAAATATAATGTCCACTTAAAACCTATTTATCATTCTACACGTTAACATTTTTATAGTTGGGTAGTAGAGTATAGCATACATGGCATACTTATCACTTAGAAAATATTTTTTTCAATTAAGAAAATGATATATGATAAAGCGGCATATTTTCATGAATAAATTATGACCAATTTTAATGGAAGTATTTTTTTACATGCTTGTGTAAGTTTAGGCAATGTCACATTGAGTGATAAGGTCGGTTCCTATGCTTAAATGCCAAACCTTTACTATTAGAAATGGTTTTTTAATAATGGTAAATATATCAATTCGAGGCATAAATAACTTTAAGGAAATCTTTGTAATTCATGTTACCAAATAGCACAAAAATTTTCTTTCTTTGATAATCACTAATGACATTTGGGGATCACACAAGAAAACTATTTTGGTGGAAACATCTTTGTATAGATATAATTTGAGAGATTGTTAGAGAATCTTTGTGTACCTTTGACCTATTTAAAATTTGTAACATAGGTGTCATGAGGTGAAGGATGCTCATGGGATCTCAAGGTCAAATGATGATTGTCTATGAGATGCAACCTAATGTATTAAGCTTATCTAAATTTATATTGACCTTCTTATCCTTATATAATTAAAAGAAATCATTTTAAATTATTTTAATTTTTTTGTGAAGATTAATCCCTAAATTAAATAAAATTATCTATACACTCTTAAAATGGTATATTGTACTATATTTGTCCATTTCTTGAGCATTACGATTATTTCTAGATACAAGTAACCATAACAAGTATGAAATCATAGGATATTTGTGTTGTGGTATGTATTCATTAGCTCATTAAAATTAATAATTTTTGGATCATTGAAAGGGATTAGTTGAAAAGGTCACCTAGTTTGCAAAGGTAAAGTCGCTAAGACTACCTTTGATATGACACAATCACAGTTAGAATTATTTTATAGGACTATGCCAATAGAAGATAACTATAGTTAAAATTATAAATTTTGGATTATCTTACATTAAAAAAGTTCATGAATATATATATTTTACAATGGTTTTCAAATATTTGATAAGTTAATAGTTGCATATGTAGATTCCTTACCACATGCGTAGTGGTAATTACACATGCTCCTTGTATCATGAGGATTATCATACAATCCTTTACAACATGTATTAATAAATGAAAGGTTACCATGTATTATAAATAAGATATATAACTAATATCATTAAATTGTATTTGTCAAAATCTACTTCCTCCTAGTTGGATGGTCTTATCACTAGAGACCTATAGAAAACTAAATTTAGAAACACAGGGTTATATTGATTAGAAACTAATGAGAAAACAACCAAAGACAAAAATAAACACAAAAAAAGGAAATTTATAGTTT
Organism: Cupressus sempervirens; assembly: GCA_028749045.1. Classification (NCBI taxonomy): domain Eukaryota; kingdom Viridiplantae; phylum Streptophyta; class Pinopsida; order Cupressales; family Cupressaceae; genus Cupressus; species Cupressus sempervirens. Next base: position 262,884,317 of record CM053789.1, read on the forward strand.
TCGAAAAAAAAGAAGCTTTTATGTTTATTACAATCTAAACAATCCCAACTACATGCCATATTGACTAAAATATTATTAGATTTTGAAGAAAACTCCAAGAAATTCCTTGAAAATTCCTTTTTAGCATATCAATGGGCCTTAAATAAATAATTTTAAATTTATGGATAAGAATAAAAGATATATTTTCAAACTTGGTGATTGGGTGTGGAAACAAAGGATTTAAATTTTGAATTAGAAGTTAGTACAAAAAATAGAAAGTTCAAGAAAAGTGGTGCCACTTCTGAGAAGCATAACTGTTGATCTAAGACTATAATTTATGAACCATTTATGATATCATCAATCTGTATTAGTTCTACAAAAAAAAATCAATTCTTATAATAATCACCCTCTTTTTGGGGTTGTACAAGCCCATTTACTACCTTGAATCTAACTTTAAATGGTTTTTCTAGAGGTATTCAAAAACTTAAGAAAGTAATAACTTTCAAATAGTGAAGCATTTTGCCTTCACTATTTATCTAAATGGCTCAAAATTTTAACTACCATCTTTCCTTTAACTTAAAATCTCTATTTCTTTAAAATTATTTCCATCCTATAAAATTGATCATTTTCTTACGTTTTCACTCGTGCTTAAAATCTTCACATGTTCCTGAAAGATGGCCTATAAAAGTAACACTTGAATTTAGAGAGTTGGATTATTTAATTTACCAAAATGTCTATTCTTAAATTAAAAAACATAAAATATAAACTATCTCTTTTTTTTCTTTTGTGTGTTATGAGAGATTATGCTAATACTAGTGGATGGACTCGCATCAATTAAAATTGGAAATCCTTTGTATTAAGGATAAGACAATTTTATACTATTTGATGTGATAAATCCTTTTAGTAGTTTTTTGACACTATACTTATTAGATTGAGTGTAGACCTCTATTATAGCACAGATGCACCAAATCCTCTTCCTAAGGATTTAGTGGTGATTAGGAAGAAGCCTACCTCCTAAAAGTATCAATGGTTTGGGAAAATAGATTAACCTTCTCACCATAGTAGATACATGGTGGAAACATTATAATCCATTCTTAGACATATAGGAGTCCAATTTTAATTTAGTCATACATTTTTATATACTTTGGCATGCATTTTTTTGTATTGACCAAAAAAAAAATCTCTTATATTTTTTTTATTGGTAAACAGTTGAAACCATTTTATTATATTGTATTAAAAATTAAGCTTACATGTTTCTCCCAGTGATAACTTTAAGAAACCCCTCCCTAAAAAAAGCCTAAAATGTTGGCGAATCCAAACTTTTGTGGGCAGGAAAATTTTAATGTCAAGGGCAACTTGTTTGTTCCATATAGGGAAATAAAATATTATATGTTAGTGATTTTTTTCTTGCCCTAGAAAAAATCATTTTAAATGTGGAAAATTAATATTTTTTTTGCTAATGGATAAATAAATGATGGCTATGTTTTCCCTTGCCAAAAATGAATTAATAATGTTAGAGGCCAATTACATGTTTTGTAGGAAACTAAAAATTAATGATTTTGGCTAATGTTTAGTGGTAAACTTAAAAATTGTTAAATCTGAAAGCAAAATTCACACATGTATTCGCTACTGACTGTAGTCACTTCTGAGTAGTGACTTCAAGTTTCAACTTGTGTGTTATCTTAGGTGTGTTAATAATAATGTCGTAACATCGTTACACCAATGTCACTATTACCAAGTCAGCTACTGTCACTTTCGTATTGTTAATAGTAAATACAATAATTTTATTGACCATTGATTAGTTAGAGATCAACGATAGAAGATGCATCTCGGGGCCACTCACTTGAAAAGACCTAGAGACACACGTAATTGTTTAGAATGGAGACACGTGGAAAGGTTTGCATACAAATCATTAGTCAATGTCAGACACTATTGACTGTTCAACATTAATGCCAATACATTTTGGTGTTTCACACTCTTAAAAATTAATAGGAATATGAAAAAATAAGATATGAAATATCACAAACACCAAAGAATTAAATGCAACTACCATTAAATAGCCTCTTCAATTCCTCTTTCATTATCATTGCTCATATTCTTCAATTTGAATTTGGTTTGCAGTTGCAGTTTGCAGAGTTTCTTGATCATGGATACACCAATTCACCTAAAATGCACTAAAATGGCTCTACAAAAGCCCTTTATAGGTAGGATTCCTAATAATGTCCTTGCCATAGTTTGCAAGGTAGATGCCTGAAGTCCTTTTATCTACCATGCTATATTCATGGCACTTGACCATGAATTTTTGAGAAACAATAAGAGGTACCATGTGTCCACAAATGTTAGCTCCTGCTTCCTCGTATCTCTTCTCAACCTTGGAGGCAATCAAATAGACATGATAATGTTTTTGTGTAATATTTTTATGGAAACATTTTTAGAAGATGATGTCAAAATTATTGTATTGGCTGAGTAGGCACTAGGGCTAGGCATTGACATCCCTTTTGCAAAAGTAGTAGACAAGTGTTGGGAGGAAGGCATAGGGTGCATTATACATAAGCATCCTTTCTTGCTTGGCATGAATGGACAATAATTAACTAGTAATCAAAAGTGGGTGTGGCTTAGAAGGGATTTCCTATGGAAATGGTTGTTGTTGGATGACGTCAATAAGACTTCCTCACATGGCTAGACAAGTTCAGCGACATCATCTTCTCCAACAGATTTATCACAAATAGACTTGAAAACTTTTCTGATTAAAGACTTCAAGCCCTTGGCCCCTCATCCTGCTCATGCTTCCAGCCTCCCTGGTTGCCTAGTTCCCTGTTCCCTGTTTCCAAATATTGTTTCCTTACCTGTTGCCCTTAGGGAAAAAAAATGTTTTAAAGATATCTATATTTGTCTTTGGATTGGTCCTTGCCTAATGCCCTTTTTGTAAATTAAAAAATAGTAAAACCAAGCTGATTTAATTAGCTATTTTGAATATCTATGCTATGAATTAGTACTGTGTACATTATACAATCTAAAATATTATCAATGAAAATAATAGTTTTTGGCTTCTCAAATTGTTATTCTTATTGGTCTACAACTTTGTAAATTTTTTTCTAGCATCTTGATTCTCAAAGAACTATTGAAATGTTACTATTAGTTTGTGACTTTGTTAAAAATAGTTAACTATTAATAATTAACTATTTTTGTTTAATCTAATTGGTTAAAACAAATGGAGCTTCAAGAAAAACTAAAGATTAATAGATTATAGCCTTAACAAAGTTAAATATAATTTTGATAATTTATGTGTCAAATTTTCTTTTCATACCTATCTTGTCACCTACTCCTAACATTTTTTTCATTATGAAATCTTTTATATGATGAAGAATAGTTTATAAACAATTATCACAATTTTTAATATATGCTAAATTTTAATAATTTATACATATTTTAATTTTGAAACTCAATAATAAATATGAATAAAAATATAGCATTTGCAATTATATTTTTAAATTGTAATTATTTCATTTACATTAAACTATTGTCATTATTATTATTTCATGATATCTTGCACCAATTTTATTTTATAAAATTTAATATGTCTTCATTGAATTTTTCATATCATCTTTACAATAAAAAGCTTATGCTATGAAAGAAAACCAATTCTATAATAGAAAAGAAAATCTTTTATTTATATATATTAAAACTATTATAATTTTATTTTTTGATTAGTAATAGGTTTAGTTTATTAATATTATAATAATAATTACATCGTGATTATAAGGTCCTTAATTCTTTCTAAGAGACCATCCTTTACAAAAAGATATATCACCTATAAGTATACATTCTAAAAGCAAAAAGCCTCTGCTAGGTTGATTTTCTTGAAATTCACTACTCCTTTCTAAAAAATACCTCTCCTAGCGTCCTAGATCATCATCTGAATAATCCTCAAAGCTCTCAAAAAATACAATCATTGATTCATTCTACTATAGCATCCTTGCTGATGATTTTCCATTAGGGAAATTTTGTGGAACAATGGCCACCTTCTTCTATTCCTTATGGGCCAAGATTTCACATTTGAGTATATGCCATGCATGGTGATGCTCATTTGTGTAAGCTTCTTGATCTATCTACCCACACGGCCAATTTACAAGGGGAAAAATTCCTTTTTCAACACCTTCTTCCTCATTTGCATATCTTTCACTAAAATCAAATGCCCATCCTACATGTGCCCATTCTAGTAATGCATCCACATTTGAAATTAAAGCTTCCTCAAAAAGCTCCCTCATTACCCATGCCATAGTTTTCTCATGCTTGAGCTAACATGCAAACCCCATGCCATTATCATTGCCACTATATCTACCTGAACCTTCCAATGACGGTAAGCTTCATGTGAAAATGACCCTAATGTCTCTTGCATAGCTTGAATTACTACCTCTGAAGGAAATTTCACCATTTTCTTCAACCAGTGATCTATCACACTCCAAATAGTGCTTTTTGTTGCTTTGAAGTTTTAAAAGTGAAGGTTTGCTCCATTAGATCTACACCAAAATGTCATCAATATGCAAACTTATGGATTGAAATAATGTTTCCTTCCTTATTTTAAAGATTCTTCCAATGCATGAAATCTTGACCATTGCATAAAAGAAGGATTGACAGCCTGAGATGAATTTTGGACCAATTTGGGGAATGCTTTCCCATGTGACTAGATTCATCTAGAATCGTGACACATGTCCGATCATTGCCAATCCAAAGACTCAATTAATATTATTAATAATTATGTTTATAAACAATTATCAAAATTATCAATATATGTTAATAATTTATTGATAATTAAACTGTATTACATTTTTATTTTGAAACAAAATAATAAATATGAATAAAAATATAACATTTGTAATTATTTTTTAAAATTTATTTTTTTAATTTAAATTAAACTATTGTCATTATAATTTATTAATAATTATTAGTACTTACTGGTAGCTACTAGGCCTAGGGATAAGAGCTAAATATTTCATTTTCAATGTGATTCATTAACGTTAATATTTTTAGTTTTGTATAGTAAGTGCATTAGTTTATATTTATATTGTAATATTGTATTTTTTTATAAATTATAATAATTTTTTTGTGATTTAATTAAAAATAATATTACTTATATTATATAATCATTTAAGATTTATTATTATTATAAAAATATAATTATTTATTATATAATATAATTATTAATATAATATAATTATAACCATATGATATATATATATGTAATAGAACATATATATCAATGATTATATAGTATATTTATGAATAAAATTTAAATTTAAATTAACATCATTAAAAAAAAATTATATTACAATTTTATTAATTAAAATATTTGATATATTATAATAAATTTGTGAAATTTAAATTAGATTTATATAAAAAATAAAGGCAAGTACTATTGGTAATTATTTCATATCTTGCACTTTTTATTTTATAAAATTTAATATATCTTTAATCTATATCAATAATTAAATTAACTAAAAATTGGGACACGTGTACTACAAGATTCTACCTGAAAATTGAAATCCTGATCATTGAGTAAAAGAAAGATCAACAGCCTGAATTAAATTTTAGGCCAATGTGGGGAATGCTTTTTCAAGTGCCTAGATTCATCCAGAATTGTGACACGTGTCCTTGACAAGTGTCATGATTGATAGACACATGTCACAATTCTGGATGACTCTTGACAACAACGATATCACTCCACAAATTCACCTAAAAATCATATTGAATCATCAATAATTAAATTCTATTTTTATTAATTAATTTATTTAAAATGAACAAATTTATTCAAATGTATATCAATGTAATAAGTTTTTGGTTTTTAAAAATTTTTATTGTTATGTACATTACTAAATTATTGAGTATTGACTCTTTATGTCATTTACATGCACATTGTACATACTATTAATAAAGTACCTAAAACCATTAATTACTTAATACTTTCTTATTAACTATTAACCCTACCCCATATGTTCATTGTTTTTAGAGTCTAATACGATAGGGTTTTCAACTTTCAAATTTTCTCAGATTGGCAGAATTCTATTTTGTGTTCTGAACACTGAAAGTATGAAACTTGAGTATCAAACAACAACACCAATTAATAATTATCCAATCTTGATTTCAGGTATATAATTTGTTTAAAACTTTTTTCATTGCAATTTGTAGCAATAGAAATTTTGATTTTAACTGCCCTAGGTTTACACTTTACAATTATTTTAAATAGGGCCTAAAGAAGAATTTTTGGTAATAACTAGTAGAAGGAATGGGCAAAAAAAAGTCAAAAACCTCTCGTATGAGTGCTAGAATAAAGGAAAAAAAACACATTATAGAACTGAGGCAAGTGCTACAAACCCCAGGTTTCACTGATGAATGTCATGATATTTTTTTATCCTTTTGTCCATGGAGATTTAGGAATCATGGGAATTAGAAATTCATTGTTTAATAAGTGGAAATATGTATAGAAGGGAAGAATTTATTACAAATATAACAATAGTATTTGTGCAAATACAAATAAACTAGCTGCTCTGGTTACTAGATTAGCAAACCTTATTGTACTTAAAGTATTCCCTTGCCCTGAAATTTTAATGCTATGCACTCAGAATTATGATGAAAATAGAAAGACAATTATAAACCAAAACACTCAAGAGGAAATTTTATCCATAACTGATAGTGAATTTTTCACTGTATTAGACCTAGGGCTAGGATTTAAACCAAAAATCTCTAACGAGTGCATTGACTTAGATAAACTAGCACAAGCTCATGACAAACAGGAATGAGTTTTTCAAGATTCATTTATTAAGGTTTTAATAAACTTAGAGTCCTCTACTACTGTTAGACTGGACATAGACCATAAGCCTCCTTATTAGTATGATATTTTTGTGCCATGAGTTCAGAATAGTATTTCTTTGTTATCATTTTGCCTAGGATTAGATAGTAACAAGGAAGTGGGGCCCAGTGTTCTTGAAATGATTTATAATATAAATTATTGAGGTGAGTTAGTTGAGAAGGTAGATGTAAGATATAATTTTGTTTGACACATTATTGAATCTATGCAATAATAATTAATGATGATTAAACAAAGTACAATTGTAGGCAAGAAAAAGATATTTAGGTTCACAAGTTACTTGTCCTACCTTCTTTTAGCAAAGCATCACCAAATATTTGAGACAGAGAACAACAAGCTTGATATTGAGGTATATAAGTTTAACGAGAAAACCCAGAAGAAATCAAAGACTCCAAGTCCATTATATGAGTGTACACATAAGTTGAGGATGAGTGCTACAAATAAAAACTACAACCATTTCATAGACTTCTTTTTGGAACCTATTTACCAGAAAATCATAGGCACTTCAAAACCTAGATTGCCCATGTCTTATAAAGATTGCATTCAACTGAGAAGTCATATTCAATTGCTTGACTGGTTCTTCATGGAAGAGTACATTGTCTTAAGGTTTTACAGTTCAGCGGTTGAACCCTGCAAACTTCCAATGCATGTTACAGAAAGGGTTTTTGCACTAGAATATGTATGGTAGATGGAGAGAGCAGATGAACTTTTTAGTGGGCAACAAAAAAAAACAATATTTCCTTCCTTGTCTTTCACAATTGGAGGCCTCACATTTGAGAGAAAGGCTTTCAAAGTGGCAAATGAATTGGTAACTTGTTTTTGGCTTTATTTTTGTCAGTCACTGCAATTATGATCCACTGAACATAATAAAAATGAGACTTATTACTAATGGGAACTCTATGAGCAAATATCAACATCAAGAGATGCCATTGATAGAAAAGTTAAAAAACAAAGATTTGTGGGATGAGGTTAAGAAAGAGATGGAGAAACATGTAATAGAGAATAATATTTCAATACAAGAATTGTCATCCCAAATTATGACATTGCAGAAATTAGAACCTCTGACATACTTAAATTTGTACAAGAAAGTATCTGAACCTTCTAAGAGGTCTATGCTGAAAGAAATTAAACAAACATATAGTAAAGGGGCAACTATGATACAAAAAATGGTCTATGCAGGTATACGGCCCATTGGTGCAAGTGGTGAAGTGATTTGGAATCCAATTCCAGTACCAGACCCACCCAAAAGAGGATGTAATCCAATCATTGGACTCTCTGAGAATGAAGATGATTCATCTAGAAAGGGAAAAAAAACATTATGCCTCTACTTCTTAAGGTCATCCCAAAACATTATTTGTTAAATCTTTAAATCCAGTTGTAGTTGATCCCACTGGCACTAGCACTAGCACTAGCATGGATGAACCTTGTGCAAAAAATAAAAAGTTATGACAATTATACCACCAACAATGTCAATAGTTGCTTCACCAATGTATGCACCCATAGCTTCTGTACAAAACCCAAAAAATAGTCCTAAAATGCCAAGATTTGGAATGGGCCATCTTTAGTCTATTACCAATCCTCAAAATACAAATGTAGGTGGAGTAAGTTTAACTAGAGTTGGAGGAGCATACAACTATACAACTGGTAATTCACCTTTCAAACACTCAATTGTGTCAGAAAACCTAGACTTTGGTTTGAATGAGTTTGCATCAAAGTTTGAACAAACAAGCGAAAGAAATAGGCAAATTATGAAGACTTTAAAAAGTGATGTAGTTGTTGAATGTGATATACTAACAGAATATTTCAAACATATGATCCAAAAAATGAAATGATGAACTTCATGGCTATTATGCCCCTGGTTAGAGATAATAATCCACCACACAATATAATAAATCATAACGATATACAAGTTACCAGTCTTCAAATAGATTTTCCAAAAGTGAAAAAAATTGACAAAATCAATATAAAAAAAGAGAGCAACAAAATAGTCTAATCTACACTTCTAAAAGTGGAGAGGGAAAAAAAGGCTTACAAATCCAATAGAAAAGTTACAGGTAGACCTTGATAATGAGAAGGTGAAGGAGAAAGCAATAGACAATAGGTTCAAAGAATTGGAAAACAAGATAAAGAAATCTTTTACTACAGAGGCAATTGTCTAGCAAGAAAAGATGAATGAACAACTGCAAAAATTGACTAAAGAATTGGATGAGTGCTAAAAAAGACTTCAGCATGAACAAACCTCTACTACACAATTGTTCATGTCTGTAGAGAGTAGTGGACAGGTCAACAATAAATTGAATATTGACCTAGACTATGATATTAAGGAAAATAATATTCTGCAGACTAAATTAGAGAATGAAAAGAAACATTCGAACTCTATGGAAAAGATGGTTTTTTATTTGAAAAAGGAATTGGGGAATGAGAAGACAAAAGAGGAATCTAGTGCAAAAACAATCCACAAATTGAATAAGCAATTGGAGAATATGAAAAAAAGAGAGGAGTCAACTACAAAAATTATTAGTGATTTGAAGAAAGAATTGGAGAATGTGAAGAAAATGGAGTCTAGTGCTACTACAAACACTAACACAATCCACCACATGAGGAGGCAATTGGAGAATGCAAAGAAAAAAGAGGAGTCAATTACAAAGAAAATCCACAATTTTAGAAAGGAATTGGATAACATGAAGAAAGAGGAGTGTACTCAAAGACTCCATGATTTGAAGAAAGAATTGGACAATGCAAAGAAAAAGGAGGAGTCCACTACAAAGACAATCCATTATTTGAAAAGTGAACTCGAGGATGAGAAGAAAAAAGAGATAACTACTACGAATACAATCCAAGGTTTGAAGAAGAAATTGGAGGAAGAGAGGAAGAGAGCAAGTAATTGGCAAGGGAAACAAGAGGAAATATAGAAAAGAGTGAAAAGGAGATGTCTAAAATGAAGAAAAAGATGGAGAATGTCATGGAAAAAAATAGAAGGACCTCTTTCGAAGACTATCATGTGAAGGATACTGTAATAAACACGATTAAGCTTATCAAGCAAGAAAATTGGAACAAAATAATGAAGAATAGTAATAGTTTGTTTGAATGGATTGATTTAAATAGCAATCTCGAACTTTCCTTTGAAAATGTAAAAAGTGATATTGTGTGTAAAAGACAAATCTGTAGTGCCTGCCCCTAGTTCACATTTCTGTTATCATTGTCAAATTTTTTTAGGTTGATTTTATGCATTGATTAGTTTAGAGATATTGGATTTACAATATTATGATATTATTTCATGTCTTGAATTACAAATGCATCGGTTATTATTGCTTATTTGATTTCATTCATGTGTTGTTAATGGTATTTTGATGATCCTAGTTAGTAAATGTGGTTTCTTTCATAAAAATGTTAACATGATGTCTTTAATGATGATTATGTTGTTTTGATAGAGATGCATTATTATATGTACGCATTTGATATTAGACTTATGATTTGTACAATACTTACCCCATACTTGCATGTGTATGGTGCGCGTATTTATTTTATCTTTCTGTCTGACGTGTTTGATGTGGTTAAGGGAGGGAGTCGTAGTCACCTGCTAGTCGGGATCTACACGATGAACCACTCTCCGGCATTGTCTGTTTAGTTTAGATATATTATATGCATGTACATGCTCGTCTTTTATGCAGGATGTAGGTACCGGGCATCGACTTCCCTGAATTGCTAGGATGAGCGTGCCCTATTACAAATACTCAAATGGTGAGAATGGGAAGATAATGATCAGGTCCAATCCTAGCCATAAGCCTATAATACTTGTCCTGCAAGGAGGACTCGTAACATACTGTCTACCCTTTTTAAACCCGTGAGTATTTTATGCGTATATTGTTTTGTGAGTCTTTGATGTATTTTCTATTAATTAAGTCTAATTAATAGATTAAATTAATAATTTAATTTAATGAAGAATTATTATGACTTTTTGAATATTTAATTATATTTTAATTAATTGAGAAATTAATTAAATATAAAGAATTGAATTGGAAGATAAAAGTTTTAAGATTAAATTTAGAACATGATAATATTTAGTTAATTTAATAATAATATATTTAGAGTTCATTTTTAAATAAATGCTAAAAATTATTGTTATTTAAGTTAATAAATATTTATCAAATTAAACGTTCAAAATATATTAAAAAGGAAAAAGATATTAATTTATGGAAAAGATTTAAGTTCGCATGAATGAGTTTTAAATATAAGAGATTAATTTAAAAGATAAAATATGTGAACTTGATTAAGATATTTTATTAAGTGCACATGAGATTAAAGTTATAAATTTATTAAAGTAAAGTAAAGTGGAAAGTTAAATAAAGTAATTTAACAATTCACTTAAAGTGCATGAAGGAATAATAAAAGAATATTTTAAATTAAAAAGGAAATTAACTGTGCATGAATGAATTAATTAAATGAGAGAGAATTAAATATTGGAGATAAAAGTTAAAGTTTAAATTTAGAACGTGATTATATTTATTTAATTTAATAATAATATATTTTGAATGCATTTTTAAATAAATGCTAAATATTATTGTTATTTAAGTTAATAAATATTTTTATCAATTAAGTTTCTAAAAATGAAATTAAAAGTGAAAAGATATTTAATTATCATAAAGATAATAGTTCGCATGATTTATGCATGAGTTGGAAATAAAAGAAATTAATTGAAAAGATTAAACATGTGAAATTAATAAAGATATTTAATCGCATTAAGTGCGCATGAGATTTATAAGTTAATAAATTAATTTAAAGTAAAGTAAAGTGGAAAGTTAAATAAAGTAATTTAACAATTCACTTAAAGTGCATGAAGGAATAATAAAAGAATATTTTAATTTAAAAAGAAAATTAATTGTGCATGAAAGAATTAATTAAATAAAATAATTATTATTTTAGAGTTGTGGAGATAGAAACCCTAAAGGGTAATAAGATTCTATATTAGAGGTTTTTGGGGTCATTATTAGGGACAGAGGTTTCAGGGCACACACAGGTTTATGGAGAGCAATTCGAAGGGTTTGGAAAGAAACGAATTTTATGTGGTTTGAAAGATTTTGCTTGCGGTAGGAATTTTGCAGAGGTTAGCATCAAATCCAGGTAGGATCTCGTGGTTTAATTGTATAGTAGTTTTTCTCTTCAAACTTCTGTCTACTCCGTGTCTTTTGCATGTATTGTTTTTCTGGTATGCAATATTGTTCTTGTTTGAGAAATATCTGTACATGGCTTAGATGGGGTAGTTCGCTGAGTATATTTTAGGTAATTGTATTTTAATATGAATAAGATTGAATAAGAAATCAAACAAATATGAGAATCTATTGGAAATTGAAATCGGACTTGAGATCTGAAAGATAAATGTTGTCCTTTTTCAATAAATTTTAGGTACGAAAATTAATCCGAAAATGGACTTGAAAGAGAAGAAAATTTTAGGTTAGAAATTCGCTTGATTAGTGATATCTTTTCTATGGAAATTATCTCCTACTTATCTAAATCTTTCTATCGTTTTATATTTATAAAAGTGTATTAAATATATATATATATATATATATATATAAAGAAAAGATTTTTAAAAAGAGAGTTTTATTAGTTTTATTAAACTTTATATAAATTAAAAATTTATAAAACATAATTATAAAATTTTGGAAAGGTTTTTTTTATAAATCAGTTTCTTTTTATAAAAATAAAATAAAAATAAATAAAAAATTAATTAATGGGGTTACCGCCCCCCCCCCCCCCCCCCCACCACCTTCTCTGCTTGCGTCACAGCAAGTACTGCAGTAGCAGTAGGTACTGCTGACGCAACAGTACCTTGCTGCGGCAGACAGTAGTCTGCAGGTCGACGGGCCAAAAAATGCTTTATTACCAATGTTAAAACTCTCGCTCTAATACCAGATGTAACGCCCCGCTCGGGAACCCAAGAGAAATAAACCTAACATGTTACAATGTTTACTGAACTATTTTTCTTTTTTGAAGTTTAAACAACATCAAGATAACATTAATGCGAAAGCAATAAGAACATACATATCAAATACACATAAGTCAATTATAGATATAGTTTCAATTCCTCAAGGATTCCTTTACGTTGAGTCACATTTAATAATTTTAAATTAATTAGTTTAAGTTCCAAGTACAATGTCTCAAGATCATAAGGAAATAACAGATACATAATCGCATAAGCAAAGGCATAAATATAAACAATACAATGAAAGTACATCCAATCAATAACATCCACTGCACATGTCGCAAGGTATGTGAAAATAGATACAATACATCAGAATACATGATAATGTATATACATCATCTGAAAAGAAGTCTCTGAGATAAGAAATAAGAATGATAAAGGTACATTTTTTGCATCGAACATCCAACAACTAGCAATGTGAAGGGGAACCCGAATGGTAAGAAGACACTACCTCCCGACCACGTGGTTACCTAGTCAGGCTTCCACTCCCAACATGCAGGGAAGATAATGAATGATCCACATACGGCTATCAAACATAAAACATTCCTAGGAAAGGTACCCCTAATAACCAAAACTACCTCAAAGGTAACACATACTACTCAAGAAGATAAAATAAACCAAAAGTAAGAACACTCAATCCAATACCGACACCACATAACCAAACATCATACACAAACCAAATATAAACCAAATACCAAGATCATAAGATAAAGTCAATGAAAGATAATCATCTCAAGTCAAAAGCCACATGTCAAAAGTACAACATCCATGAATCACCAATCTTCATCAATGAAAGTATATTCTTTTAAGCCTTTCATACCCTGTGACTTGTACAGTGGATGATTGGGCATTTCGAATTAATTTTTCGAGAGGCATTCAGAACAAATGTATATTATGGACATGGGACTTTCTGATTATTCTTTCATATGTATGTGATAGTTGTTAGACTTAGAATTAATTAAATTTTAAACGTGACTCAACGTCTTGGGATCTTTAAGAAATGTAACTTACAATGTATGTTTGTCGATGATTACATGTTATTGCTTCCGCTACTATGTGTTTGATGTGTATGCTATACTTTCTTACTTTAAAAAAAAAAAAAAAATTTAGCAAACTTAGTGAAACTTTAGGTTAATTCTTTTGGATCCCTTGGTGGGGCATTATTAATAAACGTTGACTTATATATTAAAAAAAATGCATTATCAAAGAGTTTTTTGGCCCGCCAGCCAGCAGACTACTGTCTGCCACAGCAAGGTACTGCTGCATCAGCAGTACCTGCTGCTACAACAGTACTTGCTGTGACGCGGGCAGAGAAGAAGGTGGGGGGGGGGGGGGGGGGGGGGCGGCAACCCCATTAATTAATTTATTATTTATTTTTATTTTATTTTTATAAAAAGAAACCGATTTATAAAAAAAACCTTTCCAAAATTTTATAATTATGTTTTATAAATTTTTAATTTATATAAAGTTTAATAAAACTAATAAAACTCTCTTTTTAAAAATCTTATATATATATTTAATACACTTTTATAAATATAAAACGATAGAAAGATTTAGATAAGTAGGAGATAATTTCCATAGAAAAGATATCACTAATCAAGCGAATTTCTAACCTAGAATTTTCTTCTCTTTCAAGTGCATTTCTAGATTAATTTCGGTACCTAAAATTTATAGTAAAAGGACAACATTTATCTTTCAAATCTCAAGTCCGATTTCAATATTCAATAGATTCTCGTATTTGTTTGATTTCTTATTCAATCTTATTCATATTAAAATATAATTCCCTAAAATATACTCAGCGAACTACCCCATCTAAGCCATGTACAAATATTTCTCAAACAAGAACAATATTGCATACCAGAAAAACAATACATGCAAAAGACACGGAGTAGACAGAAGTTTGAAGAGCAAAACTACTATACAATTAAACCACGAGATCCTACCTGGATCTGATGCTAACCTCTGCAAAATTCCTACCGCAAGCAAAATCTTTCAAACCACATAAAATTCGTTTCTTTCCAAACCCTTCGAATTGCTCTCCATAAACATGTGTGTGCCCTGAAACCTCTGTCCCTAATAATGACCCCAAAAACCTCTAATATAGAATCTATTTACCCTTTAGGGTTTCTATCTCCACAACTCTAAAATAATAATTATTTTATTTAATTAATTCTTTCATGCACAATTAATTTTCTTTTTAAATTAAAATATTCTTTTATTATTCCTTCATGCACTTTAAGTGAATTGTTAAATTACTTTATTTAACTTTCCACTTTACTTTACTTTAAATTAATTTATTAACTTATAAAGCTCATGCGCACTTAATGCGATTAAATATCTTTATTAATTTCACATGTTTAATCTTTTCAATTAATTTCTTTTATTTCCAACTCATGTATAAATCATGCGAACTATAATCTTTATGATAATTAAATATCTTTTCACTTTTAATTTCATTTTTAGAAACTTAATTGATAAAAATATTTATTAACTTAAATAACAATAATATTTAGCATTTATTTAAAAATGCACTCAAAATATATTATTATTAAATTAAATAAATATAATCACGTTCTAAATTTAAACTTTAACTTTTATCTCCAATATTTAATTCTCTCATTTAATCAATTCATTCATTAACAATTGATTTCCTTTTTAAATTAAAATATTCTTTTATTATTCCTTCATGCACTTTAAGTGAATTGTTAAATTACTTTATTTAACTTTCCACTTTACTTTACTTTAATAAATTGATAACTTTAATCTCATGCGCACTTAATAAAATATCTTAATCAAGTTCACATATTTTATCTTTTAAATTAATCTCTTATATTTAAAACTCATTCATGCGAACTTAAATCTTTTCCATAAATTAATATCTTTTTCCTTTTTAATATATTTTGAATGTTTAATTTGATAAATATTTATTAACTTAAATAACAATAATATTTAGCATTTATTTAAAAATGAACTCTAAATATATTATTATTAAATTAACTAAATATTATCATGTTCTAAATTTAATCTTAAAACTTTTATCTTTCAATTCAATTCTTTATATTTAATTAATTTCTCAATTAATTAAATATAATTAAATATTCAAAAAGTCATAATAATTCTTCATTAAATTAAATTATTAATTTAATCTATTAATTAGACTTAATTAATAGAAAATCCATCAAAGACTCACAAAACAATATACGCATAAAATACTCACGGGTTTAAAAAGGGTAGACAGTATGTTACGAGTCCTCCTTGCAGGACAAGTATTATAGGCTTATGGCTAGGATTGGACATGATCATCATCTTCCCATTCTCACCATTTGAGTATTTGTAATAGGGCACGCTCATCCTGGCAATTCAGGGAAGTTGATGCCTGGTACCTACATCCTGCATAAAAGACGAGCATGTACATGTATATAATATATCTAAACTAAACAGACAATGGCGAGGAGTGGTTCATCGTGTAGATCCTGACTAGCAGGTGACTACGACTCCCTCCCTTAACCACATCAAACACGTCAGACAAGAAGGTAAAATAAACACGCGCACCATACACATGCAAGTATGGAGTAAGTATCGTAAAAATCATAAGTCTAATATCAAATGCGTACATATAATAATGCATCTCTATCAATACAACATAATCATCATTAAAGACATCATGTTAACATTTTTATGAAAGAAACCACATTTACTAACTAGGATCATCAAAATACCATTAACAACACATGAATGAAATCAAATAAACAATAATGTAATTCAAGACATGAAATAATATCATAATATTGTACATCCAATATCTCTAAACTAATCAATGCATAAAATCAACTTAAAAGAATTTGACAATGATAACGGAAATGCGAACTAGGGGCAAGCACTTCAAAATCTTCACCAATTCCTTAAAAAATCTTTCTAACCAAATTTTGAATAAAGTAATGAGGTCCAGTGACAGGGATTTGGCAAACCATGGAATAAACAACCACTTGGATGCCTCTATAATGACTATTGAAGTTGGTCACCATTGTGAACAAGTAATGAAAATAGGTGAAGCTCTCAAATCCATTTCCAAAGAATTGATGAACATGAATAACATCATACTAAACTTTCTAACTACAAGATTACCAAATCTAGCTAACTTAGATGGTAGATTCATTCAAAAAGAAAATTACATGAAAATGTTGTAGGAAAACATGAATTCTAATTTAAGAAACTTGCCTAAGGAAACCACTCCAGAAAGAATTGCAAGTTGCATCAAACCACTATCAACAATGAATGAAGTTATAGATAAATTCCTTGATTCATGTAAAAATGTCTCTTAGAAGTATTTATTGTTGATGAGGTTACAACTAACTAGCTACAATCTCAAACAAATGGAGCTTTCAAATGATGCAAAATGGAGTGCCCTAAAGAAATTCTTTGAAGTTCGGTCATCTTCTCAAACTGAAGCTATTATTATTGTTGTCAGTGGTAGTCATAGCTAATAGCACTAAGAAGTAACAACTTAGTAAGTGATAGTACTATAATAATTTTGTTACTTGTTGCTCTTTAATTTCAAATTTTAGATTTAATTTCAACTTTATTTAATGTTAATTGCTACAGGAATCAAGACCTAGCATATCAAGATAGTTGGGCAACTAGGCACTAGCATACTATTACTACACAGAGCAGATGGAAAAAATTTCCCTACTACTTGAAAAAATTGTACAATTGGAAATGTGATTTTGTACACATAATTTATTATGTAGTAATAATATGATTATATGTAAAATTACAAACTGACCTACAACTATTGTTTCTCCCTTGTATTTGCAAAAGGGAATTCAGGGTCATTTCAATTTAACATTGAATCATTTGCAAAGGGTTGTAATTGTTTTTAATTGACAATTGTTAAATGTATTATGTTACAGGTTGATTTATAATTATAAATTATAATAGAATTTTTTTTAAATATAGCTTATTCTATTAAATGTATTATGTTACAATTTCCTAAAGAAATTAGAATTAGTAAAAATCTCAATATGTTAAAAAAATACAATCTATGAAAATCTCAACATGTAAGTTTGTAACATCAACATGTTCAAAAAATAATAATTTAAGAATATATAAAGGGACAATGAAAGAAGGCTATAAATTAACTTCTACAAACATATTACATAATTAATTAGTAGGAAAAGTCTTAGATCGGAGCTACTAGCCTACTACTTGACTCACACAGAAGTTAGAACTTGTGGTTGAGATGTTGCTATAGTTGTCATTCCACCTAGACCAACTTAGGATCACTATCATCAGAATCCTCCTCATTTATTGCATACAACATTTCATTGTCAGTTGTGTTTTCTTTAGATTCGTTGTTAGTGTTGGACTCATTATGCATGCCAAAGTCAACATCATCTTCATTGCTTCCAATATCAGGATATAGATCACTATCACCACCACTATCACTACCACTTGGGTTTGAAATGTTGGAAATCCCTCTTCTTTGACATTGCTTTCTTCAAATGCTGAAAAAAATTTCATAAGAGAAATTTTCTACCTCATAGCTAGAATTATAGAGCCTCAGACAATTATCCAAATTTTTGTCTCATTTGTTTCTAACCTTGACTTAAAGAAGCCCAAAGAATTGTAAACTCTCTCATCCTCCACTAAACCCAATATCATTTTCAAACATAAATTGGTAAGCTTGAAATATTTTGGTATTGTCTCTCTCAACTGATTACTCTCATGAAGGTTTTTCCAAAGCTTTGTTACTGCTCCCTCTTCAATTGGGTTCTCCATAAGAGCAAATTGTTCCCTCATTATGTTTGCGAAAGAATATGATTCATCTCTCACTCGAGATTCATCTAAAATTCCATTTATAGTGACTCCATTGATTACTTTAGGTTTGCAAAAATGTTGAATCAAAGCTGTCATCCTTCTTCAAAAATTAGTCAGATAGTTTAGAGACCAATATTGTGAAAAAACACTAGAGGGAATTTGAATCTGATTTCTAACAAAAGATTGTAGCAAACTTTCTTGATAGGGTCTAGCACTGAGTCTTTGATCTTCTTGAAATCTTCAATTGTAACATGTTAAAGTACCTTCTTTGGTACTGATTCAACTTTTCTTCCTACTTCATTGGGGTTGGAGTCAGCGTTGATGCGGGCATAGTACTACATTGGTATGTCAATAACACGTACCCTGGCATATACCTCATCATTTGCACCAATATGTAAAAATTTCTCACGATTGTTCAAATCTGAGATTTCTAACCACTTTACAAACTTTGTTTCATCTAATGGTATTAATTGGTATAAAGTATCTAGGCTACTACATGTCATTTTATGTAGTTTATTATATTCTACAATGTACATAGCTCTTTGTTGAACCTTTTCTATAATATTTCTCATGTCCTATAGCATGGGGAAAATAGATGCTAAGGTTAAGAGTACCTTAACGTTAGTTAGGCTTGAATATATCTAAGAGAATCTATCTCGCATAAAGTGGATTAGTCCAAGCAATGATGGATATTTAGACATTACTCAATGTGTCAGTCCATCCAAAGAGATCCATTTGGTATCATTGTCTTTAAGAAGCTTCCTCCCATTAGTAAGTCCTTCAGAAAAGTGTTGAAATTTTCTTACTCATTTTGGACAATGACAAAAGTATTGGTAAATCTCTTTGATTAGAGATTCCACTTTACTTACACAACCAAAATTGTCGACAATTCCAAAAGCTAGATTCATTCGATGGGCCATGCAATGAATGGGAATAGTGTAGGGTGCCAAATCATTTGTGATCTTGTTGCAAAGACCACCTTATGACCTTGCATAACCAAAGCTCCATCCACTCCAACATACACCAACTTTTTGGCAATCTCCATGCTATCCAAACCTCTAGATTCAATTAGAGTAGTCTTTAATAATTCATATAAATTTTCAGCTATTGCACTATGATTCAATTTAGCAATAGATAGTAGAAATGGTTGATGACAAAGATTCTTTACAGTATAAACATGCATGCACACCCAATAAGTATCATCAATTGTTGTAACTTCATCTAGAGATAATGCAATGAAATAAGAGTCTTTAATTTTTTGCTTCATATCTTCTTTTTCAACATGTGCAAGACATCTAGCCAATTCTATCATGTTCCCTAATTTGGGTAATATAAGTAAATTATTATGAATAAATACATATATTATTTCTTAATGTTATAATACATTAAAAGAAATATTGATATATTATTAATGGTATAATATATTATTAAAGAATAAATAATAATAATATATTAATATAATAATACAATATATAATCATTAAGAATAATATATAATTAATAAAAATAATAAAATACATAATTACCTTATTAATATAATTAATATTATAAGAATGATTGTAAAGGACAAGTTAAGGAATCACATTTCATTTCTAGAATTCTCACTAAGGCAATAGAATGTTGGGCAGTGTGTCATGAACCTCTAAATAAGACCCAAAAACTATACACTAGTAGAAATATGTATACCTAAACATTAAAATATAATTAAATGATATAATATGAATATATATTAGATAATAAAAATATATAATAATATCATTATCTATTAAATATAATTCTCTATATCAATTACATATAATGTTAAATATATTTAAGATAGCAAATTCATATTTCACTTAAATATTTTTATAAATAAATCAATTATAATCAATTAATAATCCTTATAAACTAACAAACTTATATTGATATTATTAAATCAATAACAAGTTGATACTTTAAGTTAAATAATGAAAATCATTAACACAAATAAGGAAGATAATAAATAACATATAAATGACCAATATAAAACTAATCATCAAACCTAGTAAACTAATTATACCTAAAGACCTAACCATGAAAGGACACATCCCAAGTTAAGAAGCACATATATAAGGTTGTTGAAGAGGATGGTTAAAGACAAAAGAGTTGTTATTGTTTTACCATGGGAAAAAAGGAGTTCCCAATCTGACAGAGATAGCGATTGGATGATATAAGCATTGAGCAATCTGATAGATCACACTTCCAATCTACCACTTTAGGCTAGCACTTAATATTATATGACAGAGACAAAAACAAGATAGGAAAAGGAAACCAACAACATGCCTATTGAGCATTTGGATAGGAGGAGAATAAATGCAGTATGTAGATATTGTCTATGTATTTGTATTCGTATTTGGATATGCTCAATCAACATTTTCCTTTGGCATCAAACAAGTTGCATAGTTTGAAGGATAAATTGGAAAGTGCAGCACACACATTGCATATGTCCCTAGTCATAATAAAAAACAATAGTAATCCTTTGTAGTTGTAGTTGATAGGAGAAGGTTATCAACAGATTGCTATTGCCATATCAAACACAATACTTTATGGCATTATTGTTATCATCAAGGAGGTTCATAGAATATATCCCACATTGAGACAATAGTGAGGTTAGAGATCTCTCTATACTTTGTAAATCGGAACATCCCACATTTGCATAATTCCTCAAGTCATATTAGATATAGTAGTGATCTATCATCCAAGGAAGATGTTATTCCAAAATGGAATTCTAAACTACATGCTTAGATTAAGCCGTAGACCTAGAAATGGCTATCTCGTATTTAAAGAAACTATTATCATCAGAGAAAATATGGAAAAGGGTGACAAATAAAAGGCAAGTCGTAAATAAATAATGGACCCCAAAAAGGGTTCATTACAAATTCCCACTTGTTGTTTAATGACCAGTGACTGTTTTGATAGTTTTAAGTTTTCAAAAAGCGTAATAAGGTAGGAATGGAAGGGTAGTCTGTCATAGGATGTCCTCTACTCAATATATTTAAAGACCACACTTAATTGAACTACTTTTCCCATATTTTTCACTTCCATTGCTTTCCTAATGAAATCTTTAATAGAACCTTTTACCCTAGAACGCTTCTCCAATAATTGCTGGTGTAATTTGTATATTTTGGCATTCTTGATATGTAGATAGTTGTCCTTCATTTTCCAAGTTAGCATAGATTTTTCAACTCCATCTATAGTTTCCTTCTCGTAAACTTTACCGACATTTTTTTCTATGGTATCAAATTTAAGTTGCAACCTCTTCTTCTTCTTTTTTATCTCTATGCAAATCTTACATTCGCATTCCATAGGAGGCTCACCATCAATTAGATTGGGCACTGGTTCAATGAACTAGTACTTTTCCACCCATTCTAACTAAAAATTCCTTTTGGATAGATCCCAATGAGATTGATCTTTCATCAATTCCAATTTTCTTTTCCATTTTTGTGCACGAACACGATTTATGGAATTAGTTTTGGTTTTCTCACTTGATTGGTCCAAGACCAACTCCAACTCTATAATCTTAGTTTGTGACTTGCTACTTAGGGGAAGTGCCTCCAAATCATGTTCAAGTTCATCCTCAACTAAGATATCAGGTTCACCAACTTGAACTTCAATACAGTCTAAGGGTCCAACTTGTGATGAATCTCCTTTTTCAATAAGCACTGGAGATCTAACTTGTGAATCTTGTAGGTTTCCAACATTTCCACCACCAACATATTCTACTATGGTTCTACATTTTGGTAATGGTGGCCTCTCTTGGCTTTCAAGGATCTTACTGAAACCCCTACTACCCCTCTTGTTTGACATGGCAAATCGGTAAAGGCTACAAAAAATATATCAACTTAGTTGTTGAACAAAAGAATCAACTAATTAGACTACATATATTAATAATAATATGATTTATTCTCAAAAAATGGGTACTATTGCTATGGTACTATAGTCTATGGTACTACCCAATATAATTTGCAAACCTATAGGCTATATTAGCATGTGAGATGTCTAGTTACCAGTGGACACTGGACTGTACAACTAAAAAAATAACTAGTACCACTGTACTAGTGGTCCAGTACCACTGTTAACATAGAAAATAAATAAAAAATCACTTGCCTTTTACAAAAATTAGGGTCCACAAGTCAATGGTTAATGCACTCAGAACTCTAAAAGTTTGGCAACAATAAGAAATGCTAGTTTCTAGACCATAAAATAGAAAATTCTGTAGAATAATAATATCTTATAGTTCAATCTAGGTTGGCGAATTAGGTGGGATTAACAAGTGGGAATTTTAAATTCAAGTGAAAATCACCTTCCTATGTAAGCCCATAGTAGGAAAGAGTTGGCTAAAAGGGGTTGGTGGTTAACACATGTTAGGAAAATGGTTGGCGACACCCAACCCAAGGGAAAATTATTCGGTTGTAGTAATGGAAAAAGAATGTTGGCCAATAAGAAACAACATGCAAAGGCTAGTGATATGTTTAAAATAAATATATCCAAAATGTATATTACATTGGTGATTGGATCGATATTTTTTACCAATAATGTGATAATTAATGGGCGACTACCCCAGGCATTGGACCCAAATTTGATAAATATCCAACAACGCAGTTCACCTGCATTGTATGTGCTATTTGCCAAATGATGATTGACCCCTCAGATGAGATCGCCAAAAGGTGAATATTTGCCAAGAACGTAATCTCTAGTTTCTCCATTCAAACAAGCAGTAGTAGCAACGAATCAAAGAGAAAACCTCCAGTCTTGCCCAAGACTTTAGTCCTTTACAAAATATATTTATAAAAGGGGCATTACCAAGTTTTACATTTTGATCATACTAATACTAATTTATATTATAAATTTTTTTAAAACATATACATTAGGAGCATTTAGGACAAATAAAATTCCATTTGTTACATTTTAATCAAAAGATCGTCGACATCTCTAATTCACAAACTAAGACTTTTCTTAATACCCTTTTAAGCTTCTTGCTTTTACGATGTAGAGTAGAAAACTAAAATTATGCAATCACAAATCACTACAAACTTTATCTTAAGAGGTTACTACTATAAATTAATTTAGATACTTCTTTGGAAAGGATAAAAGTAAGAAAAAAGGCTTTTTTTAAAATTTGTAACTTAATACTTAAGGACCGATCCTCTTTAATTTCAGCTAATTTGAAATCAATTCTATCTTTTATCTACAAGATAAGTGTTGGATAGATTTGATTAGTGTAGATAATTGCCTAAGATTATGTAGTTGTGATTTTTTTATTTTTTAATACTTCATCACTTTTATTCAAATTACCTACCATATGAGTATGAAGTTAGAGAGTTCTAAAGTTCCTAATTTAGGGTTTAGCCATCCCTCTTTAATTTTAGATAATTTGAAATCAATTCTATCTTTTATCTACAAGATAATTGTTACATAGATTTGATTAGTGTAGATAATTTCCTAAGATTATGTAGTTGTGATTTTTTTATTTTTTAATACTTCATCACTTCTATTCAAATTACCTACCATATGAGTATGAAGTTAGAGAGTTCTAAAGTTCCTAATTTAGGGTTTAGCCATTCCTCTTTAATTTCAGATAATTTGAAATCAATTCTATCTTTTATCTACAAGATAATTATTAGATAGATTTGATTAGTGTAGATAATTTCCTAAGATTATGTAGTTGTGATTTTGTTATTTTTTAATACTTCATCACTTTTATTCAAATTACCTACCATATGAGTATGAAGTTAGAGAGTTCTAAAGTTCCTAATTTAGGGTTTAGCCATCCCTCTTTAATTTCAGATAATTTGAAATCAATTCTATCTTTTATCTACAAGATAATTGTTAGATAGATTTGATTAGTGTACATAATTTCCTAAGATTATGTAGTTGTGATTTTGTTATTTTTTAATACTTCATCACTTTTATTCAAATTACCTACAATATGAGTATGAAGTTAGAGAGTTCTAAAGTTCCTAATTTAGGGTTTAGATTTCCTTTGATCAGATCTAATTTTATTTTGAGATCTATGTTCTGTTCCAATATTGCTAGTTTAATTATGATCCTATCCCACCTATACATTGAAGGCCCTACCATTACAATGAGTTGTAATGACACACCTATCAAAAGATACCATAAAAATCATTAGAAAAGCTTCTTATCAACAATAAATTTCTTATAACGTACAAATACTTGCACCATTAGGAAATATAAAGAGAATATAATGCCAAACCATAATGATGGAAAAACCCTAGCCAAACTGGATACAAAGGAGCGTTCTCAGATGAAAATTCAAGAAATATATGCTTTATATTTATAGTAATATCTATACATTGGTGATCCCATAATACTGGGTGCCACTTTTGTGGCATGAACAAAGTCAGAAACAAAACGAAATTTCCAATTTCAAGTTTTTAATTGTTTGCACAAACATTCCCTACATTTATGTTCGCACGAACATAAATACATATAAATAGTCATGTTCACAAAAACATAACTGCTATAAATGTTCATGTGAATATACAAAAGTTACTATTTTCATCATAAAATTGCCATTTTTTGAAAACATATGTTCGCATGAACATATTTTATTTTATTTTTTTAACTTTGTTATTTTCTTTTAAAAAAAAAGAAAAAATGGCTTTTTGATCCCCAAAATTGAGATTAAATGATGTCCTACTGTAAACTAAAAAATGCCAATTTGTGCTTCTCAAAGAAAGCTTCCCATTGCCTATAATTTTAATGGTATTATATTCATTAATACTTTTAATTATGAGTTTAACTCATTATAGGTTGATTAATGATTGAACATCAACTAACTTCGATACTTTGGAAAAAATTATAAATTAGATCAAGATTTTTTTGAAAAATATCTAGAAATAGTTTGCTGATATAACTTTCTATTAAAAAAATTAAAATTAGATTTATGATAAATTGAGTTGAAGTTATATGTGTCAAAATGAATGTATGTCTAAATTACAATTAATGTCACTTGAAAACTTCATAAACTATACAATATTCAACCAAATTGAATCAAACCAAATGTATCCTTTGGATATTGATGTTACAAATCCAATACTAAAAGAATTACCTCATTATCATTACTAGAAAAAAAGTTATGCATGTCAAGTGGACTATCACTCTTTAAAAATATTGATTTTTCATATGTTCTACCTTTTAAGGGAATGAAAAATTTAATGTAAATATTTTTTTAAAAAAAAACATGAAATATATTTACAAAGTAGGAACAAAGTAATAGAAATGACTAGTTTACGCCATCTTTAAATTATTCATAGTTTAAGCGATACAATCACTTGAATGTGAGGTTTGTTTCAAAAATATTGATTTGAGTGCGAAAAAATGGTCAAAAAATGGAACCCATTATTGTGTGATCACCCACATGCATGTTCAAAAATGAAAAATACGCCCACAAAGAGAAGGTTAATAGTAATACCAAAAATCTAGATACCGAGACACCTTGCTGAGGTAACCAAAAATAGCAGTGTCAAAAAGCAAACCAACCCTAGATAATAAAGAGGATCACTCTACCAACCATAAAAAATGAGGTTTCCCTATCTAGAACAAGAAGCCATAAAATAGAAGATGACAAAAAGTATGCAAATATGCATCCACCCAAATAAAGGAGAGTTATAATTCCTCGTATTTCCTCCAAAACACCATGATAATATATATAGCTTTATCCCATTCATCTACCTTTAATCATTGGGAAAACATGCATGCCAATTTCTCTTTGCTCGTAATGTAAACTATAGTTTGTCAAGATCATTAAAAGCCACCCCTAGTTCAATGTAGGCCTCAAACATCTATAGGAAATGATATAACCACTCCTTTTTCTTGTCTTCCATGATTCCCCTCAAACATAGCATAAAATTTATAATAGCTTCTATTTTAGGCCAAACCAAATAGAATTAGATATTATCCTAGATGTATAAAGAATGTCTCCTGGTGATCCTGGCTAACCCTAGGATGCTCAGGGTTTAATCCATATAGACTTCAAGCAATGGAAGCCTGAGCTTTTGATCAATACTAAGGACACCATTCTCCAAACCTACCAACTAGGTGGGGTCAAAAATGTTATAACAAAGTTGAGTGATCTCCCAATTTCTTATGTTTTCCCTAGCTACATAGCCTATGAAGGAGCCAATAAAAAAGTTATTAATTAGCTAGGTGAAATCATAATTGAAAGCCTTCTCCCCTGAAGCCTAATTAACAATAAACCTAGACATATCATCTATTTGGCTTGAAATCACATTCCATCTCTCAGGCTTAATAGACCCCTACAATGCCATAGTTCTAACCTCCAATGGATGGTATAGTGTAACCGCCCACTCTATGGAGACTCCAAATTAAAGCTAATATTGTTAGGAATAAGGTGTCTCAACCTTGTATAATTAATATTCTTATTATTATTTGTTTTGTAAAATATATTTTTGCAATAATATGTAAATGTGATGCATCTTGAAGTGTGTGAAGGAGATCATGGCTGAAATGGTTATGATGAATTATCATGACGCGTAAGAGCTATTTAAGGAATGAATTATGATAGGTGTAAGAGCATCTTATGACATGAGGCCTATTTGGGCACCCAAGAATGAGTGGTTGGTGTGTGTAAGAGAATATGCCAAAAATAGGTGGGTATGACGGATTCCCTTACATTTCTCTTGTGACCGCTATTTTTGGTGGATTCTATGACAAGTTTTCATTGCCTATTCAAGGGATGGATGCCCTTTTCTTGGTATTGCATGTACATATGGCATTGTGCATGGTTCTTGGTGGTTGAGCCATGAAAAATGCCCGACTCTTTTGTGGGCATTTTGTTGGGTCTTAAGATGTTCATAAAATGAGTATTGCATGTTGTAATGCAATAGTGTGATAGATGAAAGTTTGCAGGTATTGAGGTGTTGCTGGAGTCTTCTATTGTTGCTATTGAACTTGCATTGCAAGTGTATTGTAATCTTGTGTTGAAGATAATACATTGTGCAGGTTCTGAAGGGATGGGGTTGTTTTACCAAAAGGTTTTTCCCCATCAGCAAATCTTTTTTTTATGTGTTTCTTTCTCTATCTATTTTCTGTATGCATGGTTGGCTACAATATTGTTGTTTACATGATATTGAATCTATAACTGTAGAAGATTTTAAAAGGATTTGCACCATAATTTCCTTATGAGATTAGTGTAGGAAGCTGTTTCCACATGTGAGTTTCCTTACAAGTGGTATCAGAGCTTGATCAACTTTTGATCCTAGTTGTTGGGTAGGGTTTTTTGAGCTAATCTCAAGTTGAGTGGGAGTCTTGTGCAAAGCATTTTGAATCTTATTTGTAGATTGAGATGGCGAGTTCATCATATGGAAGAATGGAGGTGGAGAAATTTAATGGCACTAATTTTGAGTTGTGGAAACTCAAGATGGAAGACATGTTGGAAGATCGTAACCTATGGGAAGTGACTACAACTCCTACAAGACCAGCAACTATAACTCTAGCAGATTGGGATATCAAAGACCGTAAATCTAAGGGTCTCATAAGAATCTGTTTAACCGATGTAGTCCTTCTGAATGTTCTAGATGAGAAAATTGCATATAGTTTGTGGGAGAGACTTGGGCGGTGTATCAGGCCAAATCTTTGGTGAACAAGTTGTTTCTAAGGAAGAAGTTGTATTCTCTATGAATGGAGGAAGGTGGATCCTTAACAAATCATTTAAATGCATTTAATCTATTGGCTGCACAGTTGACATTTGCTGGTGTCAAGTTAGAGGAGGAGGATCGTTGCTACACACTTTTGTGTTCTTTATCAGATTCATGGGACCATCTTGTGATGGCTCTCAGAAGCACATTAGTCACCTTCAAAATGGATGATGAGGTGTCTTCGCTACTATCAGAGGAGATGCGGAGAAAGGTTTCCATTTCAGAAAAAGAAGCCCTTGCTATTCGTGGGAGATCCGTGGAAAGAGGAAAGAAAAATGATAATAAGTCTGACAATAAGGGTAGATCCAAATCTCGTGGGAAGTCAAAGACTTCCAATAAGTCCAAGGAAAAATGTTGGAACTGTGATAAGACTGGGCACTTCCATAAAGACTATAAAGAGCCTAAGCAGAAGAAGAAAGCCTCATATTTTGGTTCTGAAAAATCTCAAGAAGATGGCGATGCATTCATCGTAGCTTTGGTAGCCCATGCATCTGATGATGTGTGGTTGGTTGATTTGGGTGCATCTTTTCACATGACCTCTCATCGAAACTGGTTCTCAAGATATGAAGAGTTCGATGGTGGAAAGGTGTACTTGGGTGATGATTCTCACCTGAAGATAGTTGGACGTGGAAGGGTCACTATCAAATTTCCTGATGGACGAGTAAAGGGAATCAATGGAGTTATGCACATTCTAGGTTTGGCACGAAAACTATTATCTATAAGTATGCTGAATGATGTAGGTGTGCAAGTTGTTTTTTCGAAAGAAGGATGTAAGAGGATTAGAGGATCGATCGTGCTTGCTAAGGGTACTAGGAGAGGTACTTTGTTTCAGCTAGATGCATGTATTCCTCTATGTAATAGTTCTTCATCCTCACCATCTGAACGAGCAATGAAGAATTTTGTGGTTATTGATTCTGATGGCAATGCAAACACTTTGGAAGGAAAGCTTCCTCAGAAAAGACAATGTTGTGGCATATGAGATTTGGCCACATTGGTGAGAAGGGTCTCAGAACCCTGAAAAATAAAAATCTCGTTGAGGGGTTAAATGATTGCAATCTCGAGTTTGACTTCTGTGAAGATTGTGTATATGTTAAACAAAATCGTGTTCAGTTTTACTCTAGTTCTCACAAATCTTCTGATGTTTTGGATCTTATTCATTCTGATGTATTTGGTCCTGTAAAAGTTCCTTCGATCTCCAAGTCTGTATTTTTTGTATCTTTCATAGATGATTACAGTAGAAGGACATGGATTTATTTCCTTAAAAGTAAGACACAAGTCTTTAGTCGATTAAAGGAATTTAAAGCCCTTGTAGAGAATCAGACTAGTAAGAAGATTAAGTATGTGAGAACTGACAATGGTGGTGAGTTTTGCCGAGTAGAGTTTAAATAGTTCTATAAAGAATAAGGTATCGAGAGGCATAAGACAACTCCTTATACCCAAGAGAAAAATAGAGTTGTAGAGAGAATGAACAGGACACTGATGGAGAAGGCTATGAGTATGCTTAGTGGAGCTAGTTTAGAACAAAGCTTTTGGGCCGAAGCTATGGCCACTGCTTGCTATCTGGTTAATAGATCTCCTACATTAGCTTGTGTTGGTAAGACACCTATAGAGGTGTGGTCTGGTAAGAAGCCTTCAATTAGACATCTTTGTGTTTTTGTTTGTGAAGCTTATGCACATGTTCCAAAGGAGAAAATATCTAAGTTGGAAAAAAAAGCTGTTAAATGTACTTTCATCGGGTACAGTGTTGGTGTGAAAGGATACAAGCTTTGGGATCCTATGACTAGTAAGGTGTTGTATAGCAGAAATGTTATTTTTAGAGAGCTAACATCTTCTCCTATTGTGCTACAACTAGAAGAAAAAGAAAAGGAAAAATATGTTGTTCAGTTGCCTCCTACCCCTGAGAAGACTGAAAAGAGAGACCATGTTGGGTCTAATGATGAAGAGATCTCTAGAAACTCTGATAGTTCAGAAGAAGAGGAAAAAAAACTTCAACCTCAGCCCTTGAGGACATCCACAAGAGAAAGAAAGCAACTAGAAAGGTTTGGTTATTCTATGTTAGATTCCAGTTGTGCTTTTGCTTTGATTACTAACACTGATGAGCCTAGATCTATGAAAGAGGCTTTGAGCATGGAAGATGTAGGTTCCTGGATTGAGGCTATGGATGATCAGATGGCTTCATTAGAGAAAAACAAGACTTGGGACCTTGTACCTTTTCCTAGAGGGAGAAAATCTATTGGCTATAAATGGGTGTTCAAGAAGAAATTCTGTGTAGATGGCAGTGTTGAAAGGTACAAAGCTAGATTGGTTGCAAAGGGGTATTCATAGGTAGGGGGAATAGATTATGGTGAAATATTCTCTCCTGTTGCAAAGTTGACATCCATTAGATTTCTGTTATCTCTTGTTGCATCATATGATTTAGAGATAGAATAGATGGATGCGAAGACAACTTTCCTTCATGGTGATTTGGAGGAAGAGATTTATGTCACAGCCTGAGCACTACATTGTTAAAGGTAAAGAATCCTTAGTTTGCAGATTAAAGAAATCTCTATATGGTTTGAAGAAATCTCCTAGGATGTGGTACCTTAAGTTTGATGTCTTGGTGTTGTCAATTGGATTTGTAAGATCAAAGTTAGATCATTGTGTTTATTTCAAAGTTGAAAACGATCACCTTCTTATTGTTGCATTATATGTTGATGATATGTTGCTGTTTGGGAAGGGTAAGGGTATGATTTTTTATTTTAAATCTCAGTTGTCAGTATAGTTTGAGATGAAAGATCTTGGGGCATCTAGGTACATCTTGGGTATGGAAATCAGTAGAGACAGGTCTAACAGAAAAATTTGGTCGAATCAGAGTAAGTATGTGAAGTCTGTGTTGGACAGGTTCAGCATGGCAGATTGTAGACCACTATTTGTTCCTATTTCTATGGGAAAAAAGTTATCTGTAGATGATTATCAAAAATATCCTAGTGAGGTGGAGGACATGAGTAGAGTACCTTATGCTAGTGCAGTTGGCAGTCTTATGTATGCTATGGTCTGTACTAGACTAGACATTACCCAAGTAGTGGGAGTCCTAAGTCAGTTTATGGCTAATCTTGGATGGGTACATTTGGATGCAGTCAAGTGAGTATTCAGATATTTGAGGGGTACATCAAATTACTCCATATGTTATCATGGTAACTCTTTTGGATCTTTGCATTCAGTTTGGATTCATGGGTTTGTGGATTCAGATTGGGTAGGTGATATTGATCGCAGGAGATCCACCAGTGCTTATGTATTCACTATATTTGGTGGTTCCATCAGTTGGATGAGTAAGCGAAAACCTATGGTTGCTTTGTCTACTACAGAATTTGAGTACATGGCTACTACTCATGCTTGTAAGGAAGCCGTTTGGCTTAAGAGATTGTGTTCTGATGTTGGTGTTGATGTAGAACAGATTACTATTTGGTGTGACAGTAAAAGTGCTATTTGCATTGCGAAGAATCCAACTTTCCATGCCAGAACAAAGCACATTGATGTGCAGTATCACTTTGTGAGAGATAAGGTGGAAGATGGAAAGGTAAATTTGGAAAAGGTAGATACTGTGAAGAATGTTGCAGATGAATTAACAAAACTAGTGGGCACTGAGAAGTTCAGATGGTGTTCAGAGTCTATGGGCCTTTCAGCCTATAGCAGTTAGTTCCTGTTATGTTCCTATTTCTCTTACAAGGTGTTTGACAAGTGGGAGAATGTTAGCAATAAGGTGTCTCAACCTTGTATAATTCCTATTCTTATTTTTTTTTTTTTGTAAAATGTATTTTTACAAATAATATGTAAATGTGAGTGTACATGTCTAGTTGGCATGTTGATCACTTACATGTGTCAGCATCTTGAAGTGTGTGAAGGAGATCATGGTTGAAATGGTTATGAAAAAATCCTATGATGTGTAAGAGCTATTTAAGGAATGAGTTATGATAGGTGTAAGAGCATCTTATGACATGAGGCCTATTTGGGTGCCCAAGAATGAGTGGTTGGTGTGTGTAAGAGAATTTGCCAAAAATAGGTTGGTATGATGGATTCCCTTACACTTCTCTTGTGACTACTATTTTTGGTAGATTCTATGACAAGTTGTCATTGCCTATTCAAGGGATGGACGCCCTTTTCTTGGTATTGCATGTACATATGGTATTGTGCATGGTTCTTGGTGGTTGAGCCATGAAAAATGGCCAACTCTTTTGTGGGTATTTTGTTGGGTCTTAAGATGTTCATAAAATGAGTATTGCATGTTGTAATGCAATAGTGTGATAGATGAAAGTTTGCAGGTACTGAGGTGCTGCTGCAGTCTTCTATTGTTGCTATTGAACTTGCATTGCAAGTGTATTGTAATCTTGTGTTGAAGATAATACATTGTGCAAGTTCTGAAGGGGTGGGGTTGTTTTACCGAAAGGTTTTTCCCCACTGAAAAATCTTTGTGTTATGTGTTTCTTTCTCTATCTATTTTATGTATGCATGGTTGGCTGCAATATTGTTGTTTACATGATATTGAATCTGTAAGTGAAGAAGATTTTAAAAAGATTTGCACCATACTTTCCTTATGAGATTAGTGTAGGAAGTTGTTTCCACACCTGAGTTTCCTTACAAATACTACACAAAATACATTGAGATGGTTAAAAAATCTTCTAAAATGCCAAAATTAAATAGACGAGAACCAAGGAAGGATCTAGAATGAGAAAAATATATCACCCAAGAAGTTGTCATGAGTAGATGAGCTAAAAGCCTTGAAAAGGCATGATTATGACTTTGTTGGATAAATTATACTTA
Organism: Cupressus sempervirens; assembly: GCA_028749045.1. Lineage (NCBI taxonomy): Eukaryota > Viridiplantae > Streptophyta > Pinopsida > Cupressales > Cupressaceae > Cupressus > Cupressus sempervirens. The sequence goes on from CM053789.1 coordinate 262,917,458, forward strand.
AATGATCAATGTTGGGAAACTCTAAAATGTGATTAATGTCCCATTACTAAAAAGTATGGGGTAAAAGTCAGAGAAAGGAAAAAGGCCCAAATGTTAGGAAAAGGGGAAGGATATAAAACTACATGAATCAAATCTATGATGATCCTAAGGCTTGGAGAAAAAAAATCCTCACATTCAACTCTGCTATTTGCTAGAACATTTTTTTTTGTATTACTTTCCTGATATATGTGTTGAAATCTCAATTCTTCAAACTAATTAATTAATCTTAGAACATTTTCAAGTTTAGAGTTCATCACCCAATTGAGAGTTTTACATTTTTTAATGGCATTAATAATAATTTGGGAGTGTCCTTCTACGATTGTTCCTTTTATGCTCTTTTTAAAACTTAATTCTAGTCCTTCCCTAAGTGCTTCTAATTTCGTTGTATTGTTGGTAGAGATGCCTAGGAGTTTGGCTCATTTAATGATTCAATCTGTAGTGTCTAACCTTGTAATGTAGCCTATTCTTTCTTTCCCTAGATTACCTCTTTATGCTCCATCAAGGTTTAGTTTCATCCAACCTTTTGGTGACAGTTCCTATCTACATTCTTTTCTTTATTTTTTATCTTTTTTCTCATATACTAATGGAGGGTTGATCAACAAGGTCTTTTTCATTATCCCATTCCATTTTGAGAATTTTTTAGGATTAAACCAATGATAGAAATAACAATTGCATGCAAATATAACCAATAACAGAAAATAATAGATCATAGAGAAAAGAACACAAGACAACAAGATTTAATGTGTTTCACCCAATCCCTCGACTACATCCACCAAACAAAGAGTTTGATATTATTAAAATCTAACGATTACAACCTAATTACAATCTATAATCCCTTATAGCTCAATACCACCACAAGAACCTATTTCACATCACCACTATAAAACAACCCTAACCCTAAGACCTTTTATACAAGTATTAAACTAATTTAGGGTTACTACATTTCAGCCATAAATTAGCCATTACATTAGTGGTGAATCTATGAATGGTGAATCTATTACATATGTACACTATGTACAGTACTATCTTGATTAGTCACCACAAACTAACAATCTCCCACTTGGGGATTGATCAGGCTCCACACTAAACAATAATCTCCTACTTGGATAATAATCTTGTAGCTATGCTGCTACTTCATGAGGCTCCCACTGGATCAAACCACCCTAGACTTTACTATTCTTTGATTCATGTTTAGTTTAGAAGACCAACCAAAGCCGAAGAGGAGTTCAACTTCTCCCTTGTTACTAGCTTTGTCAACATATCTGCTAGATTGTCATTTGTATGTATCTTCTCCAACTTTAACTATCCATCCTCCAAAACTGACTAAATGAAATGGTACCACAATTGTATGTGTTTGGTCTTTGAATGCAGAGCTAAATTCTTTGCAAGATGAATGGCACTCTGACTATCTATGAACAAATAATTATCCTTCTGAAGATGTCCCAATTCTTCCAAGAATAACTAAAGCCATATCATCTCCTTGGCTACCTTTGTAGCAGCTACATACTCTACCTTCATAGTGGATAAAACATTAACCTTTTGTAACCTAGAAACCCAGCTCATGGCTGCCCCACCAACAGTAAAGACATAACTTGTAGTACTTTGCATGGTATCAATATCCCTTGCCAAATCTAAGTCAATATAGCCCTGTAAATCAGTAGTAGAGCCCCCAAAGTGTAAAAACTTATTGGATGTTCCTCTCAAATATTTGAGAATCCATTTGACTGCATTCCAAAGCTCAATTCCTAGATGACTCATATACCTACTAATGTCTCCCACTACATGTGCAATATCTAGTCTAGTACATACCATAGCATACATCAAGCTTCCTATAGCTGAAGCATAGGGTACCTTGGACATTTTATCCTCCTTGTCTTGTGTCTTAGGGTACATCTCCTTAGTCAACTTCAAATGACTAGGTCAAGGTGTCCTGATAGCTTTAGCATTCTCCATAGAGAAACGTTGCAACACCTTCTCAACATAAGCAACCTGAGATAGTGTCAATGTTCTATTCTTCCTATCTTTGTAAATCTTCATACCAAGAATTTGTTTTTTTGCCCCCAAATCCTTCATAGAAAATGCATGTGCTAATTGGTATTTCAACCCCTTAATGTGATCCATGTTCGGCCCATCTACAAACATATCATCAGCATATAAACATAAAATAACATAGCTATCATCATCCAACCTCTTAAAATAAACACAATGATCTGAATGACACCTAGTATTACCATGCTCATGCATAAAACTGTCAAATTTCAAATCCCATTACCGAGGTGCTTGCTTCAATCCATTTAAACTTTTCTTCAATTTGCACACTAAGTTCTCCTTACCTTTGACCATAAATCCTTGTGGTTGAGCAATATATATCTCTTCATCCAAATCACCATGAAGGAAGGTTGTTTTAACATCAAGCTGCTCCAAATGCAAATCTTCACTAGCCATAAGACTTAAAATAGTATAGATAGAAGTCATCTTAACAATAGAAGAAAATATCTCATCAAAATCAATTCCTTTTTCCGATGCAAATCCTTTTACAACTAACCCAACTTTAAATCTTTTCTTACCTCATTCCTCTTCTTTCAACCTATAAACCAACTTGTTCTATAAAGCCCTTTTACCTACAGGCAAATTGCACAAATCCCATGTCTTATTCTTCAACAAAGAGTCCATTTCATCTTTCATTGTAGACTCCCACTAAATCTTTGTATCCACCTGCATAGCTTCATCCTAACTTTCAGGTTCACTAGCATCAATAAATAAAATAGAATATAAAGAGGGAGAAAGTCTTTGTGGAGGTCTAATTTTCCTCTTTGACCGTCTAACATTCACTAGTGTGTGTGGTATTTGTTGTTGCAGTTGTCGCACATCATGAGGAATGGCTGGAATATCAGCTTTTGGAGTATCATCTAGCACTACATAATCATCTTCCTTCTTCTCATGTTGTTGCAACAGATCTTTGTACAACACTTTCTTATTGAATATGACATCCTTGCTTCTTACAATTTTTTAATTTTCAAAATCTCAAAGCCTATAACCAAACTCATTAATGCCATATCCAACAAATATACATTTCTTTGACTTAGCTTCTAGCTTGGTTCTATTTTTAGAATCTATGTGAGCAAATACTTCACAATTGAAGGTTTTGAGAAAATAATAACTCACCTTCTTACCAATCCATGCTTCCTTTGGAATACCACATCCTAAAGGAGTAGAGGGACCTCTATTAATCAAACATCTAATAGTATTGATAACCCTCACTCACATGTGTAAGGGAAAACCAACATGCAACCTCATGCTCCTTGCGCACTCCACTATAGTTTTGTTCATACATTCAGCCACTCCATTTTCCTATGGAGTCCTTGGAACAATTTTCTATATATGAATACCATTAGTGGAGCAATAATTTTCAAATTCATGATTGCAATACTCACCACCATTATCAAATCTGAGACATTTAGTCTTATTTTCAACCAAGCATTTCCATTTCTTAAAAGTTTGAAAAACGTCATATTTCTAACAAAACAAACACATAATTTTCTAGTTGCATCATCAATAAATGTAACATAATAATGTGAGACACCAAGGAAAGATACCTGAGCTAGTCCCCATACATCAGTATGCACAAGCTCTAATTTCTCCTATTTGTTTTCCTTTCCAGTCTTCACAAAACTCAATTTGTTTTGTTTTCCATACACAAAACTTTCACAGAAGTCCATATTAACACATTTCAAACCTGGTAAAACTTTCTTTGAAAAAAGTACTTTCATACCTTTCTCACTCATGTGCCCAAGTCTAATGTGCCACAGTGTTAAATCAGAATCTACAGTAACTATTTGTTCTCCGTACTCAACTATAAAAACTGTTCTTGAACATTCATTTTTCTCTGAAACAATTAAAGTAGAAAGAACAATATGACCTATACAAAGATATAATTTGCCTACTTTCACACCTTTTGCTACTACAAGGGAACCTTTTGAAATGTTCCAATCTTTATCATTAAAAGTAACTACACAACCCTCATCACTGAGTTGTCTTGCTGAAATTAAATTCCTACTCTGCCTTGGAACATGTCTTACCTCATGTAGTAGCTAATGATTCCCATTCTGCAACTTAATCTTCACTTTTCCCTTTCCAATAATCTGATAGGTTTTCATTATCCCCTAAATAAACAAGTCTAAAATCCTCTTGGACATAATCATTGGAATAACTTCTATGAGGTGTAGCATGAAATGAAGCACCAGAATCTAAAACCCATGAATCATCAACACTTTCTAAAGATAGAAGCGAAGCATCCTCTTTGGATTTGTTACTTACCACATTTTCCTCCTTGTCTCCATCTAATTTATCTCCTTTTTTTTTCTTTCAATTCCAACAATCTTTCTTTTTACGACCTAGTTTCCCATAGTACCAGCATTCATTCAGTTCTTTTGATTGAGACCTCCTCCCCTTTGACTTTCCTTTTGATTTCTCACAATTTTTAGAATTACTTCCTCTCTCAGTCGTTCTACCCCAACTTTGTGCATTCAAAGAACTTCCTGATGTAGATCCACCTAAGGATTTTCTATGAGTTTCCTCACTTAAAAAAACACCGATCACATCTTCACACTTTAGGGTACTAGATCCAAGAATAGAATTACTCACAACCATTACCAAGCCATTCTAGCCTTCAGGAAAAGAACACAAAATCAAGAGAGCCCTAATTTGTTCATCAAAATTGATACCCACAGAAGATAACTAACTAGTAATAGTATTAAACTCATTTAAATGATCTACAACAGATCTACCTTCTGCCATTTTCATATTAAATAAATGCTTCATAAGGAATACCTTGTTTGAAGCGAAGGGCTTTTCATATAGTTTCACTAGGGTTTACATCAATTCTTCTATCATCTTTTCTTTGTAATATTAAATTCCATTGATGGTGCCAGGCATAATCAAATTCTTCCAAGTTCCTTTTTGTCCAAATGATCCCATTTATCATTTGGCAAAGATCATTGATTCTTGGCTTTTCCTTCTAATGGCTTCTATAAATCCTTCTAATAAAGATAGTCTTCCATTTGCATCTTCCATAACTGGAAGTTATGCTTGTTAAATCTATCAACCCTTCGCTTACCCTTGTCTACCATTGCTCCCACTCAACTATGAGACTCCCACTCAACCATGAGAGTTTCTTATAGAGAATAACTAAAAAAACTACCTCACTCTGATACCACTTTTTAGGATTAAACAATAGACAGAAATAATAATTGCATACAAATATTACCAATAACTGAAAGTATTAAATCACATAGAAAAGAACTCAAGACACCAAGATTTAATGTGGTTCATCCAATCTCTAGGCTCTATCTACCACTACAAGAACCTATTTCACATCACCACTATAAAAAAACACTAACTCTAAGCCCTTTTATACAAGTATTAAACTTATTTAGGGTTACTACATGTTGGCCATAAATTAGCCATTACATTAGTGGTAAATCTACAAATAGTACCAAAAAAATTTTTTGGGGGGCGATGCCCTGAACCCCATAGAATTTATGAAGTATGTACAATACTTTCCTAATTAGTCACAACAAACTAACAAAATGTTCCTTTGATTTTGATAGATTTTCTTAAATAGTTGTTCATAACTTGTGCTATGCTAGTTTCTACTTTGCTGAGGAAGGAATTCTCACTCAATTCAATATTGTTGAAGATTCACGTATTCCTTTCTTTCCATATTTCCTACATTAGTATGGATTGGCATATATTCCATAGTTTACAATACATACAAAAATTGTTTTTTTGTTTGTCATCCTAATAGTTAATTCTTGAGGTCCTTGGGAAGAGGAGATAACTGTAAGAATTTTCCTAAGGGAAAAATTCACCCAAGAACTAAGAACTCAAACACAAGCACATAATAGACCAGAGAGAGAGAGAGAGAGAGAGAGAGAGAGAGAGAGAGAGAGAGAGAGAGAGAGAGAGAGAGAGAGAGAGAGAGAGAGAGAGAGAGCATGATCAGAATGAAAATGTATTAAATATGTCATAATTCATGTAATGTAAAAGTACACTAGGAGTGCCTATATATAAAGGTCTCTGAAATACATCTAGAATGCCTCGTAATCAACACCATGATGTGTCATACAACCAAGCACATGTCCGCCAGATATGGGTTATCCTCCATTGAGCATGGAAGTAAGTTTGGTGATGAGAGGATAAGCCTACAAGGGTGTGAAACACAAAACAGTGTTATAGACACCATGTGCTTAAATAGAATTGTGTACTCCTATGTTGTCTACATGACAACCCAAAAAGATGTGCAAACTCCTAAGTGTCTCACAAATAAAAATAATAAAATAATGCATTAACCTAAGTAAACTTAAGTAAGTGTAATAATTAAATACTTATTTACACCAACACCCCCCCTTAAGTACAACTTAGGAGAATGCCCTTAAGCTTATGAACTAGGATGAGGATGCATAATAGGTCCTTGCTACTAGGCCATATTAGGTACCCATGTACATAATGAAAATGCAAATCTCCCATAAAGTAGGGAAAGAGGGAAAACCTCATGGGAAAAACCCTCCCCCAAAAAGAGAGATAAATAAGGATGCATTGATGGATGGAGTAATCAAGACACCCCCATTATGACATACATTCAGTATATACATAAGAGAATAAGAGAAGAATGAGAGACAGAATAGGCTCCCCCCCCAAAAGAAGAATGCCAACAAGTGAAAGCTGCTCTAATGAAGAAGCTCGTCCAAGAATACAGAATGGTGTTCCTCCCCTTAGGAAGAAACAAAGGCAAAGGTACACTCCTAAATATGTATGCTAGCCTTGAAACTTGCTCAAGTATCCCTATACTGATTATGATGTTTACCCCTTACAACTGTGCTAAAAAGAATGAATGTGAATTCGGCAAGGATGTTTGTTGAACCTATTCCACTAAACCATCTATCTCCTCAACTAACAAAGAGACCTCCACTAATTTCTATTCATAAGGATCCACAATCATGCCAAACTGTTAAGATTGATCATGTAGAGAATGGACATGAGGGTTAGAGTGAGCCCTCACAACAATTGTAGAAGGATCACCTTCATCAATGAGAGGATGAATGTCCTCAAGTCTATCTCCCAAGTCAATTGAAGCTGTAGTTGGAAGATGAGATGTACCATGATGTGTTGGACCTTTCACTATGGCAATATAAGCATGTGGACTAGATTGATGTGACCTCTCACTACAACTGTCTATAGAACCCCACGTGTCTAAACCTGTTGAAGCACTATCGCTGGTGTCACTATCAGTTTCCACTATGTATGATATGTAGAGAGGAGTAGAGGACAAGGTTGGTGAACTCTCCTCAAAGTGAACATACTTCTCCACAAAAATCTCATGAGTCTCTGGATCCATCAGTCTGTAAGCCTTCACATTGTCTTCATAATCGATGAAGGTATAGGGCCTAGGTGCCTATGCCTTGCAACTCCTGGAAGATAGGTTAGTCCATGCTAGATAGCCGAAGACTCTAAGGTGACTCACAACTAGTTTTCTATCACACCATGCCTCAAAAGGAGTCTTGCCATCTAAGGTTGGATGAGGAGATCTATTAAGTATGTGAGTAGCACTGCTAATGGCTTCAACTTCTAGTGTAGGATCGAGAGACTTGGCCTTTATCATGCAACTTTACATGGTCTTGAGAGTCCTAATCCTCATAGTTACAACATTTGTCTTGTGTGGACTAAGTGTTGATGAGTTCTAAAGATCAATTCCCTTAATTCTGCAAAAGTTCTTAAGTCTTCTATCTACATATCTATTCTCATTGTCCACCTTTAGTACTTTGATGGCTTTCCTTGACTTGTGTTCAACAAGAGCCTTGAAGTCTTGAAGCTTATGAACCAATTCATTCTTGTGATGAAGGAAGAAGACCTAAGTGAATCTTGAAAAGTCATCAACAAATGTGAGTATGTAGTGGCCTTGGCTAACTGATATCACTACAAAGGGTCCTACTAATACCATGTGAACTAGTTAAAGAACAACTGGAGATTGAGAAGACTTCCTTTTATCATACTTCTCCTTGAGATTCATATCCACCGAACAAGATGAACACTCTCCCTTAGAAAAGTTGATATTAGGTAGAGCTTTGACCATATGATTAGAGAAAAGTTGCTGAAGAGAGTGAAAGTCAAGGTGACCAAATCGCTCATGCCATAGGTTGATTTGTGAAGTAGAGTGAGTTAACAAGGCTTGAGAAGAACTCTTTGGCACAAAGTGAGAGAAGGAATAAAGCCTCTTGTCATCATTGACTTTCCCCACTGCTACCAAGGAATCATCTTTGAGACTTCGCACCATCACTGAATCTAGAAGGAACTCAACCTTATGACCATCTCCAAGGTGAGTGATTTGGTAAACTGATAGGAGATTGGAGCTAAGATTTGGAATGTAGAGAACATCTTTGAATTCCCCATTTTCTATTTCCACATGTCCTTTTCCTTCAACTTCCATTTTAGTATCATCTCTCTCAAAGATGTGTGGTACCTTTGACTGCTTCATTGAAGGAAAATCCTCCTTTGAAGAACCCATGTGATAAGAGGCACCTGAGTCAAAGATCGATTCCGATGAAAAACTTGTGTTTGCCATAAGTGCTTGACCTTTACCACTTGGAGTAGAATCCTGGGAAGTACCTGGCACTTGAATCTTGTTCTTCTTGAGTATATTTTCCAACTCATCGATTCTTTTTGTCTTGCAATGATGCTCGTCATGATTTGGCTTTTTACAGTATGCACAAAAGAGTTTGTCCTTCTTTTCATTACTTCCCTTCTTGTTTGAAGGAGAACTGCCTTGTGGAGAGGAGGATTGTTGTGTCTCAGATTGTGTTTTCTACTTCCACTGCTTCTTCTTGTTGTTTCTTTTCCTCCCTTGACTTGATTTGTGATCATCACTAGCCACCAAGGCTTTGGTCTCAGATGACTTGAGAAGCCCAAAATCCACCAAGTGAGATTTTTCAACAATCAACATGTCTGTGAATGCATCAAAGGAATGCTTCTAGTAAGAAGATCCCATGGTCAACCTATGAGTATTAAAACTTGAAACAAAGTTGGCATACTTAGAAGGTAGCCTCTTCAAGATGTGGTGAATCAACCTGTCATCCTTCATGGGATTTCCACAATCTCTCAGAAGTGCTATATACTCATTGACTTTAATGATGTAATCCTAAATTGTGTCATAATTCTTAGGATCCAAGAGAAGTAGATCATCCTCAATCTGAAATCCCTTTTCTTCATCCACTTTACCATACAACTGTTCAAGTTTATCCCAAGCTTCTTTAGATTCTAAACAATTTTTAATGTGAAAGAGAAGATCCCCATGTATACAACTCCTGATAACACCTAAAGCCTGTTGGTCTTGTCTTTGCCAATCAATGAGGTCTTTAGCATCAGTAGGTTTGGTAATTGTACCATCAACATAAAGACTATATCCTTTTTCCATTAATCTACTCCATGCAATATCTTTCCATGTAGAGTAGTTGCGTGAAGTTAGAGGAGGACATTTAAAACCCATGATGTAGAAAATGAAAAGAGCACAAGAGAGAGACACAAAAAACATAGTACACATCCCCCCTTTTCACTTAATCAAAAGACCCCCCCAAAAAAGATATTGTTGGCACTTTATAAGTAGTGCATTTACAATGGACCACTTGTCAAAACTAACAAAGTGGACTTTCTAATTTTTCTTTTACAACTACCTTATGAGGCTTAAATCTTTCACTTAAGCACTGTAGCTTAGATTTACAACAATTTTGAAAAACAATCAAAGCTTTACAATGCCAAAGAAGGCCTAATTCTAAAAGTGAGAAATTGGTCCACACAACCCTAGAATCTGACTTTAGATCTAGAAAGTAGACAAAAAAATACACACTTTAAAAAATTAAAAAAAACCTACAAAAGTGATCAGATGTGTCCGTACGGAGCTTCTAAAGTTGAAAAATGTAGGATTATGCAAATACAGTTGCCAAAAAATGAAATTACTACAACATATATGTACCAAAACTAGAAAAAAACACCACCACTAGAAATATAGGAAATTTTACCCAATTTCAAAAAAAATTACACCTGAATTGAAGTCTGGATGTCTGAGATATGAACTCGCAAAGTCAAGCTGCCAAACTGAAAAGCAATCTGGAGAGGGGTTTGAAAGAAAAATTGTGAGTCTAAATTTGATGATCAAATAGCCGTCACTACAAGTGTAAAATGCATGGCTTTGATGGTTAGTTAGGCATCAATTTTAACCAAGTTAAAATGTGAAGTCAGCAAAAAATCAACGCATGGGTTGATGTGGCAGATGATGTGTCATCCGTACTCTATGGATAAGACACGTGTTTGAGTCTTCTGCTAGGTGACATGGCAGAAGAATTTGAGTTCCACATGGGGATGTGGCAGTCTCAACTGTGCTGAGAAAATTGCTGAAGTGTCATTGTGTCCCCCGTGGCTTACAGATGTGGATTCAGCCATGTGGAGGGCTAGCGGGTTAAGTGCATGGGCGGGAGATTTTAAACTTTGCCACAGTTTTGCTCACCCTTGCAAGAGATAAAGTCTGGTTGCCTATAATCCTGGAATGTGTGACCATCATGAACCTGCAAATGCTAGAAAAAATAGATCATGGGCAAGAGTCTGAAACGCACAGGTAGAGTCTTCAACAATCGCCCGAAACCAATGTTCAAAATTTGCAAAACAATTACCAGAAAATCAAACCTTTAACCATCAAAAAAAAGTGTGCATGAATATGCCTGCTAGCTGATTCCATGCATAGGTCACCAAAGATCTTCACCAATGCCGCCGGGAACTTTGGAGAATCCACTTGCTTGTGGAATATTCTGGGTTTGTGGTGAATTGATACAGCCCGAATTTATTCACTAGCACTGTCTTGTCCCCACTACAATTAAATGATATGGCCTCTGTGCGGTATAAAAATATACCCCTGTCACAAATAAAAATACCACCAAATACTGATCTGGGATTTGACAGCCCGAGTTTGTGAAAAATTCTCTCTCTGACTAGAAATAAATTTAAGAAAAAAAGGTTAATAATTTCCAAAAATTATTTCAAAAAATACCCTAATTGTAGAGATGAAAATTAATTTTGATCTAAAAAATTAATCAAATAGATCTGAATATAATCAATGAGATCTTCGAAAGACCATACCCATATTGCAAATTGGGGCCTCTGGGTTTCGATTTGCAAAAAAAAATTTGCCTCACCATTGACTTTGGGCCAAGGTAGCTAAGTTTATAGTCAATTTTGATCGGTTCAACATTTGTGACGCAATGGCGAGGTCAAATCTGGCTCTAGACACTCCTAATTTTTGTAGCACTCTAGATTCGAGTTGAAGTGATCAAGCAAGTGAGAGGTCTCAAATGGCTTGAGATGAGAAAGTCTCCAAGTTGCTCTGATACCATGTAAGAATTTTCCTAAGGGGAAAATTCACTCAAGAACTAAGAACTCAAACACAAGCACACAGTAGACCAAGGAGAGAGAGAGAGAGTATGATCAGAATGACAATGTATTCAATATGCCATAATTCATGCAATGTAAAAGTACACTAGGAGTGCCTGTATATAAAGGCCTATAAGATACATATAAAATGCTTCGTAATCAAAACCATGATGTGTCATACAACCAAGCACATGTCCACCAGATATGGGTTATCCTCCATTAAGCACAAAAGTAAGTGTGGTGATGAGAGGATAATCCTACAAGGGTGTGACATGCAAAACAGTATTGTAGACACCATGTGCTTAAATAGAGTTGCGTACTCCTATGTTGTCTACGTGAAAACTCAAAAAGCTATGCAAACTCCTAAGCATCTCACAAATAAAAATAATTAAATAATGAATTAACCTAAATTAAGTAAGTGTAATAAGTAAATACTTATTTACACGAACAATAACCAACTTATTTTTTGATGTAACCAATCCCAACTTTCTTTAGCAAAGGAATATTTTTAGAGAAGGTGCTTAGCTATCTCTGAGTTTTCCTTATAAAGGTAGCATCTTGATAGGCCTTAAAATCCCACCTTTATGAATTTGTCCATTGTTAGAATTCTTTATTGCATTGCAACCAATAAAAAGATTCCTACCTTAGGTAGGCATGTTGGGTCCTAGCATAACTTGAGGGGAATGTTAATATTTTCCCATCTTTGAGAGTTAATGATAAGATTATATCCTATCTTAATTTTGTATCATCCATCTTTGGAAGCTCCCCATATAAGTTTTTCTTTCCTATCTTTATGTTTCACATGTTGTTAATTTATGATGTTTCCAAAATTCTCTTTATCTTTAGGTGTAATATCTACATTCTCTAGAGTTTTCCATGCCCATATATCTTCCCCATTTTCATTCTTAATATATTTATAATTAGAAACCTTTGAATGCAATAAATTAACAAACACATTCTTAATATTAGCGGGGACATTAGCATTGATAAGGGGGGCTAGTTTTTCTAAGAAATCTTCCCAAAAAAGAGCTTCATCTCCTCTACCTAAGTCCCAACTAGAAAATTTATTAATCATTGATTGACATTTTACCATGAAGTTCCATGCTTCTGATCTAGAAGGTAGGTTTATAATTTAAAATAATGATGAAGTTTCATCCTCATTCTAGTATTTATTGTGTAAGATTGTAGTCCATTTTATTTCCCATTCTATGTATATTTACCATACTAACTTTGCTCCCAATGCTTCATTTTGCCAGTTGAAGTTCCTAATACCTTAAACTATTTTATTAAGGATAATATCTTTTTTTCTTTTGTTCCACTCCAAAAGAAAATTTTGAGCTATCCTTCCACTTTTTTATTAATATTGTTACGTAAATAGAGGCATGACATGTGATAAGTAGGAATTCCTAAGAGAATGGATTTAATTTTTAATGCTCTACCAACTTTTGTTAAAAACTTTCCTTTCCATGTTTCTATTTATTTATCAATTCTATCTAAAACATTATCTCATCCCTTGTTCTTTCTTGTACCTTTCTTTGACTAGATTCCAAGATACTTACATGAAAACATGCCTTTCTTATATACCATCTAATTACATATTTATTTTTTTATTTTTATTGTTGTATTGATAATGAAACTTTCTAAATATTTTGTATTTACTTTCTGTCATGAGGCTTCTGAGTAGTCTATAATGATTCTTTTTTAAACTTTGGGCTTCTTACTTTGTATTGACTCCTAGAAGTATAGTGTCATCAACAAATTGTTGATGGGTAATGTTAGGAATATTTTCTGTCACTGTGTTTTCTCTAATTTTGTCAGCTTCCTGTGCTATCTTTACTTATCTCCCTAATGCTTCAGCCATGAAAATGAATAAGAAGGGTAGAATTAGGTCCCCTTGTTGAATACCTCTTGATATAATAAAATATCCTTCTAGCGTTCCATTAATTAGAAGAGATTTTTTTTTTTTTTGGGATACAATTGAATATAACATTGAACCATTGGGGAGAGAACCCAAAAGGTTCTAAGTTTTACATAAAAATCTCCAATCCATTACATTATATGCTTTTTGAATATCTAATTTTATAAATGTACATGCTTCCTTGTTGTTAACTGCTGAGCGGATGATTTCCTAAATTACTAAAATCTCATTAGGAATAGATCTTCCTAACACAAAGCCAATTTGTTCTTATAAAATAACTTTAGGGACAATAGCTTTAGCTTGATTTGATAATGCTTTTGAGTAAATTTTATATATAGTATTACAAAGAGGAATAGGTCTAAAGTTATTTAGAGTCTCTGAGGCAGATTTTTTGAGAATTAAAGCAAGAAAAGTGTGGTTGATTTCTATTAATAGTGTTCCTCCATTTTTGGATACCTCTCTTTCCTTCAAAAAAATCTTCCCCTACGATATCCCAACATTTTTGAAAGAAAAAAGGTCTAGAATCCATTTGGTCCAGGTGATTTGTCTGGATTGAGATTAAAGAGGATTGACTTAATTTACCCTATGGAAAATGGTTTGTTAAATGCAGTCTTTTATCTTCTTTCTATGATCAATTTAGGGATATTTATAAATGCAGTCTTTTATCTTCTTTCTATGATCAATTTAGGGATATTTATGCTATTTTAGAGGGGTTATCTTACATATTACCATCCTCATCTTTCATTTTAGTTATAATATTGATTGTTCTATTTCAGATAGTACTATTATGAAATAATTTAGTATTTCTATCTCCTTCTGCTAACCATTTTTACCTAGATTTCTACCTCCAAAATATTTCTTCCTTTGCTAATATTTTTGTCTATTTTTGTAATAGTTATTTTTATTTTTATTTTTTTATCATTGTCCATACTGTTTTTAATTACTTTTTCATTTAAATTTTTTAGTTCTTCTTCTATTTCAATATTTTGATGAAATGTGTTATTGAATTGAGTTTTATTTCATTTTAATATTTTTTCTTTGATAATTTTTAGTTTTGATAGAAAATAATACATTTTTTATCTTGTAAAGTTACCTTCTTGTCACCATAGCTTAATGCATTCGGTGAAGTTCTTATCTAGGAACCACAGTTTTTCAAATTTAAAAGGATTTCTCGAGGGTTTTTAAGGCCGTATATAGTTCATTCTAATTGGGTAGTGATCAAAAGCAGTTATTGATTTTATATTTGTTAAATCTTCTTTAAAGAAGAACCTATCCATTTTTTTCTAATATATAACTAAAATATTTCCTTCTGTTGTTCCAAGTGAATATTCCATTACTGGTTGGTATTTCAAGTAGCTTATTATCCCCTACCCATTTTTGGAATTCCATAGTTTTTCTTATGATTACTTGAGGCCCTCCATATTATTCTTCTAAGTTTAGAATTGCATTAAAGTCTTCTCAAATAATAAGATTTTCATTAGGATATTTCACCACAAATATGTTGATTTCTCCCCACAAATTTTTATTATTTGTTGTTTGTGTGGTTCCATAGGTATTTATTAGAATTATCTATAAATTATATCTATAGCTAAACAATATGCTCCCCATCTAGTTGCTCTTGGATTTTGTGATATTTATGTCTAGTTTCTATGGATTCCAAATATATCCTAATCCTCCTGAAGCCACATTTGATTCTCTGATTGGTGTTTTCCATCTTCCTAATTTCTTTTCTAATTTACCCCCTTCTTCTCTATTCAATTTGGTTTCTTGTATTAATTTTGTATCTATTTCAAATAAAACAAGATTATGTTTTAACAATAGTTGCTTGCTAGGGGCATTCAGACCTATAGCATTCAAAGTTGTAATCCTCATTGACCTTTGTGAAGCCTCTTCCACTTCCCTACATTTAATTTTTCAAATTTTTTTTTGCTCCTTTTCTTGTCCATTTACCTCTCTTGGTTCTTTTAATTATTTTCTTCCTCTATTCATTATATGTTTACCACATTTTAGGGTTCTAAAACCTTCCTGATTAATAGTGATGCCTAGATTGTCCATTGAGTGTTTGTCATTTCTTAAGTTTTTTTCTTCTTCTTATATTCTCCATCTTCTATTAGCTCTTTAAATATTTGATCATCTAATTCATTATCTTCTCTATTTTTCTCTTTATTCTCATTGACTAGTTTCTCTGATGCATTGACCTCCTCTATCTCCTTTATTATATGTATGTCATCCAATACCCCAAACTCTTCCCATATTTGATTGATCCCATTATATTGTTTTCCTATTCTCTGCTCCTTGTTGTTTATTTTTCCTTCTAGTTCTAATGCTTCTATGTATGCTGCTACTTTAGCTAGGATTAGAGATCCATTAGTTACAGCTTGTTATTCTCTATCTCCTACTCCAAAGATGTCTCTTCGATTCTTCGCGTATTTGCCAAAACTTATGGCTGTTTTTGTTTTATTATTTTTTGAAATTGTTATGTTGCTCCATTGAGATGATAATTTTGTTTGGATCAAGAATCCTTATTCCTTATTTTTCCAACTCTCTTCTATTTCTATGTTGTCTTGATTCCTTTTTTCTATTTTACTTTTAGAAGGATATGTTTGATCACTGCTATTTTGATCATTTAACTAATCATGCTTATTTCCAATTGTATTTAGTTTTAATGAGACCTCTCCTTCTACAATTTTTCCATCTTTATTAAAATTCTCATTATTCTGGTCCTCTTCTATTCTAATTTCCACTTTTGTTCCTTTTTGGATGTTTTCCCTTATTATTCTCTCATCTGATTCTATACTACTTGATTCTTTCCTTTTTTCTTCCTTTTGATCTTGTTGTTCTCTATTCCTATGATCAATATGTTCCTATTCTCCTACTGTTATTTGATCTTAAATATCATTTTGTAATAACAATATATCATGGTTCATTCTAATTAAATCCTGAATGCTCATGTCAATTTCTTTTAGTGCCCTATTGTGTTTTTGGCACACCTTGCATTCTCTGAGTTTTGTCAATTTTAACTATCTCTCATTGTTGGCCTATGTTTCTTTTTGTTTCCCCAACTATTACTATTTCTCTTTGTGTTTTTCTTTGATTTTCTAATGTTATTTCTTCTCTCTGTTTTCTCTATCCCATTATCCTTCCTACTGATGTTTTCTCTTTCTTGTCTTTTATATTTTTCCTTTCCTCTATGTTATCTTCCTTCTAATTTATTATTACCTCTATTATTTATGTCCTTTGATTATTAGTGATGCCACTAAGTGCCTCTTTTAAATTCAAGATTTTCTATTCAATTTTCAAATTAGGTTTGATAATTAGTTTGATTTCTCCTTCAAATTTTGCAAAAACCTGGTTTATATATGGATCTCCTTGTTATTAACCTTCTAGTGTTAAAATCCTTCTAACCTAACTCTATTTCTATTAAAAATTTAATTTTATTGGATTAGTTAAAATATGATTAAATACCTATTAAATTTCCTGGATATTTACCAATTTTTATTAGGGTTTGGAGATGATTAAATTATGGTGGAAAGTTTTTACATTCAAACCAAATGCGAGCTTTATCTCATATAATATTTTTAACACTCAAGTTTGGATCCCAAGCTAGAAATTTAATTGAAGCAGTACAAAATTGATACTAATGTATTCCTAATTTATTTTGTATTAAAACTTTAATGTTACTAGATTGGTTAAAATATGATTCAATACCTATTAAATTTTCTAGAAATTTACTAATTTTTATTAGTGTTTGGAGATGATTAAGTTCATGTGGAAACTTTTTATATTTAAACCAATTGGGAGATTTATATCTTGTAATATTTTTAACACTCTAGTTTGCTTCCCAAGCTAAAATTTAACTAAGTATCCTTTATTAAAGTAGTACAAAATTGATATTAATTTATTCTTAATTTCTTTGTTTTTATAGTGAACATATAATGAATATTTAGAAAAGATTTTGATACTTGTTTCTGACAAATATTTTCTAATCTTCTTACCAGTTTTTAGTGTAGTGTACTTGGTCCGCTCTAGTGTACAAATTTACCTAGCTCTAAAAATTCCATCCATTTCTCCTCTATATATCTATCGCTTATGATTATTGTATCAGGATAATGATTATGATTATCTAGGGATCCTATAGAGAGGGGTTCTAAGTTTTTACCTTTTCCCTTACATTTATATGTTCTTTTGTGGGAGGAATGTAAACTTTCATGTTTGGGGTTATATTAGTGGAATCCCTAAGATTAGATTTAGGTGTGATGATCTATTGTCTAGGTCCTAGAGGGATTCTATTTGCTTCTAAAAATTTTGTTGGTTTTTGTTTCCTTAAATTTCTACTTTCTTTTGGCTTATTCTTGGGATTTTTTTGTCCATCAATCATAGGTATCTTCTTTGCATTTTTTTTTGAAGAAAGGCTCTTTATTTTTGATAATTAATGATTCTACTAAGTGGTTTGAGGCTGTGTATATGTTATTTTAGGACATTATTGCCCTCCTGATCTTTCTTTTTGTCATTTGTTACCACCCATTTTTATCTTCATTAGTGGAGATTTGGTTCTACTTTCCTTGCATTTTGGATATTTATTTGTTCTTTGCTTCATGAAGTTTTACTATAGTCTAAAAATATGCACTCCTCTATCCATTTCCTTCTTTTATTTTTGTTTAAAAGACATCAAATTTTTTACTAATAGGAAGGCAAGAATGTTCTACTTGGCCATTTCTTCAGACATAATGGTGATTTGGAGGATCATAAATAGGATGTTTTACCCTATTACAATAGAAGCCTTTCTTTGGGTAAATGTGCTCAGACTTATTCTGAAAAACATGATTGCCAAATTTGTTTTCGCTATTACTATTTTTTTCCATTTTTGGTAAGTAGTTAACCATTTTTGTTTCTTTCTAATAACCTCTTAAAATTTCTCTTAGGTTTTTTCCTAAGTTACAGTGACCTATCCATACACTATTAAATCCATTTATTATATTTTACTAGGATTTTGTATTACTATTATGATTAACCCTAACAATCATAAAATCTTATGAAAATTTTATAGCAACAAGTATTCATCAAATCACACAAATGATTAATATGTATACTATTAGAAGGGGTTACTCAACAATCACCAAGTTCACAAAGCTGAAGTTTCTAAGGCTACCTTGGATATGATCAAATTATAGTTAGCAAATTATTTTTAAGATGTACCGATAAAATAATTTTTATAGCTTTTTTAAAGTTTCAGCTTAATGAAATGAAATCTATTGCTCCATCTATATTTGTTACAATTAGCATTCACCATATTCCAATACTTGTGGTTAATTATTTTTTTCTAATGTTTATTCTACAATAAATAAAATACACATCTCCTCATAAAACTTTATTAGGCCTAACACATATATCCTAGATAGATAAAATTTAATTATGTTGCTTTGTCTCTTACTAATCTTAGCTAATAGGAAAGAGGTAAGCACATAAGAAACTATATAGGTAGAGTTTTGGTGGTTTATACAAAGAATATGAGAATCAAACTGCTTATGTGATAGAAATTTTAGTATGTTTTCATGGGGTTGAGATAATAGGTGAAAATGGGTCTTTAAAAATCACGGTCAAAGGTAACACTCTAAATGTTATCGATTTTGTAAATCATAAAGTTCATAGGAGTTGAAAACATTATCACATCATCAACAAAATTTTACATTCCATGGACACGACAGATAGGGTCATTTTCCAACATATTTTTGGAGAAGAAAATCATGTTATGAATAGGTTGGAAACCATTTTAAAGTATATGTGTTTTATTAAAATTTCTATACCCATGGAGGCCGGTCCAATGATATTGCAAGATATTGTCACTTCCTTCAATAATGATTGAAATATTGATTGAAGTAATGAGGCTTAGTAGTTACACTTTGTCTAGGGATTTGGGTGGGTATCCTTTTTTTTATTTTCCTTCTATATTTTTCACTTACAAGTATCTAGTGGTGCCTTCTTGACTATGGGTGAGCCCATAATAATGGTTCTACTTTTTGAACAACTTTGATACTGAAATCAATATTGTTTAAAAAGACCTCATATTTGGGTGACTATATCTCTAAAAGTATTAAGAATTTTAAGATGACATAAACTAGTGATTTCTAGTACTTTTTTCCTACTTTGTAACCATAGTTTTTAGAAAAATGAAAATTATTTAAGTAAAAAAATTGTTCTCCCCTAAAAAGTGGTACATATGAAAGATTAAATTTTTTTAAGAGTGACAGTCATTTTGACAAGCATAACTTTATTTCTACAAATGATAATGAGATAATTATTTTTATGTTGGATTTGTAACATAAATATCTAAAGGATAAATTTGGTTATATTCAATTTAGTTGTATATTGTATAGTTTATGGAGTTTTAATGTGATATCAATCATAATTCACACATACATTCATTTTGACAAGTATAACTTGAACTCAGTATATCATAAATCAATTTTCCTTTTTTTAATAGAAAGCTAACTCAGTATTTTATTTCCTAGTTATTTTTTGAAAAAAAAAATGACCTAATTTAAAATTTTTCCCAAAGTGTTGAAGTCAGTCAATGTTCAATCCTTAATCAACCTATAATGAGTTAAACTCATATTTGAAAGTCTTAATGAATATAATACCTATTAAAATTATAGTTATTGGGAAGCTTGCCCTGACAAGAACAATTTGACATTTTTAGATTTATAGTATGAGGTCATTTGATCATAGTATTGAGGATAAAAAGGCCAATTTTTCCTTCTTCTTTTTTGAAAAATAAGAAAGCTTTTTTGAAAAACATGTTCGTGTGAACACTCTATTTGTGCAAACACACTATTTGCATGAACATATAGTACATGTTAATGCAAAAAAAAAATTGTGTGAACATGTTTCTCAAAAAATATCAATTTGAAGGGAAACACAATGATTTTAGATGTTGAGTTTGCACAAACCCTTAAATTATGTTCACACAAACATATAATGAAATAGGATCTATGCGAACATATCATGAACTGTAGGGTTCGTCTGATCATAATGTGAGATATAGGGTTTGTGTGAACCCCTAAAATTTGTATTTTTTGTAGAATTTCCAATTTTGTTAATGCCAAAAAAGTGGCACCCACTATTGTGGAGTCACCCCTATATCTACGTTTTCTCAAGCATTTCTCTACGGGTTATTTTTATTGTCCCTTGGTCTATTTTCATTATGAGAAGGGAGGGTTGTGGGTATCCTTGTGTGCTAAGATGAATTAAATTGAACCTGATAAATGTAATGATTTTAAATGCAATAGTAGGTTTGGTAGGTTGTTGAGAATGGGGATATGAAAAAATATGTAGAACATATGTAGGGTTACAACCTCAAATTTTCCAAAAATTTTTAGTTTCTTGAGATGATACAAAGTCTCCATTTGGGGAGTTTTATTCATGAATATGATAGAAACCATTATTTTGGTCATTGAATTGAGCATGAAGATATCTAAAATGTATCAAAATACAAAATCTTCATTCAAATTAAATTTCAAGAATTTCTTGCACGATAGGGAGAAAATTTTGAAGCTTAGAGTAGTTTCAATCATTAGTAGTTGTCAAGTGATGCAGGATCATCTTAGTGTCTTAACTTTTGACTTCAATGTGGTTTTTGGCTGAAATTTTATAGGTAGTTGCATGAGGAGTTATTTGGATTGCCAATGGAGCTTAGCTTGATAGGTGGCTATTTCAACATTTTTTTAGGAGCCTAAAATTTCATCTTGACCTACAAATTTGGTTTTTTTGTGTTTTTATCCAATTGTTAAGAATTTTTTTTTTTAAATAAATCTAAAATAATATTCTTGATTTTGTAGATTAGTTGGAAATTCATCTTGTCTTAGTTGGGGGTTTTTCTTGGGAAAATTTGGGATTTGTAGGATGGGTTTTGAAAATTACCAAAAATGGAAAAATCTATTTTTTCCAAAAATTTGGCGAATATGATAATTTTTGGAATTTTAATAAGTAGGTGTTTTCTTTCATTGTAGAGGTAGAGTAAGTGTTGGGAAAAATTATTGAACAATCTAGCAATCTATAATTTCTATGTTGTGTGATTTTCTAAGTTATTGTTGGGCTACATCATCAAGTGACTTGAAAATGGTTGCAAAGATTCTTACCATGTTTATTAGAAATGTACAAGAACTTCCATTCCCATATTTTATACATTCTTAATCACTTCTTACATAATATTAAATTACATTTTGTTTTCTTAGTTTACTCCTCTCTATCACTTTTCTGTAACAAGGACAAGGAAAAAGGTGGAACCCCTCTCACTAGGGTTTAATTTTTTATTATTATTTATCTTTATAGTTTTCATTGTTTTCTTACCCCTAAAGTCTAGTTTTATAACACATTTATTATGCTTATTTGTTTATTCTTTACCTTTGTTCCTTCCTTAGTTAAATTATTGTATGCCCCATAAATTACCCTCTTTATTTCTTTTAAGTTAAGGATAAACTATAATGGAAATAAAAGTTTAAAAATTCCTCCTAGTAGGAGTAGAAAGATGATACTATAAGATTTATTGATGATTCAAACATTGATTCTTCATGATCAATGAATATATTGAGCACTCCTAATAATCACACTTGTGATTTTCTACATGTCCTACCACTTTTTCCCACCCTCTCCTAAAACTAAACTAAGTTACCCCAAGGATCCCCATATTCCTAGGACTTCTTTCCCTACCCTACTTCCTAAGGCTACCAATGGTATCATTGATCTAGAGGCATTGGCTATGAAATTTGATGAGTTGTGTATTTATAAAAAATAAACTAAAAGTAGCTATCAATTGTCTCCTTTTCCAACTGCAAATAGGAAGAAGAAAGATACAAAAAAAAGTGGAAGAATTTTTTGAATTCAGGGTAGAAGAATGGATCATAGCAAAGAGGGACAAGGCTTTGTAGGAAGTGGGAAGAGACTTTTTTGAGAATATTCATAACTCAAATAATGGAGTGATAGATTTCATATGTTAGAGTCATTGTTCCATCAGAGCATAAGAAAAATAATATTAAAATTGCCCTTGTATCCATGAAAAGTCCCAAATTTAGCTATAAGGTCAGATTTAGGACTTCGCTACTTAGTAGAAGATAGTCCAAGACATATTAGAGAATGCTATTAGAGGGACTCAAGGTGACATGAAGGAAAGGAAATAGAAAATAAAATTTTGGGCTAAAAAATTTGTGGTAAAGAAGAGGGTCTCTTGATAATTACAAAGTAAGAGGTTTTTCCTAGGGATGTGGCCTTTTAGAGATCCTCTAAGTTTCCCTCCATCCTAGATAAGCTCAATGAGTTTCCCAGGTGGTTGTCTAGTGTTGTGGTTATTTATACTCAAGGTTCATGCTAGTGTGGTTATTTGTCATTTCTTGTGTTATTTTTTAGTTTAGTTCTTTTTAGGTTTTTTGTTTCTAGTTGTAGTAGTTTAGTTTCTGTTCTATTTTCTAGGGTCTCACTTCTTATAAAAACTTGTCTCTTTTTCTACTAGAATTTAGATTTTTTAAGGGTCCAAGCCTTCTCTTTCTTTATCTACTAAAAAATCTCCATTGGGACTAACTTCGAAGTATAATAGAACAATAGCCATGAAAAAAAACCATGGAAGTATATGTGGATGTGTACAACTATGTAATGTTTATTTTTATTTTTGAATATGAGTTATTTTATAGTGGATTTTTAGGTATGTGTATACCATATATCGAACATCCTCTATCCTATTCAATAGAGTCTCCTTTTAGCATAAGATATCCTAAAGTTGTGTCTTTCTTTAGGGGAATTCTCCCTTTCTATCTCCCCCAATTTTCAATGCTCAATTTTTTGAAATAAACATACCATTACAAGTAACAATAGAAGATTTGATCAACAAATAATTATAAAAAATCCATCCTAAGCTATGATATTTTGTATTACCATAAAAAATTGTTCTAAAGAATATTTTAAAACTTATTAAGTGTAATGCCCCTCTAGTTAACCAAAAAGGACGAGGTTAAAAGTTATTGTGTTTGCTAGATAAATTTGTTTTGAACATAATTTAATTCCTATATTTAATTTATCATAAATGTAATAGTCCTAATAGGTTCCCTAACATTATCTTTAAACACTTTTCTTAGTTTCCAAATTCAAAATTTATGTTTACTAATCCAAATCATCACATATTTCTTAATTGTGTCTCATTTAGTTTTCTTTACCATTTCCTTAGTTAAGTTAAATCACCTATTAGTTTATGTCTACTTATAAATTCCATTTCGATGAAGTGCTTATCCCAATATTAATTTTCGTGGATCACTTTCTAATCATAGATCTCATATAGGACTTAGCCACTTTTAATAAACATTTTCCACATATATTTTTATATGAGTTAGTGTATGATTAAAAATACTGAGATAGTCTTCCCTGGCCATTTATTCTTAAATTTGAAAAGATCTTTTCACAAATCTCATTTCCAAATTAGGAGCTAATATCCTAAGCCTTATAATCAAATGCATCTACTTATCATACAATAAAGATTCATTATATATATATATATATATAAACCATACATGTAAACCAAATCATCTTCTATTAACTAATTACTTAGATTATATATTTGATAACCTTATGCATTGTACATGGTTCTTTTATTCACCATAAATCATATTATTATCATCATCTAAAATAGAAATATACAATTTCATGGCATCATCATAACTTCATTCATCTTTATAAATAATACAATATGTGAACTCGCACATCCCTTCATTTCTCTTAGAGATACCCTCTAGCCTTTTACATAGATTTTTAATTCACAATATGTATACATAGGAACTTCTAATTTATTCAAGATTTTACATTAAAATATTACATGTATTTCTTCCAAGTCAAGAAAACATGTATAAAATTCAAGAAATAATCTTCAACTTCTACTCGACAAGGATCCATATAAAGCCATCCAACACTCAAACAAACACCTTATAAATATTTTACCACCCAACCACATGTAACCATAAATGGTACACTCCCCTAAGGTAGGAGATAATGTCATGATCTAGATAAGTTCTAAGGAAATCTACTAGTATTTTGGCATATATGATCTAGATATATGCCAAAATATATATAGAATTTTGGCGTATATTTGTGCACCCATATATATTTTGATAAATATACCTAAAATATCATGGTAGCAACAAAATATCTAAACCATGAGAACATAGTTCTAGACACTACTTCTAATGTTAAGGTACATTACTAGTTGATTGGCTCATCCATAAGACATGCAAAGTAGAGAATACATATGCATAAGACATTGTAGGCTAGTTTTGTTTGCTTTAAACTAAATCATAAATATAAATTAAAAGAAATAATATCTATAGTGATAACATCCATATAACAAATATGTCCAACCAAGATACTAAAAATGCAATGTAAAGTTATTTTGTAACATAATTCATAAATAGAAGTATAAAAACCATGTAGAGTATGACCCATAGTATAAATCTAAATTATATGATTTAATACCACAAATGTATCATTATAGAATTTCATAAGCATAATATAAGACACAAAATAATTAATGATACAAAAGAAATATCTATACATCATACGAAAACTTTAATTACATCATAGTGTTACAACATGACATTAAGGATAGGGATATGCCTAAACTATATCATAAGAACATGAGGGTAATATTAGTCCCAATAAAATCAATAGATAATTTTAGTAGGTTTCCAAGTAGATAGGCATCATCCTTTTACGTTGAACAATAAACATATAATTGAATGCAATATTACAATTTCACATTCATTCAATCCTATGTATGTATTTATCAAGTGGAGTCAAAGAGTATCATAGCTCGGACACAAGTAATCCTATCTTGTTTTAAGTGTTCTAATTAGAGTGAGAGTGATTGAAAAGTAAAAAAATGACTTAAAATAGTCACAAAAGATACTATTAACAGTGCAACAAGGAAAATAGACACATTGGTCATATTACCACAACTTCTTCAAATCCCTTTTTAAAAAAAAAAAATCTTCGGAAAATGAAAATACTAACATTAATGGCAATGATAAAATTAGAAATGAAAGACTAAATTTATTTTTAAGAATAGTATTATATGGACATTAAGATAGGGGTGTTTTTTCAAGTTTTTCTCTTTTTGAAATTAGAAAACAATATTGCCTACCATTACAAGGATGGCTATTTCAGATTGATTGCATAAGTATATTTCCTAGTAAATTACAAATGTTTTGAAGTACTTATGTACTATTCTTAATGATTTGAATGTATATTACAAATATAATCATATATTATATATTTTATTTCTTATAATATTTTTTAATTTTAATTAAACTAATATCTTAAAGATAAAAACCATTTTAAAAAAATCTTCATTATGTTTTCATTTTATTTTATTTTATATTAGTAAGTTAAGAATATTTTTTTAATTCTAATTTGAAGGTAAACTTTCATTCATTTCATAAAATATTAATAAATAAAATTTAATTTATCTAATAACCATTCTATATGCATAAAATTAGTACTATTGATTAGTTTTCCTTTCTAACAAAGAAGTGATTTAACATTTTTAGATACATCCTTACTTGATTATTCAATTGGGAATTGGGAGGGTAGTTGATTAGCTAATGTATGAGTTACATTTAAACTAGAAAATTTTAAAATTTGTAATTTCAAATTTTGTCTTCAAATCAACCATTAGAAGTTAATGATGAAAATGATTGCAAAAATGAAACAACATTTTCTTCATAAAGGAGTATCATATTTAGAAGGTACATTCTACAATAAAAATATTTTCATTTTTACTTATGAATAAAAAGAAAAAAAAATATGGAGTACACGTTAGTGGAAATCTCAAAAAAATGTATTCAAATGCAACAAAACCTATAGGATAAATATTTGTGATTGCCTATGCATGACATATACATTGTTGAATGGCTAGCTTCTTAGAGTGACTATGAAATCTTCATGATATTTGCAAGATAGAGTAAGAGAAGAGTGTAGGTATAAAAAGGCTAAGTAATGATGAATTTAACCATATCACTAGTACTTGAATGCCATACATATGCATAATTTTATCAAAATTAGGAGAATAGAGCTACAAAATTTAGGAGATCATCATTGTATCTAATAAGTTGTGAGATATAAAAGAATTTGTTTGTTTGTCCATGAACATAGTCTTAAATAATAGAAATCATTTAAGATATGGCCAACAAAAATAAAATAAAATATGGTTCTAAATACCTTTCATGACATAGATTAAATTTTAAAGAATTCAACCTTTTGTAAGTTATGACAGCTACAAGATGACAATGGTGTGAAAGTTCTATTACACTTACTAATTATTATTTTCTTGACTAAAAAAGGGGTAAAAATTTATTAAGACAAAAAGAGAAAAAAAAAATGAGACTTCAACAAGGAGCTATATCCTAAGCAACAATGTCATCTAACTCATAAGATAGATCCAAGGGTAGCTCTATCCCCTATCCAGAATATTCCAATCCTGAAGAAGCCCATTTGGCCAAACAATTAGCAACTCCATTCCATTCTCAAGGAATGTAATTATAACTAATGGAATCGAAAGAAGTAAAAAAGAAAATATTCTAATTAATAAATGAAGTTGATTGCCAACTAACATCCTCAAGAAACTGTGAAGTAAGCAAATTCACCACCACTTGAGTGTCAAATTCATTAGAATAAGCTTGTGCCATCCCATCAAACAACATTTCTCCACAACATATAAAATAGCTAGGGCCTCCATGAGATTGTCAGTATGCCAACCCTTATGTACTAAGAAAATAATTTGAACTTCTCTAGAGTTGCATCGAGCCACACTCCTAATACCAGCATGACTTGAATTTTGTTGAAAAGAACTATCAGTGTTGACTTTAAGAACTCAAGGTAGAGGAGAAAACTAATGACCCACTCATTTCACCCACCACTTCATTTGATGTGTAGGATATTTTGGAACATTATGATACCATTGACCTATAGCTCATGAGAACTCATCCTAAGAATGAAAGTTAAGGCGATTACAAATATAAAGATCACCATGATCCATACCTCCATCTAACTTACACTTAACCCGAATAGTTGCATGAAGAGAATGGGATACATTCCACTAAAGATGCATGACTCTGATCTAGACTTCATGAAAGATTCGTAAGTTTCTCTCCAACCAGATATGCCAATGAATAAAAGAGGGGCTAGTAGTCTATGCAACCTAAAGAGGTGAAGGCTTGGAGGGGCCACTCCCAAAGTGATCCCAAAACTTTGTCAAGGAGGAAGCATGCTGATAAGAGCAATTCCAAGCACTCCAAAAAAGATGTTAGAAGTGGGTAGAAAAGGAATAATGGAAGAAGAGATGAGAGATAGACTCCTCTCTATTACCACATATCACACAAAAGGATGGGTCTTGAAATGCATGATTACCAAGATTATCCCACATAAGACACTAGTTGTGAGCCACTGACCACATGCAAAAATTACATTTGGACCAAGAAAACTTATTCCAAACTTATTTCTACCAAGGGAGCTTAGCATTCCCTAACAATTGTCTAGTAATCTACTGGTACCAAGAAAAAACAAAATATTTACTAGATAGGAAACATTTGGCCCTAGTGGAGAGCAACACTCCCTAGAGGCCAAAATCCTAGAAAGCTCTTATCTTACATTAGATTATCTGAGTGCTAAAAAGAAAACACTAAATAATAAAACAATTGCAATTTTATAAATGGAATTACAAAAAGATTATACCACATAAGAAATATAATATTTTAGACAAATAGACCCTAGAAAAAATTAAAGAGAAAATCAACATTACTTATAAAAATATACTTTATTACTATATAAATTATATTAAAATAATTTCAATTCAATTATTTTCTATTAATTCTTAATATATTTTTAACTTAAAATTAAAAATTGAAAAAGATTTTACACTTCAAAAATAAATATAATATCATGTTCATTCATTTTATGTAAACATAATATCATCTATTGGTCATGAGGTGAAAAGATCATATCCTCAATGAAGATTTTCTAGACAACTATACAATAATTTTGATATTTTCATTTTATTCAAACGAAAGATATGAAGAGTTTTTTTCACTCTGCTAGGGTTTCTTGCTTCATGCAATCTTTCAATTTTTTGTGTACGGATTTTCATCTGAGCTTTCCCTCTATTAGTTCCACTTGTCACACCGCATATACTATTAGATTTTTTAAGGCTAGGATATAAAGGCTTCAACTAGCACTGAACCAATTGTTTCTAGTGTTCACACTACTGCTTTGGTCTGCCATGGCACCTCCATAGAAAAAATGTTTGTGTAAGTTTGTCTCAAAGGTTTTTCATGAGGTAATCCTGACATTATCCTTCCTTTGCAAGAATTTGATGATACATGTGATTGGTTAGAACATCACAACTTGATAGGTTATTTTGTGGGTAGGACTCCCCCCAAAGCTATGCTCCGAGAATGGGTTAACAAGAGCTTGACTCCACATGGAGTCCACCTTGACGTTGTGCAAAACCTTACCAAAGGTTTTTTTTAAATTTTTCTTCACTAACCCCTCATAGGAAGACATGGTCTTTAATAATGGACCATGGTTTATGCATTCTTCCTTGCTTGTTTTTCAAAAATGATCACGAGACTTCACAGTCTTGAATGATAAAAAGATTGGATTCCTATATGGGTCGAGTTCCTAGGTTTACCCCTACCTTGATAGCCTTTCATTGAGTCTATTGCCAAAGCCCTTGGTAAAGTTGTCACCAAGGAGCCTGCAAAATTCTTCAATGCCCACCCGTAATGACACATTTGTGTAGAGATGGATCTTTCCAATGATCTCAAGGATTCTATGGAAATTTAGATTAGGACTAAAAACTTCTTTAGAAGGTGCCTTACTTGAACCTCCCCAAAACTTGTTATAGGTGTCAGTTCATAGAACACAAGATCAAGGACTGCCCTCTGGCTATGCATAAGGTCAAGCCCACACCTAAAGAGGTGCCTGTCAAATAGGCCAAAGGGAAAAAAGAAGAATGGGTTACTATTGGGCATAAGGGCAAGGCTCCCTTAAATCCCTTTCTTCCCAAGTAGTCCTATGCTACAGTCACTGTGGTTCCTCCTATCCCTATAGGAGCATTAGTTCTAGCCAGCATAGGGACACAAGTGGCAGACAAAGGAACTGCTTCTGGAGTTTCGTAGGTTTCAAACCCTGCTAGCTCGCAGGGGATTAAGGTAGATACTAGGGATTTTTCCTTCACTAACTCCTCTTGCTACCTCTTTCATAACACCACTAGCAACACAATATTTTCATAGTCATCCTAGATGTGCGGAGATACCAGAGGTGAAACATAAAGCTATAAGTCTAGAGGGTTTTCCATCTGACTTCTACTATGTTTCTACCTTCTTGTAGAATAGCTATTCCTCTCTTAAGGATGAAGATGATATGGAAGAGTTCTCATGAACTTCCTATCATGGAATGTTCAAAGTCTCACAGACCTCCCCAAAAAGTACTATGTTCAAGATGTCCATACTAGACTTGGTAATTTAGATTTTCTCTGTCTGCTAGAAGTTAAAATTTTTGGTTTCATGCTTTCTTTGGCATGCCATGTAATTTGGTAGGATGGGATCATGTTTTTATCCCAGCTCGAAGTTGGCTAAGGTGGTGTAGTTACTCTCCTATCACCTCACGTTTATTTTGATGTTATTTCACACTATTCTGACCCCACACATACAATTATTTGCCATTTTCTTTCCATTAAAAATCATTCTTTTGGAGTCATTAATGTTTATGCTTCCAATGATGCTATGGAAAGATCCCAAATGTGGGCCTAGATGGCTGAAAACTTGCCTCCAACTACTTGGGTTATGTGTGAGGACTTTAATATGGTTTAAGTGGCCTCTGACAAAGACGACATTCTACATTTTTGCTGGATAGCTGTGTTGAAATATTCAAATAGGAAGAATGCTTCTGAGAGTGGGGGGGGGGGGGGGGGGGTGAATTAGAAGTATTTTATTTTTACCATTAAAACCTTTTGACTAAAAGTAGATTGCATGAATATAAACATATCAGATAATTGTGATAAAACACATAAGCATCACCACATAACACTTGAGATTTTGGTAACCCAGAAATCCTCCAGAAATAAGAAAGTAAAACTAGGGTGGGGATGATACCCACCAAATTTACTGCAGCAATAATGTTTAACCACTTCTAATGGTTTGCCCTGTTAAAGGCTTTACACTGTATCAATAGTGACCTGGTTAAAGGATTTACAAACACTTTACATGAAGTGTCACCCTGTCAAAGGATTTAATCACCTATTTAAAGGATCTACAAAATAGTTGGTAACCTAACCTATAACCATAAGGTTTTCATTCTAATACAATTGCTAGAGAGTATTAGGTACAATAAACCTGATAGCTTACAATCCCTCGATTGTTGAATATAGGCACTTGATCTATTTTCTCTGATCTTGATCCTCTAAGATCTGATACTCTTTGCTCTGAAAGTAGTTTTTCCTTTCACACCCTTGTACATCCTCATATCTTTACAATGAAACTTCATCTTCCTTATAAAGACATTCAAAGACTTAGGGTTAGATATTGATCTATGATCCATATTGAATCTTTGCTTTCCGCTCATTCCTTGCACTTTTCTTATTGGTTGCATGCCTTCTCCATTTTTCTTATTGGCTGCATGTACATTGCATAGGAAATACAAAATATTTGATCTTATCATTTAATCCTTTGAGATTCATCATATGTTGGCCATGAAAATGGTTTACATATGAATCAATGAAGTTACAAACTCATATGTACATTCTGTGTTACTTGGCACTTGCTGATTCTAGATGCTCGACACTAATAATAGACTAGCTTACTTGGCACCTATTGTATTTTTGTATTGCTTGACATCATTTGTGACTCAGTACTTAAATATCACTCGGCATTTGAACTTCACTCGACACTTGATCTTCACTCGGCACCTGAAGACTACTCGGCACATGAAGATCACTCGGCACCTAAAGTCTTTCTTGACTCAGCTCATGTTGTGGCTCGGCATACATGGTGTACTCGGCTCCAATATAAAAAGTGATTAAGTGTGTTGGCACTCAAGTGTCAAAAACCATTCTAAGACTAACAATCTCCCCCTTTGACATGAGTTACAAAAACACTTAACTAACCTTATGAGTACATTAACTAATCTGCTTGGTATATACAGAGGTTTAAAAACCTTTAATCAAAATTTGTGTAACTTACAATATATACCTCAAAATTATCATAACTCCCCCTGAGTTGGTTGTGCCATTATCTGTATATCATGCTCTCCTTGGTTTTGTTTGTTTCTCCCATTCTCTCATCTTCATATGCATCTTATATTATCTCCCCCTTAGTTAATATCTCCCCCTTTTATTCTTACCTCCCCCTTTTTGACACTTATGTCAAAGAATTTTAAGGGTTAAGACCATATTTTGCCAAAATTGTGCTATTTACCTCCATAATTATCTTGAGATATGCATCCCAATTGTTCAAAGAAATTTCCAATGACTTGTGCTGGATGGAAATCTCTGTAGCAAGATGAATAAGTCCATCTGAAGTAGAAAGATTAGGATCTTTCTTGAGAACAGTTTCTGCATAGACTTGTTCCTTATGGAGTATTTCCAAATGTGGGGTAATGGAGGACTGGAGTTGTATCAATTTTGCCTTGATATTGGCTTCTTCTATTGTTAATACAACTATTTCTTTCTGAGTGTGAAGCGATTGAGCAAAATGCTTCTCACTTTGAGCTAGATCATTTGGTAGCTGTATGCTTGAAATGTTTAAATTTCTCTCCAAGCTCAGTAGCTTTTGGCTTATTTCCTGTGTGAAGTATGAAAAGTCACACAACTTTTTGTACAATGAGAATATATTCTCAAGTACCTTTTTCACTTTGTCTATTAACTTTGCCAATTCAACCTGTGAAAGTGCTATTTCACTAGATATTTTCTTATTTACTTTCCCTTGAAATTTTCTTTCAGACCATTCCATAAGTTTTGCATTTGTTTGTTGGTCTTCATTTTTCACCTGGTCAACGATATCTGACAATTTCTTTGTAATATGCTTTGACTCATCTGATGACTGCAAATTGAAGGCATCCATAAAGATGTCTTTAATCTCATGTAGTGTTTTCTTTTGTTTATACTCCTTCCTGAGTATCTCTTGTCTCTTTCTCCTATTCAGCACTTCCTGCACCTCATTGATTTGATCAATGGTTATTGTTTTTGAGTCATATCCTGGTATGACTATTTCCTCATCTAATTTAGGGTCTCCATAGTGAAGTACCCTTGCAACTTTTGTAGTACTGGATCCTGGTGTAGATATTTGCAATGGCTGTTGTGAAGGAGTTCCCAAGGTAGACAAATTTATCAATGTTTGTATTGCCTCCTGCTCTTTAGGGGTTTCCACTATTTTCTCCTCCTATTGTCTATTACCTTGATCAATTATGGTAATCTTAGGAAGTGCACCTTGTGTTTGTGCTATAGGATCAGATGTAATAGTTTGTCTTGTTTGTTCTGTTCCTTTTTCTATGACTACAATTGGATTCTATACTCTGGTGTCAACTATTCCTGTTGAAATAATTGTTGGCATTTGAGGTTGACCACTAGTAGTTGTAGATATGATGGAAGGTGTTTCTTGTGGATTCACCTTATCTCTAACTATGCTTTCTACTAGTTTTTGCAGTTCATCCATTCTAACCAATACTAGATTTGCACATAATATTGCTTGTTGTCTAGATTGATCAAGGATTCTTTTGAGATCTTCTACAGTTAATGGATTGATGTTCTAACCAAAAGTGTCAGGAACATCAATAATAGTTGCAGTTTATGTAGGTGTGATGGGTACATGAGGAGGGTTGGAGGGTGGCAATTGTGTGTCTTGCACACTCTGGTCTGGTTGCTGCTCTTACTGAGTTGTTTCCATTACATCTTTTTTTTGTGTCTCTTCCTCCTCTCCATCTTTCCTTTCTTCTTCCTTCTTCTCTTCTTTTTCTTCTTCTTCTTCTTTCTTTTCTTCTTCTCCTTTCTTTTCTACTATCATCTCTTCTCTTCTTTTTCTTCTCTCTTCTGGTGGAGCAGTAGGTTCTTCCTTGTATTCTTCTTCAAGAAAATCTTCAATCTTTTTGTACAAGTTTTTCCATGATTTCATTGTTCTTTGAAAAATTTCTTCTATCTTGTTTTGGAGAATGAAGAATGCCCTATACTTTGGTGCGAACCTAGTATTATGCCTTTTGACTACTTTCTTTATTTGTTCCTTAGTCAAATCAGGAAATACGCTTGCTAGGGTTGACTCCCTCATCTCCTTCTCCATTTTCAAGAAAAAATGCCATCTGTCTTCCACAATTTTAGATAGTTCATTTGGCAATTGTCCATCTAGTTCAAGTGGAGTGTACTTGAACTGTGCCATCATTCCATAAACTATTTCCTCTATCTTATTCTGTTCTTCTTTAGTAAACTTATTGAAATCAATTTTATTTAAGTTGCTTAAATCACCATTTCCAATCTTTTTACATAAAGTATCAACTGAAGAATGGCTTACCTTTTCAGATTGATCTTCTTCATCTATATCAGGTTGAGCCACATATCTTCTTCTTTTCCTTGGATCTTCCTATCTTTCCTTGATTTGTTTCTTCTTTGTATCTTCCTCTTTAGCCTTTTGAGTGGAGCCCCTTGTTGTAGCTCATGTTGTAGGCTTTTGAGGTGATGGCATGGCAGATTTCTTTGGTTTATACTGAGCTAGAGGTTGTTTTTTTTCCTTTCGTTTCTTTGACTCAACTTCAGTTGGTGCTTCCTTGGCTTCCTCTGCACCTTTCTCCTTGTCTTCACCTAGGCATTGAATTAATTCCATTGGGCCTTGTTCTTGTTCATCTTCATCATCATCATTATCATCTTCTTCTTCTTCTACTTCAGCCTCAATTTCTTCACCAAATTTCTTCTTAATCTTCTTTAACAATTTTTCTTTCTTCTTTAATGTCGAAGCAGTCTTTAATTCCATATTTATTTTTGATCTTACTACATCATAAGTGCCAAAATGTGGTGCACTTTTATCTGTCTCTTTTGCCAATAATGTAGGTTATTGTTGCAGATGCCTCATCAACATTGATTTCATATCCAAATGGACTTAGCCATCTCACTGTTGGAATTGTAGCTTGAATGTAGGTGAAGTCAATATCAACTAAGAAGCATATATCATTAACATGTTTTTCTACTAAAGAAACTAGTATTCTCACCCTTTGCTTCATGGATTTCTTGAAATCTTCAAAATAACTTGTCATCAGTGTATCAAAATTTTCTCCCATCTGTTCTATATATTCATTGATTTGGGAAATGATAGTTCTATCATTCCTCCATGTAACTTTTTTGAATAAGGGAAACTCATTTTGAACATAAAAGAATACACAAACTAGAATTGCTCCAAATTTTCATT
The DNA here is from genome assembly GCA_028749045.1 of Cupressus sempervirens. NCBI lineage: Eukaryota > Viridiplantae > Streptophyta > Pinopsida > Cupressales > Cupressaceae > Cupressus > Cupressus sempervirens. The sequence goes on from CM053789.1 coordinate 262,952,357, forward strand.
AAGCACCCTTTGTCCTTCTTATGGTAGCTAGGTTTTTAGTAATATGTTGTAATTGCAGTTCTACAAGATCATAAGTATGATCCTTCTTCACCAATTTGTATCCTACATCTACTGCAATACATGGCACACTGTTGAGTCTACTAGATTGATAGAATTTATGGGGGATGACTCTAACAACAAACTCAACTAGAGGATCCTGAATGGTGTGAATTGTCATTCCTCTCTTATTCCACTAAGCACCAGTGTTCTTTTCAATAACCTCCTTCGATTCACTTCTCAAGGTTTTGAACCGATCTAGGGTAGGATACCCAGTTACCCTATGTATGATTTCTTTTGTTAATTTGATGGGAATATCTTCTAACCATAAACTTCCACCATGAATTCTACTTAACACAAGTTTAACCCATTCTGTTTTGAATACGATGGGAAAGCTCAAAACTTGGGTCAAACCCTTTCTTTCAGAAATTTTGAATTCATCTTTTAAGACTCCATCTACGCACAATTTCTCATAGGCTTTCCTTATCTCCATATCTCCTAGGGCTCCTATCGTACAATTGTGGCATCTTCTCACGTCTTGAACCATTACAACTTTTGGGGGTATTTGGGAGAGAGCTCTGGCTAGGTCATTTTTGTATGCAACTTCAGGAATGGGATGAAAATAAGGTTGCTTGACCTCATTGGACACTAACTGAACTTCAAATGACTCTTTGGCCTCGTTTTTCTTGGAACTTGATACCATTTATGCAAACTAGGGTTTCCTTTTTACGAAATATGAAACATTGTAGCTCGACACACATGAAAAATACCTCAAGATCAATGAAAATGCGTTGAGAGATGTTGCAATCTGCTTGAAATGTTGAATTCTCTACTATGAAGTTGCTCTGCTCTCTTTCTCTTCTTTGCTTCTTGATTGCGATGAGGAAAACCGATTGGAATCGCAATAGTATACCCTATTTTTATCACATTAAATGCTAAACTGCCAGCTCAGCTTCTGAAGGATTTTAACATTACTCGGCTTATACTACATTTCCACTTTACTCGACTTCCATTGGAGTTAACCAACTCGGCATCAGTTATCAACTCGGTCGCTATTAGGAACTTGACATGTGTTGGATTTTAACTCGGCATCCAAAGACAACTTGACAACATCATTTAGATTTTGTCTTGACATCTTGTCTCATGTAGATTTATACTTTTCATTGCTTCTTTGTCTTGGGACTGATGTGTGATATAGCTTTGTATATCAGTGCCATATACTTCTCATGCTTAGGTTGATGAAGTGTGATCACTTGACCCATTAGATGAAGTGATCCCTCCACTTGATGTGTTGCATTCATCTTTCTTTTTCCAAGTCTTATTCATTTTCCCCCTTATCATTTTGACATCAATCTTTTCTTTGCCCTTATTTTCTTCAATCTTGGGTGCCTTTGACCTTGTAGGACAGTTTCTGTTGGTATGACCAGTTTTCAGACAATTTAAACATGTGGTTTGATTCAACCATATTTTATAGTTCCCTTTGAAATGTGTTCTTATGTAGTTCTTTGGTATATGTCCATATTCTTGACAATAATGAAAGCTATACCTGTTGTTGTAATCCCAGTGATAGTGACTTTCATTTTCTTTTGATTTTGCTAGTTGATTTGATGTCCACATAGGCTTTGATCTGCATTCAAATGCTCTATGTCCGTACTTTTTGCAATTATGGTAGTGTCCATCAAATTTTTGTGTCCTTGTAACTCTGGATCTGCAGTCTTTTGTCATATGTCCTTGCATGTTGCACTTATGATAGTAACTCTTACTTTTGAGTGTGTTTGGCAGATTGAATCTCCTACTCTTGCAAACATTAGAAGTATGCCCCTTTTTATTATAGTAATGACAAGTGGGTTTTGAATTCTTACCTGTGTCATCCTTTTGTTCAACACTCTTTGACGACTCTCCAACTTCAGTGTTATTGTATCCAAGTCCTGATGCATCATGGGCAGATCGTGGAAATTTCAGCAACTGTTCAAAATACTTGATGGCTTCACTTGACTTGTTGAGATTCTCGGCTACCTCTTTTTCTCTATTTAATTCATTCTACAGTTTTTTATTCTACATTCTCAAAGTAGAGATCTCAATATCTTTCATATTGAGTCCATGATGAAGGTTCATCATTTGGGCAAGTGTATCCATCTGCATGTTTGAAATCCTTGTTAATTCAGTACATTTTTCTTCAAGTCTGTTTGCAAGATTTCTTTTGTCATTTTCCATCATGACTCTATCCTCAACTACTCTGCTCTTTTTTTTAGTGATTTCATATAACATTATGGCCTGTGATTCATGTTCTATCTTGAGAGATCTTATCTCTTATGCTTGAACTTTGTTTTTCTCCATCAGTTCTGCTATTGCTGCATCAAACTCTTTAGTGTCTCCATTGGCACATAGTTTTGTGGTATCAATCTCCTTGTAGTTTATATCATTCTTAGCTATGGCTATTTCCTTACTTCTTTTCAAGGATTTTCTCAATTCTTCCCTCGCTTCCTCTACTTTGTGTAGAGCCAGTTGCACATCAATCACTTGATTGTCAATAATCTTCCCAAGTTTGAAAACTTCCATCTTTAGATCTTTTTCTTCAAGTTGTTAGACTTCTTTTTGTGAGAACCAAATGCTCTGATACCAATTGTTGAAATATTCAAATAGGAAGAATGCTTTTGAGGGGTGGGGGGTTGAATCAGAAGTATTGTATTTTTACCATTAAAACCTTTTGACTGAAAGTAGATTGCATGCATATAAACATATCAAATAATTGTGATAAAACATATAAGCATCACCACATAACACTTGAGATTTTGGTAACCCAAAAACCCTCCAAAAATAAGAAGGTAAAATTGGGGTGGGGATGATACCCACAAAATTTATTGCAGCAATAATGTTTAACCACTTCTGATGGTCTACCCTGTTAAAGGCTTTACACTGTATCAATAGTGACCTGGTTAAAGGATTTACAAACACTTTACATGAAGTGTAACCCTGTCAAAGGATTTAATCACCTATTTAAAGGATCTACAAAATAGTTGTTAAGCTAACCTATCACCATAGGGTTTTCATTCTAATACAATTGCTATAGAGTATTAGGTACAATAAACCTGATAGCTTACAATCCCTCAATTGCTGAATACAGGCACTTGATCTGCTTTCCCTGATCTTGATGCTTCGAGATCTGATACTCTTTTCTTTGAAAGTAGTTTTTCCTTTCACACCCTTGTACATCCTCATATCTTTATAATGAAACTTCATCTTCCTTATAAAGACATTCAAAAATTTAGGGTTAGATATGGATCTACAATCCATATTGAATATTTTATTTTCGCTCATTCCTTGCACTTTTCTTATTGGTTGCATGCCTTCTCCATTTTTCTTATTGGTTGCATGTACATTGCATAGGAAATACAAAATATTTGATCTTATCATTTAATCCTTCAAGATTCATCATATGTCGGGCATGAAAATGGTTTACATATGAATCAATGAAGTTACAAACTCATATGTACATTCTGTGTTACTCGGCACTTGTTGATTCTAGATGCTCAGCACTAATAACAGACTGGCTTACTCGATAATTGTTGCATTTTTGTATTGCTCGGCATCATCTATAACTCGGCACTTAAATATCACTCGGCATTTGAACTTCACTTGATGCTTGATCTTCACTCGGCACCTAAAGACTACTCGACGCATGAAGATCACTCGGCACCTGAAGTCTTTCTTGACTCAGCTCATGTTGTAGCTCAGTATACATGGTGTACTCGGCTCCAATATAGAAAGTGATTAAGTGTGTTGGCACTCAAGTGTCAAAAACCATTCTAAGACTAACAAGCTGGGGAAAGACAAGCCTAATATTACATAAGCAATAAATTGGGCTTTTCTTATCCTAGTACCAACTATCACAAAGATAGTGGGGTTTGGCACACTTGGTCAAACTTTCCAGCTGGCTTTGAACGCATATTAAAATGCCTTGATCATGCTCTGATCACTACGCAATTTTTTTCTCTTTTTTTGAGGATCAAGATTTGCCTATCATTCCCCTTCTAGATGTGATGTTATCTAACCACTACCCCATTTATTTTGTCATTTCTTGGAAAAAAGCTATCCCAAAGGTGGCCAAGTCTCAGTTCTTCCTCAGCACGTCTATGTTGATCCATGCTTCCACCATTTCACACATCCTATGTGTTTGGAGCTTAGAGCCACATTCACATTCTCAAAGGGGATGGATTCAATGGTGGAATGATGCCATTACTAGAACTGCTTGATTCCTACATATTTATGGGAAACAATTGGCTATGATCCATAAATGGTCATATGAAGCTAGTACACATGCCCTTAAAAGAGCCTTTGAGACCCTCACCCTCAATCCCTTTGATGTGGACTTGCAAATTCAGCTTTCCAAGCTTCGTGATGACAAACACATTTCTGATAATTATGTTGTGTAGGGAGCCCAAATCAAAGCCCATCTCCATTGGTTGGAGGTTGGTGACAAAGCCTCAAAGGACATTTTTTAGGCTCTTCGTGCTCATCATACAAATGTTGGGATTAAAAAATCAAACAAGGAAATGTTGTTCTATCTAGTCTTCTTGCCATCCTACAAGCATTTGTTCATCACTATGAGAATGTGTTTGCTTCATAGGGAAACTCAGTTGCTTAGGAGGAAGCTCTCAGAAAGTGTATTTATGTTACTCCAAACCATCTAGTAACTGAGCAACGTGCTTTCTATGAGCAACTTCTTTCCTTCCAAGACCTTAAAGAGGTGGTCTACTCCATGGCAGATGACAAGTCCCCTGGGTGTGATGGGTTTCCTTATGAATTTTTAAAAAACCTCTAGGAGCATATAGGTCTTGATATGCACAAAGTTTATTTTGAAGTCTATCACTCTAAAAGCTTAGGAGTCATTATAAACAAAGGACATATCAAACTCATACCTAAAGCTGGTGATCTAGAGGACATATGTAATTGGAGACCCATTATCCTTCTGAATGTGTCATATAAGATCATTGCCAAGGCATTCTCTCTCAAAATTAGGCACATGTTGCCCTTAATTGTGTGACCAAAGAAAACTAGATTCATCAAGTCTGGATATATTCTTGACAACATCATTGCTATCTAGGAGGGAATGGAATGGGATCGCAAGTCCAATCAGAAGGCCATCTTTTTAAAGACAAATTTTGCTAAAGCCTATGATCGCATTGAATGGCCCTTCATCTTGTAGATGCTCCAGGCTCTAGGTTTTGGCACCAACTTCCTTTAGTCGATGGAGATGCTCTTTGGGGATGCTAATGCTTGCATTACCATCAACATTTTTCAATCTAAGGCTTTTGGACTTTTTCGTTCCATCAAACAAGGTTGTCGACTAGCTCCTACACTTTATGTCCTTGCTGCAGAAGGTTTTGGATATTTACTTGCGCATTTTGTGTCCTCAAGACTAGTTCATGGCATTTCCTTGCCTGAATCATCCTCCCAATTAGTCAATGGACACTTTGCTAATGATTATTTTCTCACTCTTTTAGAGGATGAAGAAAACATCAATAATGCTTTAAGTTGCCTAGACACCTTTTGTCAAGCTTCTAGTTCTACCATTCAGTGGCATAAAACACTTTACTTTTGCTAGTCCTTTTTGCTAGTTCTACCTTGGCTCAGCGAGTTTGAGTGAAAATGGGTTGAAATCTTCCACTTTCTTGGCATTCCTAATGCATTTCAGGCATTTCCTGTGGAACTTTGGAATGTTGTGCTAGCTAGGATTAGCAAAAAGCTCAACCACTGGATCAAAAAGTTGCTATCCCTCATGGGAAAACTCCAAATTTTCTCTAAGATTCTTGCGGCCACTCATGTGTATTACTCCTCCTATTAGGCTCCATCTAAAGCTTCTTATATGAAGGTGGAAAGATTGCTTAGGGATTTTCTCTAGGCCTCTATTTTATATCACCATGGCTTTCACAAAGTGGCCTAGGATTTCTATTGTCTACCAAAAGAGTCTGGTGGTCCTGGCTTGCTTTCCACTCAGAGACAAGGCCTTTCTCTTTGTGCAAAATGAATTATTAGGGCTCTCTTAGGAGACAAAGCTTAGAAGATTCTAGTTCAGCACTACATTTCTTCCAGCTTCCTTTTCAACAGGGCTTCTTTAAAGGGGATTGGTTTCCGAACCCTTCTCATTATGTGTGAGCCTATGGTTATTCGGGGCTCCTTCATCGTCAAGAGCATCTAGAAAGCCTAGGAGGCTATTAAGCCCTGGCTTTGATGGGTTGGAGATGAATTCCACAATGGCCTCTCCTTGAATCAACATAACATATGGTGGTCTCCCCTGTTTTCCATTCAGGGTACTCCCCTTGCCAAGACTCAAGAAGCCAGTGCTTTGTGTTTTTTTCAAATGTGGCATCAAAACTCCTAAGGACCTCTTTTCATGAGTCACCATGAGTTTTAGGACTTGAGAAGATATGCAAGTACAATACTGCCTTGTCCATTCTAACTGGTAGACTTTTGACTTTTTTCTTTCTTCCATCCCTATTCACTTAGTTCATAAAGTGGGCATTCAGTCTATTCACCCTTGGTGGCTTGATTGGAGGTGGTTTCTTGCTACTTCTTTTTCTAATTAGAAACCAAGTTTGGGTTACAGATGGCTTTCACCTCATCTTCCCATGGTGGATATTCTAAACCACAGATGGCATTTGCAATCTTCTCTTTCTCAATGGAGAAAATGCTTTGACACCATATGGAATGCTATAACTGATCCCAAGATTGCACATTTTGCTTGGTGCCTAGCCTTTCAAGGTCTTCCCCTAGAGCCTCGGCTCAAACACAATGGGATTCCTGACCCTATATGCCCCTTTTGTGGACAACCAAAGTCTTTCTCGCATATTTTTTGGTTTTGCAAGCATGCTTAGAATTATTGGCACTAGATTCATGATTTTTTCAAGCCATTCAAGACCTAATTCTTTCTCTTGGCATATGATTTTACTAGGTGACTCTCCCAAATTTCCTTGAAAGTTCACCCAAATTTGGCATACCTTTAGGCTAGAGATCCTGTTTTCTTTGTGGAAAGATAGGAATGATGTTCTTTCCACACACAGTTTTTTGGATGTTCACATTGCTATGTATAATAAGGCATGCATTTATAATAATGTAATTATGTAGATTCAGGTGCAAGCTAATAAAGTTGCACTCAAAGCTACTCACCTGCAGGAACTGCTCAATCACTAGGGCAATGCTCCTTGTATTGTCACTAGAGTTCCTCTTGATGCCTCAGCAGAGACCTTTACACCCTATGGCCCTTATCCTCGATGCCACTCCTCCGGCTACCTCTAGCACACCCCACACTCCCAAGCTTCCTGTCGCTGCTCTCCCAGTGGTGGTGATGGCAGATGGAGGCACCACTCAACTTCCCCACCCCATGGTGCTATTGGTTGGTCCCCAACTCCTTCTCCTAGTTCTCATTATGCACACTTTGGGAACTGGCCTCACCTGGACCTAGTGATTTCTCCTCCGTGGCCAGAGGTTAAAGATGCGGAGGCTGCCTCTATTGCTACTATTGTTGATGATGGTTAGACTATTCCCGGCCTACCCCTCAATCCTAAAGATGATTAGGATTTTCAATATAAAGATGATCCACCACCCTTGGTTGGCACTGCTTTGGCAGCTTCAGGTTGTCTTATATGTTTTTCTTATGAATAGTTTTTTATTCCAACTGTGGCCTTGTTTTTAGTCTGGTTTTGGCTGTGTGAACTCTTTCATAGTGTGATCTTGTATACCCTGACCCCTTTTTTAGGAATTGTAAACTGAGTATATTTTATTAATAGAAAAGATCACTATTCATCAAAAAATGAAAAATATGGTAACTTTCCTTCACTCCTTGAAGAATTCAACCTCAATGATGGTTTCCTCCTTAATTATTTTTTCTTCATGTGGTGAACGCTAGCATGTTAGTTACATCCCTTTCTAGCTTGTCAGTTACTTCATCAAATCATTTATTAATTTTACATATTTCTTGATATTGTTAAACATTTTCGAAATTTATTTAGGTAACGAAAAGGTTTAGCACGGTATCCATTAAAGACCACAGGAGAGCCATTTACGCCTTTATTTATGAAAGCATAGTTTCTTCATTTTTTGATCATAAGTATTAACAGTAGATAGTTAGGGATGAATAGGAAATGCATACATTTTCCATATAGAAATCTTTCCTATAAACGAAGTCTTCCTAATTTATATGATATCCATAAATGAACTCTTTCCCATAAATGAACACTCAAGCTCTTGGCCTTATATATCAGCACGAATCAACACTTCTAACCTTTCAGTCATGACGTTAGAAATAGTAAAATATAATTTAGAGATGGAAAAACATTTAAAATGAATTAGCGGCTCAAAACGGTTGTGCAGTCTTTTCAGTTTTATGTTTTCGGCAACACATGAATTCCAGAGTCATGTTTAATAAGGCTTATATGAATTTTAATACAATTCCTGATATTTATGTAGCCGTAGCTACTTGGAGTTTAACTCATTTGAACACTCCGCTATCCATGTCCTCTCATTAATTCTTTGCAGGTTTTCCTCCATTAAAATTAGTATTCCTCCAAAAGAAACTGTAGAACATCTATAGCATGTTTTTTATAGGTGCACTTTACAAAACAGCAATTAGATTTTCTTTGCCCGAAGAAGTTCAAAGAATGCACTGTACAAAACATTTTCTTGTGGTACTAGTAGTCACTCTTGCAACATAAAGCAGTTCGCTATCTCTAAAAAATTGAATATTATAAGTAGCCGCCCACTGAGAACTTCAAGTTGAGATTCCATTTTCAAGACTTAATGTAGTTTATTTTTGTGTTCAGCTTACAAGTTCCTCGAGAATAGAGAAAATGTCTAATGATTAAGTTACAAATTTTATAGCTGGAACCCATAGATTCTTAGAATATACACTTCAATTCTGTACTTGTAATTGATATGTCATGACAGCCATGAAATGAAGAAAAAGCTCAAACAAACACAAAAATAATGCTGCAACTGCGGTTAGTGCAAAATTTATTACACTTTATATATTACCGACAACACATGGATCAAAAAATACTTTCATAAAAGTGAACATGGAATATACCATCCCTGGCCTTTCGTATAAAACAATCTAATCACGTTGGAACAACCGGCTTGCTACCACGAGAGGCCATTTTCGGAAAGTAAGATTGATTATTTCGAGATTTTATATTACTAAAACCTACACTGTAGTTTTCTACTAATTTAGATAGAATATTGGCAGTTCAAAAATTTAACGAATGCTGAACATTTGCACCACTTCTGTATAATTAGAATACTGAAATGTGCATTGCAACTGGACTACGCAATTTATTTAGTATTCATGTCTATCTCGTCAAAGAACTAAAAGTTTTTTAACAATAGTGTGTCACAAAATTATGATATCTGGGTACACAGAATATGACAAAATAGTTGTCGATGGTCGTAATGAGAAAATAAGTGGAGAAAACGAGGTTCAAATTGTGACTCTATGGCGCCTCTTGTGACTCGACCATAGATTCAATAGGAAGTAATATCCCGTAATTAAACAAAAAATGGTCCAATATTACAGCATTGGTCACAAGCATTGAAATGCTTTAAGAGGACAATCGAAAATTTATAATGATTTTAAAATAAAGATGTGTAATACTTGCAAAGAAAATCTTATGGAAGGATCTTAAGTGCTAATGATATTATGTTAAAAAAAACATTTTAAGTTTTTTTTTGGTATAATTCAAAATAAATATCTTTTGCATTTCTAGCTTATATCATATACGGAAGGATTATTAGAAAGAATATGGAAAATTCCTTTTAAGTAAGAACTTATATCAAAATCATGAGACTAAAAGAAAACATTCAATAGAAGAACAATAGAATATAAGAAAAACAAGTGTCAAAGTGACTCTTTTGTATAATAATATACAACTGTTTATAGTATATTAAGAATTTTCTTTTTAGTATTTTTTATGTTTTGATTAAGAGTTACCAATCATACTTTAACAAGTACTACATAGTACCATGTACTTAGAAAATTTAAAATTATATGAATAAAACAAATAATGAATTTAGTGAGATAAAAAAAGCTATAACTAATAATAATTATCTTTTAATATTTAATTATTTGATTATTTATAAATTTTCATTTAATTTAATTTTTTTCAATAGATAGTTAATTTTATCAATACGTATAATAATATTAATGGTTATTCGACAACTTAAAGTTGTTTAGATGATTATATAATTATAAAAAAATATAAAATAAAATAGGAAACATCATATTCAAGACTTTTTATTTTATGTATGCAAGTGTATTTGATAAATGTCAAATTGATTGAATTTCAATTTAAAATTAGTATTTATTTAATCAAAGGCATTAAACCTGCTTCCACTCTACTTCCTGAAGTGATTCAACAGTTTGTGGATGACACCTTTCTTAGTGGGGAATCCTCGGTGAGTGAAGCCAGAGCTTGGAAGTCAGTGCTGGAGATATATTCAGTGAATGCGGGTTAAAAGATCAATTTCAAAAAAAAGCAAGGTGTTCTTCTTTAATACCCCCCTAACCTGCAGTGGATGATTGTTAATATTTTAGACTGCAACATTGCTAAGTTATCGGATATTTATCTGGGTCTCCCATTAACTGTGAAAAATGCGAGTAACAACTTTTGGAATGGGATTCTGGAAAGAATGGACAAAAAGATGATTGAATGGAAAGGTAAAACCTTGAGTAGTGCAGGCAAGCTGCAACTATTGATTTCCTCCCTCCAAGGATTACCAGTGTACTTCCTATCCTTATTTAAATTACTCAATGTATGGCTAATAAACTAGAGAAAGTTCAACATAACTTCCTTTGGTCTAGAGGGAAAGAGAAGATTAGAATAAGTTTGGTCAGCTGGGAAACAATTTGTAAACCAAAGCAGAAAGGTGATTTTGGGAGTTAGAAAGATAACTGATCTGAACAATGTGATTCTCACTAAGATGGGGTGGAACCTGCTGAAGAGAGAAGCTAACTAGTGTAATATTATGAGAGTTAAGTACCTTGGAAATTTGATGTTCTCTCACTGCACTTGAAGAAATGATCTTCTTATGGGCTCTAAAATTTGGGAAAATATTGTGAGAAACAAAAACCTTTTAAAGGAGGGTGTTAGGTGGCTTGTGGGGAATGGTAACTAGATTAATTTCTAGGACAATCCATGGCTTACAGATAAACCTTTAATAAAAATAAAGTTTTGGTCTCTCCGATATTACCTATAAAACTAGGGGTTGGAATGGTAGCTGATTTTATTTGTTAGGGAAGAAGGTGCAAAAAGGTGAAGCTGCAACAAAATGTTATGGTTGGAAGGGAGCTGATTGATGAGCTTAATTCTTTGTTGGAGGAGTACGAAATCCCAGGAAGAGACATGACTGATGAGTTCATTTGGAAGGCTAGCTCAATGGGAGAGTTCTTAGTTAAATTTGCGTACAAATTAATGGTTGAAAAAACCCTTGAAGTTAATGACTAGGGGAATGTTTGTTTTAATCACTTAATCTTGAAGATCAATATTTTTTGGTGGACAACCATTCATGGGAAAACTGTCACTATAGACAACTTGATGAAGTGGGACTTTCAATTAACAAATAGAAGTCATATGTGTAAGATGGAGGAAGAAAACATCAACCACATATTCTTGCATTGTAGGTTTTCTTCAAAGGTGTGGGAGAGAATTCTTTAGATGCTAGAGGTGAACTGGATTTTTAATGTGAACATGGGGCAATTGGTAATGAACTGCTAGGGCCCCTTTACCCACCCACTCCTTATCTATCTATGGAAGATCATTCCCCCCATATTTGTTGGGGTATTTGGAAAGAGTGTAATAATAGGGTGTTTAGGAATGAGGAGAGAGAGGATTTTGTCATGGTAGAAAGAATCTACAAATTGAAAGTCAAGAACATTAGTTGCATTGAGTGGAGCAATCTAGTGTTTCCCCATTCTACCCTAAAGCTCAGGGTGGCCAAGTGCTAGTTGTTGGTGGAAGGGATTATGGAAATTGATATATCTAATCTTTTGGCTAGAAAAAGAACCTAGTGGGAACCCCCACTTGCTAATTGGGCCAAACTTAATTTCAATGGTGTAGCTAGAAAGAAGGGTTTTGCTAGGGGAGGAATAGTCAGGGAAAGTAAGGGAAGGATGTTTTTGGCATATATGGTCTATTAGGGAAATTTTCTAACAATTAGTGGAGGTGATGACTCTATATTGGGGCTTAAAATTGGTCATAAGTGTGGGTTGGAGAGATGTGCAAATTGAAGGAGATTCTAAAATAATTATTGAGAGTATCAAAGGTAATATGATGAATGAATGGGCCATTAAATGTGTGACTAATGATATCAAGTACCTATTAACCACTCTTAATAGGTTTGATTTGAATGACATATTTCAAGAGGGAAATAGTGTGGCTGATGGAATGGTGGCGATTGGATTAAAGATGAAAGGGCTTAGATGTTGGAAGGATTTGAATGCATTGCCAAAGTTGGTAAGGGAGTTAGTGAGCCATGAAGTGAGAAATGATGAGTCCTAGCTAGTTATTTTGTATTATGCTATTGAGCTAGTAGGGAAGACATGTCCTTGAAGTATAAGTGGCAAGGAGTAAAGAATTGAGTACAGGTAATAATAGATATGCATGGCCCACAATTTGGAAGTTTGAAATGGGGGACTTTTTATTTATTTCCCTAAATGTGTTATCATACGCCATGTAGAGAAAGGAATTATTTTTTAAAGGTTTGAAGTGTATTGGGAATGATGGAAATGATTGGGGGATAGATCGTGGTAGCTGACATGTGATATTTCTTACCAACTTGGCTATTTTCATTATTACTATTAATTGTGATTATCATCTCTGCTTTTGGGTTTTTCTACCTAAGAGTGAAGTCTTTCTTAGAAACTATGTCTAGACTCTAAAGATAAAAGAGAGGGGAGGTAAAATTTGTAGAGAGGGGTGGCAATTTGATGCACATTGAATTGGCTTTGATTGATGAAAATATGAGGAAGCCCCTGGTGTGGTACTTACTGAGGGAGGGTGGTTTTGTCTCATTTATGGAGGCACTTAATGGGCATGATGAGAATTTCTCTATGCAATTTTTTAACTCCTAGGAGAATCATAGAGTTACCATAACTGGTATCTCATTTTATATTTTAGAGGAGGCAATTGCTTTAGCGATGGGACTGGCCATGAAGGGTAGGAAATGGTAGAAGGTTACAAGGCTGACTGATGATGTGAGCCTATACTGTTTCTTTATGGATGGTGAGGAACCAATTTGGTATAGAGGTGGTTTCATGTGAGAGAAGCTTCTTGATCCATGGAATGAGGTTTGTTTCGTTTTAATGAAATATCTTACCCTGGAGTTTGCTACTACTATCACTTTCCTCTTCTTAATCTTTTTTGCCACCCTGATTTGATTTCTCTTCCTTTCTTCCTACTATATGAACTAGAGGATATTGTTGTTGATGCGAAAGAAAAAATGAAAAAGGGGTTTAATTTTATAGTTTTACACCAAGGTTTAATTTTTAGGTTGTACCAATTCCACCTAACCCTAGCCCCTCTAGGATTGTGGAAATTGACATTCCTGCCCATCCAAATCATTGGCCCCAAATGGTTCCCCTTATGATTACAGGTCCCAAAGCCCCTACCCCATAGACTTCATCTAGTGGGTCCTCGAAAAATCCCTCACCTGTGGGAAAGAGAGGGAGATAGGATAAAAGGAAGAAGAAGGAGGTGGTAGAGTCAGAAGATGAGGGGAAAGTGGGTAGGAGGTGGTCGGGGAGGTTAGAAAAATCTAATGCTAAGAGGAAGTTGAAGGAGGGAGCCTTGCAAGAGGAGTCAGATTTGGAGGATTCACGCTGCCTGAAATGGAGGATGAAAGAAAAACCTATTAACTTTGGGGTGGGAGGTATGGTGGAGGTGGAGGAGGAGGCTTCAGACTCCTCTAGGTCAGATTTGGGTGATGGCAAGGAGAATAAGGATGTGTCACATGTTTTGGTGATAGTTGAGCTAGGGTGTGTGAACCTAATAAAGGATTCATTCCCTGATATAGTGGACATGAAGCCTTCCCCCATAATCTCCTCCACTATTAAGGTTGTTTCTAAAAATTTTGCTAACCCCCTATTTGTGCAAGATACCACAAAGATTTTTATTGATGCCCATCTAGGTGGGTTGCATAAAGCTTTTAATGAGGTGTGGGAGAGAATTCATGCATTGGAGGAGAGAATGTGCCCACTAACTAAGTTCACGATAAAAGTGACACATGTGGCACTGCTACCACTCTGTGCTTGCTCAAGGATGCTTAAGGGGACCTATCTAAGGACTCTAAGATGCTATTTGACTTCCTAGTAGAAGACTGGGTAAACATCCTCCTAGGGAGGAAAGAGGCCAAGAAATCTTAAGGGCTCCCTCCTTTTTATTCTTATGCTATTAATCTACTGGTTATTGGACTTATTAGTTTGCAAGGTTGTTATGCCTTTGTTTATATTTTTCTTTAGTCTCTTAAGTTTGGTAATAGGGATTTTTTTAAACCTACTGATACTCTCCTAATTATGGTAGCAAACTTTTTTTTTTTTGTTTCTAGCAGCAATAGGGGTTAGTTTAGTTCTCATGGTATTCTGTTGGTAGTTGACTATTTTTTTGTTATGGGCCAGCCCTCTTGTTTTGGCTGCTATTAATTCAAAAACATTCATTATCATATAAAATTATTTTTAAATATTTTTATTAACTATATAATCATAAATATATATCAAATGATATCATCATATATATGTTTTAACAAAAAAAACTAATTAGTTTCTTTAATAAATCTTTTTATATATTATAAAGCATTATACTTATATAATCAATTAGAAATATAATGCATATGCATAAGTTTTGTATAAAATATTTAACTTAGAATATATATATATATATACATATATATATATACATATATATATATATATATATGTGTGTGTATATATATATATATATGTGTGTGTGTGTATATATATATATATATTGAAGTTAATATTTTTAATTTCAAAATAGAATTGTACTTTTATAAAAATTAAATTGTAGACTAGACTTTTTGTGGAAATGAAAATGGAAGAAACTTCAGAAAAACTTCTAAAACACCAGATTAAACAACCTATTAGAAACAAGAGAAAACAAGAGTAGCAAATAGAAAGAAAAAAATACAGAGATTGTAATTGAATTTGTTTATTATTCCAATGGGTATGTTACTCAATGTAGGTAATTCCAAGATAGTGTGTTCATTACTACTCAATATGCCCTATTGCATGGACTATGTATGATCTCATTATTCCACAAGATGGAGATGTCACATACAATTGCAAGTAAATGGTGAGGAATCATATTGGCAAGTGGAATTTGATAGTCACAGCTACCTATCATATGATTTTTTTAATGATAGTTTGATTATTTTGATACCTTTCATTTTATGTTTTAAAACATATTTTGATTGCCATTTTTTCATTTTTCAATAATCCATAACAAAAAAAAATTTGTTCAAAATTTAATAAAGTAAAAATAATAATAGATTTTATGGTAAACATTTTTTCCTAAATAGAACCAAAAATATTAGAAAATAATTATAAATTATAAATAGATGCAAAGATGTCAAAATAATTAGATAAATCTAAGGAAGATTTTAAATTAATATAAATATGTAACAAACAAAATAGAAACATTAGATTACATACTAATATTATAAATTAGTAATATGTACAAAAATCATATATGCTATATACTACTATAATAAATAGTAATAGCAAGTTTCTAAATTCATATTAAAACATTTTAAATTTTAGAAACATTCATATCTATTACTTTAGAATACATAAATAAATAAATTAATAGTATATATTTATGTAATAAAGTAAAATACTATATAGTCTATAATAAAATTTTACAGTTTATTAATATTTTAAAGTGTAATATTGATGGTTTTAGAAAAATATTAAATGGTCATATATAGTTTAAAAGTGCAAAAATGACCATTACGACCATCAAATTCAAGGCGTGCTTGCAAACTTTGGGTTAGTAGAGGAACATACCCACTTTCTAATAGATCTATTGTCAAGATTCTTCATATTTTGCATGCACATAGTCTTGGTGAAATTTTTTCGGTACCAAGAAAATATGCTCCTTAATACTTTTCATTTAGGTTTTGTATTAAATTTCACTTCAAAAAAAATTTCCTACAAAATGAGTGTCACAACGAGCGTATAAAAAGGTTTTGGTTGAAACAATAGTTGGTTGAAATAATAGTTGGTTCAATTTGTCGATCATATTTATTTTTGTTTTATAGAATTAAATGACTTCAAAGCAATCGATATTTGAACTAAGATGTGATAAAATATACACAAATTTATGTAATAAAGATATGATTATCCTTCGTATCTTCCTTTTCCTGCAACAGTAGCAGCTAATTTTTATATTTGATGACATCGAGCTTTAATCACTACCACATTTTATATTGCAACTATTTGGGTTGCTAGCCTTCATTTTACTTTTTCCAATTTTGTAGGCATAAACTGAAAGTGCTAAAATATAAAATGACTAATTTTATTGATACATTTGGATACAAATGATATCTGAACAACGTTATATAGCTTTATTTTCCCTTTACATATCAAATTTATTTATTTATTTAATCTAAACATAGAAACTAACCTAATTAGTGTAATAAGTCCAACATTCCCCATTATTACATTAATTCAACAAAAGTGAAAGTTGCAAAGGTTTTAACCAAATGCTTTTAAAAATTTGATGAAACTCCTCTAGCAATATTCTTCCCTCGAAACTTAGCTGAAATACTTTCACCAATCTTCACTTATTGAAGTATATTTTCTCTATGCAACTTTAGATTGCAAATCCTAAAGTTTTCCTCTTAAGTAGATTTCATATCTCAACTGCAAACTATAAATTTTGAAGTTATCCTCATAATATGATTGTTCCCACCTTTTTTGCACAAAAAAACATAGTTCCTCCAAAATTTCACATCTCCTCAAAGTGTGTCTAATGTCTCCTTCAGTGTAGTAGGAACAATAGTCATTAATATGACTACACATGACTCTTCTCTCCTTTAAGGACAAGCATGCTTTCAATCCCCCCTCCTCTCTTTAGAGACACAAAAGGGTACTTCTCATGCAATAATCATCTCTAGGCAAGAAGCTAGTTTGAGATGATAAAAATCCTCCAGCCTCCATTGCCTCTAACCTCCTATTATTTCTTTGTTATTCTTTAACAAACAAATCTTTTATCAATTCTAGGCGGACTATCATAGTCATCATTATCTGTATGTACTACAAAATCAAAAAAGTGTGTCTCACCTTCAATTTCAACAAAAGTTGTATTTTTCTCCAACTTCTTATCGATAAGATCTTTGGCTTGTTGAATAAAATTCATCTGTAAATATCTATTTTACAGACAATAAAAACATTTCAATTTTCTTCTGGGAAGAACACTAGATTTATTTCTAGAAAATCAAGCATATCCTTTAATAATATATTGATTCTTATGAACTCTACTTCCTTGATCAATTAAAGAAGAAATTATTTTTTCTAGGCTAGGATTGATTTGTCTCAAAACAATATAATCAAAGATTAAACACATGCTACTAAATAGGATTTCTTTGGCATCATCATCATCTACAATTGATCCCTATTTTATTCCTAATAAAAAATAAACCGCAACATATTCATGGACTAATAGGATGGAAAATAGAACATTTGCATAATAAATAAACCTCTCTTCAATAACTTTTTTTGTTGAAGATCTCATTCATCTAGTCATCTAGGATCCATTAAAAGTAGTCTTCTCCCCATTGATCAACCTACTCTCATACCAAATGAAAGTGGTAAAATATAAAATAACTGAATTAATTTAGATTTTTATTTGATAGATTAAATATAAACTGAATGATGAACATTGATATTTGAACAACTTTATATATCCTTATTCTCCCTTACAAAAACTACTTGTGGGAATAACTTTGCAACAACTAAATATCTAACTTATTTATTTATTTAATCTAAACATAGAAACTAACCTACTTAATGTAATAAGTCCAACATAAACTGAAACATATTGTTGATGTTTTTAATGATTTTGTAATTATCTAGAAGGTTGTGACTAAGAAATCCAAAGGGAAGACAATAAAAAGGCATTTCTCAAATTTTGAAGGATGAAGAAATCCAAGGATAAGAGGTTACCAAGACTCTTCTCAGAGTTGACGCCTCTATTTTATAAACAAAATTTGAGTAGATTATCTATGTGAGAAAGAATTTTTAAATTATTGGTGGTTATATTTTTATAGAAATGTTTCAATTTATCATGTCAAACAAAAGGATATTGGAAGAAAATTATATATTTCATGAATTTTGATTAATTAAGTTAATAAATTGATTTGGAAAATGAAAAAATAATTTGGGATTATAATGTAAAAATAAATATGTTATCAATTATTTACAATTTATACTATTATTTATTTTTTTAGATTTTTATTACATAATTTTTCTACTATCAATATTCTCAATTGTAGTTTTTGATCTATTATCAAAATATATAGTGCATAAGATTATATAAAAGCTTCTGAAAATATTATTATAAATTTAAAATTTTATTTTTGTCTTTAAATATATTATGTGCCATAAAAATATATAATAATAATAACTATTTGAGAAGGCTTGGCTTCATTGTGATCAAAAATCAAAGGTAGAATTTATAAGGCTAGATGATGCAGTAAATAATTGTCAAATTTCTAATTCTATTGTGACAAGATTTCATAGTTTTTACATTGAAAAAAAAATCAATTAGATTTCACATATTTTTAATAATCTTTGTACTTTGC
Source organism: Cupressus sempervirens (assembly GCA_028749045.1). NCBI lineage: Eukaryota > Viridiplantae > Streptophyta > Pinopsida > Cupressales > Cupressaceae > Cupressus > Cupressus sempervirens. Next base: position 262,971,260 of record CM053789.1, read on the forward strand.
CGTCTATCTTGTGATTGAATTTACTTTTAGATTGTCTTTTATACCATATTATCAATTTAATAAAAGTAAAACTACATTTGTTTTAATCAATTTTTTTAACTGCATATATTCTTCAAATTAGTACATTCAATATTTTTTTCTATATTGTTCACACCTTTGAATTTTTTAGGAATTTACCCCTTCATACAATATTTTGAGAATACAAGGGTGACATACTGGCTAAGTACTTTCCTTTAGTTATGTCAATAAGTATATTTATTATTTTTAATTTTTAAGTAAAGTAATAGATGCAATTTAAAATTGATTAATATGTAAGAAAGTTTTGAATTTTTAGTTTAAAATTCTATTATAATTTTGAATTAACATATTTTAATCAATATGTTTAATTATAATTTTAGTAATAGTTTATATGTAATTGTTATGATGAAATTAAATTTTTCTTGGTTCATCTAATTTTGCACTAATATAATTAGTTAATTTTTTTCACATTAATTATATATAATTATATATGTATAATTTTACACACACACACATACACATAATCTATTCATTTCAATAATTTATTTTACATTTTTATAAACTATTCATTATAGAATTTTAGAAATCATAAGAGACAAACATAAAAAAAATATGAGATAAATAATGAGTTTTAGAAAATAATGGTCATAATGAAGCACAATAACTTATAAAGCCACATATGAGACCTTAATACATTGAACCAATTAAAATATAGAAAATTAATTTGGAAAGGTTAAAAAGTTAAAAAATTATTATATATCTTTTAAAAATATATGATATATAAAAATAATCAAATTAAATAAATTATAATTGGTAGATTAGAGGTCATTTAATAACTCATTAAAGCGAGGAATTCATAAAAATTCACAATAGTACTTAGCCTACTAGCAAGTACTAATAACATTCTTCATATCATTTTCAAATAAATAGGTGAAATGCAAGGATACTCACCAAATATAATTTTTTCATTGAAGCTATTTGTAGGATTCTGCAAAAATACTAAAAAAAAATAAAAAAAAAATCTAATTTTCTCACTGAAGCTATTTTTAGGATTTTGCAAAAATATAAATAAATAAATAAAAAAAACTAAATTTCTATGTCATATTTTATTTTTAAAAAAAAATTTCAATAGATGGAGGCATTTTTTTTCTTAAGTACGCTATTAAACACCGTAGTATATTTTGTTCATTATCTAGCTAATAGTTTATGTAGTTCAACACTTTACTATGTTCTTTTAAATAACAAAGTTCTTCAGATTAGCATGCAACAACATGCAACATGTCAAATAGAAAAATATAGAAAATTGATTTGTTTGCCTTTTTCAATCAAATAAAAGTACACATGTTCTAGACTTTATTACTACCTTTCACATAAGGTAGGGTCTAAAGCTTTAACAAGAGCTCTTGTTTTAAGTTATAACATGACTAGATTTATCAATCCTCTCAAATTCTTTATAGTATCACTAGCTGATGTTTTTAATGATACTATGAATAATTATTGTAATTTACCTATATAAAATTTCATTATATATTTCATAATTATGATAGTCTTTTAAATCATTAAGCATAATTTTTCTACTCTTTTAATAAACATTAGCTTTATTATCATCCTTTTACAAATTTGACTTAACACCAAATAAAACTTTGTTTTGGTTAAACAATAAATAAATTGGAAGTGACAAAAATCGATTTTGTTTGAGACTAAATTTTTTACTTATAATTCAAAATAGTGATCGTTTAGTAACTTGATTTATTGTACTTGTTGTAGGCTAGTACTATTGCATTCAATTTGCAAGTTTACTCAGTTTAACATTAATCCACCAATCACAAACAACGAACTTTTAATTAATTAACATATTTCTAAACTTTTACTATTAATTTATAAATTTAATATTTTATAAAAAATTTATGATTGGTTGAATAGATTTTGTGTTATAGGAACCTTTTTTGAAGGTTCTCCATATTGCAATATTTTTGGCTAAAATGTATGACAAAGAACATGGTTAATATAAATTGTGAAGTTATTTTGCACAAAATCAAATATTACGTTGAATTAATATGATTATTAGTTTTTATCCACATTTAACCTCTATTAAATATTTTTTACTAAATAATAACACTACACTTTACTTTTTTAACACACATCCTATGTTTTGAAACACCTTTTACTCTAATTATATTGTACTATTATAAATTCTAAATAGAAACCCTATTTATATTAAAAAATTTAAATAAGGATATCAAATGAAAACCCTCATTTTGTTTATGATTCATCTTTCTATATTATTATATTAATTAATGTAGTATTATAAAACAAAACCAAAATTATATTATAATTTATTTATTATAAATAATATTTTTACTATAATTATAATTATAGAAAGTACATGCCACTACGTGCCACTTGTTTTAATTGGTCCAATCTAGGTGAGAATCCTTCTAGATGACATCATCATCAACATTAAAATATAGATTTTGTTGAAATTATTTCTTTAGTTTAAGAGTGTGAAGGTATTTCATTATTTACACCAGGTACATCAATGTAAAATTTTAAAGTAAAAATCAAAACATATTTCTCAAGTAATATTGTTTATGATCACATTAGTCCAATGAGTTTGAGCCTTCACAGATTCAATCACACTAAATTGTAAATAAATTATATATATATATATATATATATATATATATATATATATATATATATATATATATATATATATATATATATATAGATATATAAACTTTACATTTACTATTACAGAAGAATTCAATATCTAGTTTTTTTTTTTAATCTAGCCCATATTGCTAAAATGTAATTTAATATAAAGATATTTGTGCTAATTATTTATTCATATTTATTAGTTTCTTGGACATGGTATTTTATTTCTTATACATGAGTTGGCTAGGTTAAATGACCCATAAGAATATCTACACACATGGATAAAGCATTACGTAAAAATAGGAATATAAGGAAAAAAATATATTTTGACCAAAATGATAATTATGTTTCAAAATAAATGTTCCAATAAGGAGTGATGATAATAGTAAATCTTAGGTTTAGAAATGTGAAATAATTTAAGTATATCTCATATGTTGTATTCATCCATCCCAACTCAAATGACTCTTCTACGACAATAGGGAGCACTTAGGCTCCATCTAATTATGAGTCTCAAATAATACTATAAGAAGATAATAACTAAAATAAACAACCAATATTTTATCAAAATCCACCAATCTTTATAGCTATAGTTAATAGTATAAATTTCTAAAAATAAGGATGGGTCAATTTACCTAGACTATTTGTCTTATGAAAATTCATTATTATATAAATGAGATATACAAATAAAGTTATAGAGATCACTATTTAGATTACATAAGTTGGGAGAGGGCTTGAACACATTAAAATGGTCATAAACTTTGCAAACAAGAAAGGGGACTAATAAGAAATGACAACACCAAAACTTAAAAAGGATATCCCTTTTAAAAATTAATGATTTTGATCAGAGCCAAAAAGTCATATGAAGAAGGTATCCAAGCCAAAAAAGGATCTAACAAATTAGAATGGAGTATCTTTGAAAGGAACCATGAGCATTTTTGTTAAACAAAATCTATGAACCAAATAAAAATAGACACAAGAAATTGGAGATTTGGAAAGAAACCTATAAAATTGTTGGCAATAAGGCTAGGTTAGATGACTAAAATTTTTCATTTAAGGAAATATATTATTATGGAATAGAAGATAGATCATACAACCAAAGATTCTGTGATTAGAGATAGAAAAGTGTCTAAGTGTTAGACAATTTTAATACCAATACATAGATAATCTTGATAATGTGAAGTCTAAAATGAGAATTGGCATGTGTGTAGTTAAGGACATGTAGACCAGAGTGTCATGATGATGTACCTAGGTGTGCAGATCAATATGGTCAGTATGGATTGAGTTATAGGTAAAACACCAGTAAATGTATATAGCATGACATGATCATGTATACTAGAAAAGGGTTATTAATAAGGTAAGGAATTATTTTGGCCATGAAATAATTACTTAACTATTTAGGGACAACATCCTAGATGTTTACCCTAAGTTAGCATTGGCTAACTTTGTATATAGCCAAGACAATGAAAGCATCAAGTTCACTCAATAGAGTTATGTAAAAGAAAAGGCTATAAGTAAGAAATTAGTACTCGTGAAGTAGAAGAATGTGAATGTGAAGTTTATAGTGTATATGCAAACTAGGTATCTAACATGTGAACTTATGTGAGAGATCTATGATGCAAATTCTAATGTAAGATTAGAGATATATGAAGTATAATAGTCACCAAAAAGAGGTTATTGTATGTATCTTGATTTTTTTACAAGCACGTGATTGTATAATGGCATGTTTGGGCAGTGGGCTCTTCTTGCATACAATTGTAATTATAACACCAACTCTTAATAGGGTTGATGATTTTAACAAGGACTGAGACACTATATGTAATTCATTAACTCCTAACAAGGTCAATATCCTTCATAGGATTATTTTGTTGAGTGGATCATTTTGTGGGTATGATCCCCACTAGGGTTTTCCCTTAGCTAAGGTTTCCCTAGTTAATAAATTATGGTGTTATGAGTTTTTTTTTTTTGTATTTTTTATTTATTTACTATTCAACATTGTTGGTTACCATTCATATGCATATTGCAAAGTAATCGATAATATCTAGTTGTGGGAAAATTTTTGTAGAATACTGATTCACCCCCATCTCTTGGTATTGAATATTTCTAACAATTGGTATCTGAGCTCAGTTAATCAAAAGAGGCTTAACAACCTAAATAAGATCCTTATGGATATTAAACAGTTGAAGAGGAATATTGAAGAATCCCTTGAGCAAATTGATCTTCTTATGGAAGAAAGAGACAACCTGAAAGAAAGGTACGAAGATGCAAAGGATAAAATTGGTAAACTAAAAGATAAGATTGATCATCTTAGATATACAAAAGATACCAGAGACCATACTTGTGATAGTGACGAGGTAGCTACCCTTAAGAAAGAAATTGAGATTTTGAAATATGAATTAAATATTATCAAACAAAAGTTGAGTCTAAAGAAAGATGATGAGAAGTTTGATTTAGATCTGAAATATGAGAATGTGGATCTAAGATTTCATCTAGAAAAAGTGACATCTAAATAAGACTATCAAAATAGAGCATGCAGAATTAAAAAATTACAATAACATTGTGAACAGAGAGTTAACTTAGGCTAAGAAACAAGTAGAGAATACTTATTCCAATAATGAGAGAATTGATGAATAACTATTCTATTAGGGATCTTCTTATCATAAGATAGGTCTTGGGTATCCTATTGGAGATGAATCAGAAAAGAAAATTGAAGTTAGGAAGGAACTAGATCTAGTTGTTTAAACCATTAATCCTAAGGAAAATGACCAGAATAGGATTGAACTAACTAAGTCTACAAAACTATCTACAGAAGTTGAGCAAGTAAATTTCAACTTGAGAAATGTGATGAACAAAAAAAATAGAGTAAGTTGAACCACCTAAGGAGGCTGGACATGAGTTCAGAGGTAGATTTTTTATATGCAATGAAGTTTCTCATATGAAGAGAGATTGCATAGGTAGGTCTTTCAAACCTATTACTAATTTCTATAGTTATAATTGTCATGGTTTTCAACATAAATTGGTAAATTGTAAGAAACCTAAGCTTGATGGTAATAATGGAAATAGTAGGATATTTAGGGATACTAACTCTATAGGTAATGAAAGAAGGAGATCACAAAAAAGATTGAATGATGGAGAAAGACCTAATTGAGAAAGGAACTAGATTGTATGTTACAAGTGTAACAACCTTAGACACATTTCAAGTAACTGCAGAGTACCAAACAATTAGAATCAACATAATCAAAGAAGAAATATACATGTATGTTAGTTATGCAATAAATTTTGACACAGAGAAATATTCAATAGAATGGATAGAAGGAATTTAAACAAGAATCTAAACTACATAAGGACCAATAGCAAAAATGATAGAAGAAATGATAATAGTGGCAATAATAGTTTGAAGGAAACACTTAAAGAGAATGTTGGAGATTTTTAGGAAGTATATGTGAAGGAAAATTATCCATCAAGTTCACATCTAGTTCTAGAAGAATAGTTTTTTGATGCACCTAAAGAAATAATGAAATCAAACATACTGTGTGATTCATCTTATTTGAATTAAGAACCTTTTATCAAAGACAAAGTATTAAACATTGAAAAGCTAACATGAGGTAGTAAACATTATAAGGAAGCTCCAGTTAAGTGCACAAGTCATTTGGTAATAGCATGAAGGAGAATAGAGGAAAACAAGTTTACGTGTTTAAAGAGTAACAATTTTATGGATTGAGTAGATGTGCAATCAATACATAGTTAAACTTGAAAGATTTAAGAGATGTGAAAAAAATCTTGAGTAACATTTGATCATGTGAAGAATTAAGGAGAAATTTAGAGTGGTTTGACAATGAGAAAAGATGAAATTGAAGTGTTTTCCAAGTGAAGTAATAAAATCCCTTTAAATTACATGATTTCTAGGTATTTTATGAAGCTTTTAAAGTGTTTGAATCAATTAAAATGGATAATCCTACTTTTAGTGATATAAGTGAGAGCCCAAGGTATGTTTTTTAGAGTCATCTATTCATATCTCAAATAGATGATCCCCTAGGAGTGTTTTTGCAAGTTCCCAAAAATGCATTCCACATAGAAGATATTAGGTGATATATACACTACAAGTTTTAGAGTATTGGTTATAGTGGCATTCATATGGACAAAGACCTAGTTTTCCAAGGAGACTTTTCATTGAAATAAGAGTTCACATATTTGAAGGAACTAAACATAGTGAATCTGAATTTGTATAAAAATTTTGACAATCAGAAGTAGAGAGGAATCATTCTAAGAAAATTTTACAAAGAAATGTTTTGGGTTGGAGATGTACCTATCATAATTGACAATAACATGATACATAAGATGACATTGATTAAGAAATAAGGGGAAAAATCTAGTCAATAAGAAGAATGTAAGGAAGATGGTAGAAGCTAATTTACTAACCAAATTTGATGGAAGGAACATGAGGATAGAGCTCATTAAGAAAACTAATGTAAGAGTGATCAAAAAGATCATTGGTTATAAAATGAATCATAGTTGAAGATTGAACTTAGTACCTGCTAGATTTATCCATGCAATTTACTAGAAGCAAAGAGAGAGAAAGTTAACATTTATGAAATTGTTAGGCATAAACTATTGAAAAATATAGAGAAATTGAAGAAAATAAGAAGTGTGGTGTTCATGTTTGAATCAGTTCTGATATATCTATTCTTCCAAGTTATTGGATAGTTCCTTGGTATGCCTAATAGGGAGTGGGACAAAAAAATTAGTGCACCATGAACTTGGTAACATACTACTACATGAAATAGTTAGAGGATAAGATTATAGAGGACATAAACAAAATTATTTAAAGCTTTCAAACTGAAATGAACCAGAGATACCAAATTCCACCATTATTGGTGGAGAAGTATAATGAGGACATGTGTTTCATGGTTGAAATAGATGTAACCTATACAGAGGTAGTTGAGCTAAGTGTTAAGTTCATAGATCCTATAGGCTATGAAATGAGTGAATATGTGATAGAAGGGTATGTGTAGATCATACTCAAATCTAAACAGGATAAGAATAGTCCTAGATGGGGAACTTATGCTGAAAGGAATAAGGAAGTAGAGAGAAATCTCTACAACAAGGAGATAAAGAAGAATGTGGAGAAGAAAATTGAAAAATTTCTCAAGAAATCTGGCATGACTAGATAGGAATATGAAGAAGTGAAGAATATAGCCTTAGAAATGAAGGCTAGTCATCAAAGTGAAGTATTCAATGCCATACCTCTAGCAATGGAAAGATCTTCTAAGGGAGTTGCAATAGAAGAGTCATGTTCATAGATAACTATTGTTCCCCATGCCAAAATTGCACAAGTGCAATCTATTCAAGTTAAAAGACACAAGATTGACAAAGAAGTACAGATTGTTGAGGAGAAATCCACCACCCCTTTAAGCACTAGGAAGTATAAGAGACTCACCAAGGTCAAGTATGAATCTAAAAGGTTCCCAACAAGAAAGAGAGTCAATCAAAAAGCCAAAGGACCTCATAAGAGAAGAAAATCTCTTCAAATTTTTGAATTAGAATAAGAAGAATTAGAAGATGAAGAGGAAACTAAGGACAAGCCTGAAGAGAAGGTGGTAGGTGAAGCTAGAACTCTTGTAGGAAAAAATCTTTGGAAACCCAAGGTAGAAAACTTAAATATATAGATTATTAATAGTGATAATTTCATTCAATTAAATAAATATTATAGTATGTATAGGAATATGGACATAATATAGTTAGAGAATGTGATGGTAAGAAATATGGTTTTGAAAAACAAAATATTTGAAGATATTCTAAAATATATACGATAGGACTTATATAATAGATTGATCAATAGAAGAATTAGAGTTATAGATGAAGATAGGATAATTAGGGAGAATATGATGAAAAAGCTTTACAAAGTTAACATAGACGATGAAATAATCAATATGATGAAAAGTATTGATCCCTTATTAAGGAATAAAAGAAGAGAAATTATTTTGATGGGAGGTAACTATGAAGAGGTTAACAAGGAAATAGAGTAAGCTATCATTTAGTACATGACCTCTATGCATAAGTTCATAGGAAAGAGAATGAAGACAGGGGTAGCAATCCCTATGACTATTGAAAAAACCACTTCAGCAATAATAGAAGTTAAGATGACAAATCCATCCTCACAGATCTCTATTGGGTAAAACACCATGGAAATTAGTGCAAAAAAAAAGTGACAATAAACATCACAAAAGATCCTTTCAAGGATCTTGGACCAAGAATTGTTGGCAATGTCACTAATTACTTGAGCACTGATGAGGAAGAGGAGAAAAGACAAAATGAGGTAGAAGAAAAGAAAAGAAAAGAAGAAGAGAGAAGGAAGAAGGAAAGAACAAAAACTAAAATGAAATAGAAAGAAGATTAAAGAAAGAAGAAAGAAGAAGATAAGAAAGAGTAGAGTGAAGAGGAGAAGAAGAGAAGAAAAGGAAGGAAGATGAAGAGAAAAGAAGAAGAGAAGAGAAAGATAGACAAAGAAAAGAGAATAGAAGAAGAGAAATGAAAAAAGAAAAGGAAGAAAAAGAGAAATTGAAGCACAATTGGAAGGTTTTCATGCAACAAATTTTATTATGACATCTACTCAAAGATGTCAACACTAAAGTTGATAAAGTAATCTTCCAACATGAGGCAGATAAGTTATGGGTTCCACTTATGACAAGCATGTTACTAGTGACTCCTACTCTCCCTGTAAAATTAGATGATGATGATTACTAGAAGGATTTTGTATATTCTTTGAGTACGCTCTTAGAAAAGAGTATAATAGTCAATTTTTTGGGGAGAACATTGGGCAAAGTATTGGACAATATGCAAAAGGCACTGTCATCCAAGGTAACATAACTAGGCTTGCACAAGAAGACAAAAGATATGGTAAAAGTGTTTGGTGAATAAATTACCTCTTTATTGGACATTGAAGGGTTCAAGCATAGATAAAGACTTATGCATAAATGTTTCATACAGTTTGCAAAAATGTGTACAATGATGTATAGACATTGGGTAGCTATATAAAAGAATTGTGAAGTTTTCTTAGAGATGGAAATAAGTTATATGGACAATGAAATAAGTTATATGGAAAATGTACAATTTCCTATAACTATCTTAAATACATTGGCAAAAACATTTTAGCATGGATGAGTGAACTTTAGACACTCATTGACAGACTATAGCAACCTGAGGTAAAACTTGAAGACATTGATAATGAGTTGTAGAAAGTTCTTGATGCCATCAGGATTAGTGAACTAGAGAAGAAAATGGTGATCAAGATATTCTCTATTCTTAGAGAAAACTTATATCCAAAGATCAATATACTTCAGAGGTAGCTAGAAGAATGTCTTATTAACAAGACATCCTATGAGAACTTTCCCTATACTCAATTAAATGCAGTGGAAGTGGCATCCTATGCCCCGTGTGCACTCTTGAACACTACAAAGAATTAAGAGATGCATGCAAGAAGCAACTAAAGAGGTTAAGGATTGATTTTTCATATTGTATCTCTAGATTATCAAGTTGAGCCACCAGAGCTAATTCAATTTTGATATGTAAATAAATCTATACACCTTTGTCATTGACATCAAAGGGGGAGTAATGTATAGAGAAAAATTGTATGAAATATATATAAAAGAAAGTACCAATTATATACTAAGGGGGTGTAGAAATTTTAGGAGATATAAGGAAAAGATGGTTATATGTAATGATCGACAATTTTTTAAAATTCTAAATTTCTAAATTTTTGTAAAGGCCAATTTTGAAAGCTTTTTTTGATGAAACATTTTGAGACTTGGATTATTTTCCCATATGTTTCTATCAATGCCAAAGTGGGAGATTGTTTGACATATAGCTAGTTAGATAACTAAGAGTTGTCATTTATTGAAACATATTATTTTGGTATAGAAGCTAGATCTTATGGCTAAATATCCTATGATTAGAGACAAAAAAAAATCTGTGTTAGACAATTTTAATATCAGTACAAAAATAAACTTGATATTGTGAAGTCCATAGTGAGAATTGGCATGTGTGTAGTAAAGGACATGTAGAAGAGAGTTTCATGATGAAGTACCTAAGTTCACAGATTAGTACGGACTAAGTTAGAAGTATAACACTAGTAAAGGCAAAGAACAAGACATAATAGAGTATATCACAAAAGGGTTATTAATAGGTTACAAAATTATTTCAATAATGAAATAAATACTTAACTATTTAGGGATGAAATCCTAGATGTTTACCATAAAATATAATTGACTAATTTTGTATATAGCCTAACATGTGAAAGCATCAAGCTGACCAGATAGAGTTATGTAAAATAAAAGGGTATAAGTAAGAAATTACTACTTGCAAAGTAGAAGAATGTGAATGCAAAGTTTATGGTGTATATACGAACTAAGTATGTGACATGTAAACTTATGTGAGAGATCTATGACAAGAATTCTAATAGAAGGTTAGAGATATGTGAAGCATAATAGTCAGGAGAAAGAAGTCATTGTATCTATCTTGTTTTGTTTAAAAGCACTAAATAGTATAATTGAATGTTTTCATAGTGGGCTATTCTTGCATATAGTTGTAATTGTAATACCAACTCCTAACAAGGTTGAAGAAACTCATAAAAGGCTTGAGGCTTTTAATAGGGCCTAGCACTCTAGCAAGTACTAAGACACTATATGTAATTCATAAACTCCTAAATGGGTTAATATCCTTAAGAGGATTTTTTTTTAGTGGATCATTTTGTGGGTACCATCCTTAGTAGGGTTTTCTCTGGCCAGGGTTTTACTATTTCAAAAAATATGGTGTTTTGAGTTTTCTTTGTTTTTGGATTTATTTACTATTCAACATTGTTGGTTTACTTTCATATGCATATTGCAAAGTAATCAATAATATCCAATTGTGGAAAAAAGTTTGTAGAATATTGTTTCACCTCCCCTCTTAGTATTATATATTTCTAACAAAAGCTTCTATGAAAACAAAATTTACACAACATAAAAAGATAGTTAAAGTATATAGCATATGTACAAAGAAAAAAATGAAGTTTTAAATTGTTTCTTCCAAATTTTCAGGATTGAGTGCATTATGAATAGTTACATTAATTAGAATTGAAGAGGGAAACAAACAATCTCAACCAATCGGAAAAGAAACCATTTCTAACATAATGTTTTAGACAAGCTATATAGGTCCTTAGTAGAAAAATAAAATTATACAATAAAAATCCTAAAAATTAAAGTATAAGGTGATAGATCGATATGCCTTGTATGAGTAATAACACAAAATAGGTCTTAAAGATTCCAGAGGTCAATAAAAATCCCAAAAATTAAAGTATAAGGTGATAGATCGATATATTTTCTATGAGTAATAACAAAAAATACGTCTCAAAGATTTCAGAAGTCATACCCAACTTTTCTATGCAAATCCATTGTCAAAATATTTTTCATATAAGTAGAATAAGATAGTTTAATAGTCAAGACCAAAATAGAAAGAATTACATTCAATATAGAATCTTAGGCTACTAAAGAAAATATATGTATGAAAAAAAACCAAAGTTTTACAAAATTTCCCTCCTACACTTTTACCTAACACCAAAATAAATGATGAGACCACCACCAATAGAAAGGAATGAAAGATAAATTCATATGTTAAAAAACTTATAAAATTAAAAGCTGAAATAAACTAATAAACATCTAAAAAAAAATGTAATAAAATATTAAATAATAGATTATTTATAGAGTTTTAATTTTTCATTCTTAAATTGTAGAATTTAATCTTTCCTTAGTTTGTTGATTTGGATTTTCTAAAACCTATTCAACAAATAACTATGGTTAGTTTCCTTGATTATTTTTTCACTAGATATGGTAATTGTGGTTCTAGTCTAGTGTTGGATAGAAGTTTCTCTAATATTTTGGAGAATTGGAGATGTGGTGTCTTGCTAGGTTTTTTTATGCCCCTTGAGTAGGTTTTTTTAAACCTTCCTCTATACTTCTTTGGGGATATTTGTCTTATCTCTAGTGGCATTGATTTTATTGTTCAACTAGGGTTTTCTTTTATCTTTCTTGAATTCTTCTAAATTTCCTATGGATTCTTGGTGTTCACTTTTTTCCTTTTGTCTTCCTGTTGGTACCCCAGTCTCTCTTTACCTTGGGTGTTTCATTTTGTGGATATTTTGAGTTTATTTCTATTTTTGTGGCATTTTCTTATTTATCTTAGGAATCTTGTATTCTCCCATTTGGTGCCAACTCTTTTTCTTTTGTGCATTTTTCTCGAAGTGTCTTTGATTATTTTATGTTTTGGGATTCTTTGGTTGGTGGTTGTGGGTATCATTATTTTATTTTCTTCCTTATTTCTAATTATAATTTTTGAGATTGTGGCTATTAATTTTAATGGTCTCATTTTCTACTTCATTTCTTTTAGTTAAGAGTTTCTTGGGTTTTGACAGATTTTTTAATTTGATGAAGAACCTAGTGCCCTTTTCCACTTTTTATTATTTGGTTCTTAGTGGGTGTTTGTGGTTCATTTATCATAAGGATTTTATGGAGGGGAAGGTTCCCATTATAGAGTTCATGTTTCCTTCATTTGTTAAGGTGACTTGCAGGTAAATTCATGAATTAGTATTGCACTTTGGAACAACCTAAGGGTCTCATCATAGTAGTACATACCAGCATGGTAATTGTCCAAGTACTAGTAAATAAAAGCCACCTAGGCACCATTTGACACCTGTGTCCCTAGGGTGACTCGTTCAAATCGTACTTTATTGGGTACCACTCGATTGAGTTCCTAGGGCCCAGGGCTCTCTAGCCCTTGAATTTACACAAAGGGGCTAGAAGAGTAGTGGTCAATGGTCCATAAGGGCCATTTAGGTGAGGAGACATAAGTAGTTTTTTTTTTTTTTTTGTTTAATTTTATTAAAATAATAGTTAAATTTTAGTTTTTCAATTTGTATTTTATTAAATGTGTTAATTTTTATCTATATTTGTTAAAATATTTAATTTAAATATGTTAATTTATTGTTATATTAGTTAGAATGTGATGATTCAATTTTTCCATTTTTAGTTATAGTAGTTAAAATATGATAATTTTAGTTATAATAATCAAATGTGTTAGTTAGTAGTTATATTTAATAGTTTAAATTGAGCTTTTCAATTTGTATATAATTAAATGTGTTGATGTTTTTATTATTTAGGAAAAATTAGGAAATTTTAAATGTTATTCGTATTAGGTAGGAAAAAAATAGAAAAAGAATTAAAAATTTAAGTATAAGTTGTATTACTTAGGAAAACATGAAATTTTAAACATTAATTTTATCGATTAGAAAAATTAAAACTTTTAAACATTAGAATTATTAAAATTTTAAAACACACACAAGAAAAAAAAACATTGAAAATGCTTCCCAGAGTTCTGGATTAACATTTAAATTTCAACAATATAGTTAAATTTATTTCTCTTCAAATCATAAAATACAAACTCTACAATTTGGCCTGTTTATGAACTTTCATTCTCTCTGATTCCCATATAATATCTGTATCAATTTGAAACCTCTATCTATATCATTCATCACTCTGCCATTTTCTTCTACTATGAAACCTAAAGATTAATAAAATTACTACTTCCCCCACCTTTCTAGATTGCTCCAAATATATTTTCTCTCTCTTTCTGTCCTATTTAAACTACTCGCATAAAAAAACTTAAGCACTAGAAAACATTTGAAACCTCATGACATTCTATCCTCAGTTTCTCTCTCATCACATTCTTTGGATCATCAAGTTTTCTCTCTCATTTCTCACTTCGAGGTCTATCTCCTCACTCTATATCTGCTTACTCACTATCCTTAAGGTAGATATTTATCCATGAAAGTTTTCTCTCTCCTAACTCAGTTTCCTCTATGTCTGCTCACTCTCTCTTCTTAAGTTATTTATCTCATCATTTTCTCTCCTTTCCTAATTAGTCCTCACTATCTCTCTGTTAGCGAACACATTGTCCTTTGAAGAAATGTATGCAAATCTAACCCTGAATGCCCAAGTGAAAGGACAAACTATCACTAACAGTTGGATAGGTTATCATGGAAATGACAACCTTCCTCTAAATTTTATCAGGTATAGCTCATCATATAAGATATTCAATGAATTAATTATGACACAAAGTCCATTTGCATGTGGCATTGCAAGGAGAATGAAGCCTGAGAAAGCAATAATCAAAGCTTTAAAGAAACTTTGAAATCAAATATATTCAAAAAGCCATGACCGAAATGCATTTAGAGAAAACTGGAAGTCATACAAAGATAACACTCAGTGGAAGGAACATTGCCCAGCCTCATGGTTTTGGTATGCAATTATCTTCCGAGTCTCCCTCCTCTAAAAATGCTGAAACAAAAAAGTTCTCATTACATCATACGTCTAAATCACTAACTGAAAAGGAAACCTGAATTCCCTCTCCGTGCATACATTCAAAATCAAAATATCCCCTATTTTTCGGCTCACAGTTTGGAAAATTAAACAAAACTCTGCTCTTTCTCTCCCAACAAATGAAACTTTCGATCCAACTCCTCTATTTTGTAGCCCAAAGTCTACAGACCAAGTAGAAAGTAGAGCTTGCTCTTTCTATTGCTAGCTTATTTATTATCTTTTCATCTCCCATGAAAACTTTTCAGTTTTCATAACTAAATCTTGAAATCGTTTCTCTTCACCTTCCTTGATAGATTTTCTTTGATTTTTATGACATTTAGGTTTTAAAGGTTTTTCACTAAATCAAATGTCATCTTAGCATATTTAGACAAGTGGTAAATGAATAAATCAGTCCCAAATAATAATAAAAATTTGTTGCTGGGCAGATTTGTTTTGACAGTCAAATGGGTCTTGGTACGGGGGCCATAACTAATTATTACACTGTTGGATTTCCTTCAGTTTTGGTTATGTTGGTGATATCCTAATTCTGCACAACTTGACAGGAGCGATAGAGAAAATTATTTCTAAGTCAAAAGTTATTGAAGACTGAGTGGAGATATATAAAACTGTCAGAGTAATCGAACCCGTTGAACCTATTTGAATCATTCGAACTCATTTGAACTTGTGGGATGAACTCTTCTGAACTTGTGATTGCACCATTGGATCTTCTTAATTTTTGGGTATGCTGGTGCTAGACTAGTCATTTATGTTCTCACTAGAGAAATTTGTGAAATTATGCCTAGGTGAAAAGTTATAAGTCATTGTTTATCGGTATACAAAACTATGATTTTGAATTGTCATGCTATCGAACCTGTTGAACCATCGAACTTGACATTTGAACTTGATCTCTAAATCACTTTGAACCACTTTGAACTTCTGAACCAAGCCACTAAATCATACATGTGAACCTCTTAGAATAGATAATTAAACCTGTATGAGAAAATTGAACTCTTTTGAAACACTTTGAATGACTCTACACTTGAAGTTTTGCAATTAAATCCTTCAAACCAGATCTTCATCTTGATCTACACTTTTGCATCTTTTGAAACTGTTGAGCTGATTGAAATTGAATTATGAACACAGACTGGATTCTAGTATTAAGTTGAACACAATTTTTGAACCATTCTGAATTAACAAATCTGCATGTTCAAACCCATTTGAATTGCTTTAAACTTGTCATACCCCATGAACATTTCTAAACATAGAATAAGCCACATCAAACCAACAAGCCTTTAGGCTCATTGAATTGTCATAAGTTGGATGAGAGCATTTGAATCGCTGCATTCTGAACCCATAGGACCAATTTGAGACTTGCTTATGTTGAACCTATAGGCCAGGTTATTTGAACCACTGAACCACCTCGAACTACTTTGAACTAAGGTTCAAAGTGGTTTAAAGACATGAATTACAAGTTTTAAAACCATGCTCATATTGGGTACTAACACTCTCCTACTGAAAATTTTGTCTCTCCTCATACATTTTTATCTCTCCTTATTCTCTCTTAGGTTAAGTTTTTTCTTTCCTCTCTCTCTTTTAGGGCTCTCTCCTAAGTTTGTCTCTTCTTATTTATCCCTCTCCTCTCTCTTTTTCAAGTCTCTCTCCTTACATGCTCTCTTCTCATTCTAACTATGTCCTAGAAAGTGAACTCTCTCCCCTCACTTTGTCTCTCCTTATTCTCTCCCTTCACTTTGTTGCTCCTCACTCTTTCCTTTAACATTTTTATTTTATCTATATTTTATGCTTGTAAATGTAAAAATTTATGATTTTAAATGTTCATGTGTGTTAAGGAGATGTCTGTATGTTTAATTTAATCATGTTAAATTTAAGAACTTATAATATTTTTTAAGTTAGAAATCATGTTTAATTTTTTAGATTATGTGAATGCATATATAGTTTGAAGGATGTAATTTACAAATTTATGTATATATGCATGTAGACTAGTGCATGTGTGTGCATGCATACACACACACACACAAACACACACGTGTATGTATTAGATTCAACAATTTTACTAAATGCTAATTTTACATATATTCACATATGCACACTTGTAGTGTTTATCTATTTTATTGTCATCTATATTTCATTATACATATATATCATGGCCTTATTTGTTTAAATCTTAGTGCAAGGGTTGCTAGTGATAATCATCATCTAGTGGTTGAGAATCATACACTTCTTTTGAGATCAGATTGAAAAAGGTCATTGTTGAGGGAGATTGTTGAAGAAGATTGTATGCTTCAATCATTGTTTTGTCACTAATGTCAAACATGCTATTTGTTGGCAAGACAATTTCTTATAAGATTCAAGTACTATCACTTATTTGATTGATGAAGAGGATTTGATCTAAAGATGTAACAATGACATCTACATGAAAGGTTGAGTTATGATTATGTAAAGGAGTACAAGAATCAGTTAAGATAGTGATGACATGATGTTTTGATAATCTACTTAAGGTTACAAAGGCTGGTTACACTAATAAATTTAAAAATAACAAGTTACACAAAGTTTTTCTACCAAGCTTGACTGAGTGGATAGTAGGTTTAGAGCAAAGATAGTGCAAGCTAAACAAAAAATTAGTTGGAGCTAATTAAAAGCTTATTCAAGTGTATGCCAGTGGATATTGAATAAAGTTTAGTTGATGTCAAGTATTAGTAAACTTTACTTCATGTTGAGTAATTTCACTGAGGATGCCAACCAACGCAATATGTGTTGAACATTAGAAACTAGATAATGTTGAGCTACTGTATTATTTGAAAGATCATGAATTTGATGGATATGTGAGATGAAAAGTTTGTTTTCTTGGATTGTGTGAGCTGGGTGTAAGATAAGGTTGATGAGCTAGTTGCACAGAATTCAAGGTAAACTATTTTTAGGTGAATTCAAAGAGGCTTCAAGGATAAGCTTATAGAAGTGATATGGGATGTGGGGTAGAATCATTGTATCCTACCTAATCCATTCTTACCCTAAATTGGATGATGGAGAATGAGCAGTAAAATATCTTAATTTCTTATTTATGGGAATGGCTAGTCATAAGAAAGTTTGTCATGTGCAAGAACCTAAGGAAGACAAGGAGTCAAGGGTCTTGCTTCATCTAGTGACCTAAGAGAAGGGTCTATAATGACATGTTAAGCAAGAAGACTTAAGGATATGAATGCTTCAAGGGTTAACAAGCTATCAAATCTGTAATGTATGAAGGTCAAGCAGAATTCATAATCTACAAATGAAGTTGTAAGTTGTATTAGATCAAAGCCTTACTGTTATTCTCTAGCAATTGTTTTAGTCTAGGGTAAATTCTTTGGATTAAGGTTGACCTTATAGTCATTTGTAAATTATTTAACTAGGTGATAGTCCAAGCGAATAGTTTAAAGTCCCCTAACAAGGCTCACTCCTAACAAGGTGATTGAAATTCTTTAATAAGGTCATATTTAACAGTGTGTATTGTAAAATTTAACAAGGTTGGCCTTTCATACAATGCCACTTCATAAGAGTGAAAAAGGGTAGCATGTTACTGGTGGTTTTTTCCAAATTGGGTTTCCACATTAATCATTGTGTCAAGTGAGTTGATGAATCTATTATGTTTCATGTTTAGATTTCTTCAAGTTGATTTGATAGTAACCTACAATTTTTAAGTGATTGTATAATCTTACAGATGAATGCATGATGAATAATGTTTTATTGGTTCAATAAGTTGTGAGAAGTTTTATTTATACATCTGGACCGTGGATAACTAATTCACCCTCACTCTTAGTTATTCTAAAGTATTCTAACAACTTCAACTTAGGACCATACTCCCTAGAGTATGCTAACCCATAGAGAGGGTCTTATCGATGCATTGTGTTGCAATGTAGATAAGCTAGAGAGTATATTACAAAATATCATTGTCCTCCCTAATAGGGAGAAACTACTTTCTATCAAGGCTTATATTTTGAGTATGATTTAGAAGAATGAATCATAAAATCCTTATGATGATGCATCCATTGAGAGGTTTAACCATATGTAATCTCACATGGTCACATGACCTATGAGATTTAGCATTATATACATAGATGCTTCCACATAGATGGTCAAGAGCACATTTTTCCCTCATTACTTACCTATACATGTAGTGAGAGCCTATGGACTGGAAAAGTGTTAGGATATTGTTGTTGCCCCATTCATATATCTTAGATAGTTGGCAGCACATTATATTTGGCTACAAAATGATGATGTACCTCCTTATTTATGCAAATAGTTGGATGCTTAATTTTATTTTGGTTATGATGTGAATGATATAGAGTATCTACATCATGCAGGATAGAGGATGGTTCAACTTTAAGACAAGTTTATATCACCTGATCTACCACAAATGCCTAATAAGAGGGCTTTAGTGGGTTAAAACCTTTTGGCTCTACCAAAAGGTTTGGAGGAATATATAGGAGTAGGAGATTGTGAACCGAAGGATACTCATGTGCAATTTTACTCTAGTATTACATCAATCACAACTCAGGTTGATGAGCTATCATTTGATCATGTTGGTAGATATATGTTAAAATCTCAATCTACTCCAGCTATTGATCCACGACATCCACTTTATGATCCATACATTTGTTATGATCATCCTACACTGGATGAGATAACATAGCTACCCGATGGTCATTTTGTACATGATGATCACTATTCTAGTTAGAGAACTCCTTGAGACATATCGAACTATCAATATCTTCCTAGGGTTCATCCAACTAAATTGCTTGACTTATTTAGAGGAGAGGCTAATAGATCCTATAGTGGAAAGAGCTAGGCAAATGGAGATGTACGAGCTAGTGGTTCTAGATAGGATTATATTTATATACATCATATAGTTTTGAGGCTTGTTAAAAGTAGACACCTCTTATAGTACAACCTACACATCCTCTAGTACAATCCACACCCCCTGCAAGATAATCTACACTTCCTTATCTTCAATAGTCATTTGTGATGTCTAGATTTACGATTGGATTCTCATTGCTTCTTATGCATCATGATATTGATCTTTATGAAGTTTTGATACACTCTTATGAGCTATCTAAGATTAGACATTCATTCTAAGTATGAAACTTGAAATGGGTTTGTTGCCCTATTTTTTATTTTGGTGGATTTGTTAAAATTTCTCCTTAATCAACTTAAGTCATAATGTGTTGAAATTTAAAGTTTAAAGGATCCTATGATTAATGACGTTTTAATTTATATTTTGATCTTCTTGCTACATCTCATCTCCTACTTCATTCAACACTTCGAAGTCTAAAATTTTGCTACCTGAGTCTCAAGATATTGTACCTTAACAAAAGGTGTTAAAACATGTGTTTTCATCCACAACATTAACCTTTAATTTCTAAGAGGTAAAGGTTCAAAGTACAAAACACATGTTTTGAGCCAAAATTTAAATCTCCCCACCCAAAGAGAGTTAAGAAAGACTTGTCAAACTCGTATTTTCAACCCCGAACCTTAACCTCCAAAATAAAATAAAATCATTAAGATTTGTGTCAAAAATAAACGTGTTTTGGATACCGTTATCAACCTCATAGTCCAGTTAATAAAGTTATTTCTGCAAAAAAATTGATGGTATCCGTGGGAAAAGAATATAGGATTCGAATGTTAACACCAGAGGAATTGGTAGGAAGTAAAATCTTGGAGATTATACATTGTAACTCAAGCGTATTATCCATTCTTACAATGGATTGCATGGTTATTTGGAATTATTAACCTACATTCATCGCATCTCATGTACGTGGCCCTTATCATGGTGTTAGGAAATTAAGCACCTTTGTCAACAATAAAGCCTTTGATAGAGCCTTGGAGGTATTTTTTTTTGGTGAAACTTGAAGTCTTGATGAAAGCTTGTTTGCCCATTCATTCTTAGGCCTGACACGTTGGATGATACAGACCAGTAGATCACTCGTTCTTTGCAATAAGTATTTTTCCCTGGCTTTGAAAAATTGGCTTTGAGTATTGACGCAACAAGGGAATGTCACTCAAAGTTCAGTCCATCAAATTCTCGCACGCAAGTAAACTCTTCATGCAAACAGCACATGAATTTGGAAGTATTGGAAGAAAAATACGAGAATCCCATGCTGACTTCCCATTCATAGTGAAATTACCTTGATATAGGCAGGTTGGTAATACAATTCTATAACCAGTTTTGGTAAGCCATGCCATATGGAAGTAGCAAACCATCTACATAGTGGTAGGACAATATCCCAGTGCAGTTTGAATATTCTATTATTATTTTTGAAGCCTTTCATAAACATTTGAATGCTTGCCCAATGCAAAACAGAGAAGCATAGATAAGCATGGGAACAATTTGACAAAATGCCTCGATCATTAGCCTGCATTACAAATGAGACGTCTTCCTTGGAGCTGCTAAGTGAGAAAAGGGTATTTGTTTAAGCTCACTCAATGTAAACAAACCAATGTGTGGTGCTTTTCACCTAATGTCTTCGCGTAGATAAGGTCTTCAAGAGATTTGTGAAATGTGAATATTTTCCATATCTGCATTTAGTTCGACATTCTAATGTATGAGTATTGCTGCAAACATTAGCAAAGGAGGGATAATGCGCATGAAGTGTTTGTGAGAATGCCTTCTAGACACGCATAAGTCATTTCGCCAATATCATCTCCATTCGAGCCCCCAATACAATCATAAAGTTGAATGCGTGGAGTAGAATATTTGAGAGTAGGAAACAAATGAAATGGGTACATAAAATTGTTTATTCCATTTGAGTATTGGCATGTCAAAAGACAAAAGTCAAATTCTTGGGTGAAGTGGTCATGATCATCATAGGTAGAGCAGCAATGGGTGATTTTCAATATATCAATTGTCAGTTTCTTCTATCTTCCTTCAGCATTAAAAGCTATTTGGAGATAGAGAATCGAGTGTAAGATGCTGGAGTTATGAAGCAGGGTCTCCATCACTCTTGAAGATTGTAACATTTCTACATACCAACAGGAATAAGAGGAGCCTTAGGAAAAGTACATCACAACCGAATTCGGGATGGAAAATGCGTTCATTTCAAATTAGGACTCGATGGTCACAATCCTTGACAGTTAAGGGGCCTTCAAGAATAAATCTATTGCATTTTGATGGGTGGATTCCAATAGCTAGAAGCCTTAGTGATCAGATGTATATTTCATTCTTTTTATTAATACATTTTGGCTTGAGTCATTTCTTAAGATGTTCTCCTGATGTATGTTAATTTTAGCAAGCTTAATTAACCTTAGCATAAATATGTAATTAGAAGGTAGTTGATAAACATAGAAGAGGTAGTTTTCAACCTGAAGTCTATATAAGGGATCATTTTGCTTTGTAAAGGGGAATTTTTTGGACATTGGAATTAGGGAACACTTATGTTAGAATTTGGATAAGAAGACAATTTTTGGAAAGCACGTACATATTTTGTTTTGTAATAAAAAATTACTCTTATGTACTTGGTATAAGAAAATAATGGAAAGTGCAATTTGAGCTCTCTTTCAAAAAATTTGAATTGTTGAATTCTATAATTTTTGACTATCTCTATAGTGAGTATTTTCACTATATTATGCAAATGTTAATGAATCTTGAATCAACATTGTACTAATGATCATCTTCAAGCGTAGCTCTTGATTTCCCTTATTAGTAGTTTATTTTAATCCAAGAAATCTTTGAAGTCATTTGGTGCATTTTTCATTAGTAGCTTTCTCTCTGTCTAAAGTTTGAATACATTTTAATTGAAAAATTAAAAAATTATATCTTACAAGGGAGTTGTCGCTCTAAACGAAGAGAAAGGTTTCGTACCAAGGGCCTATCCAATTGTTGGAAATATTTTGCCACATACACCCCGTTTGGCTATATTACGTCATTTTTCAAGTGACAAATCTATTTACCAACATGATTAAAATTTATATGCTAAATGCTTTATATATCTTTTGTATATTATAAAAATAATTATATATAATGTGAAAATAGGCCAAGATTATAATGATGTCAGTTGTGTATGGACATTTATAGGCATTTGATTATCCTATTTATCAAGATACATGAGTAAGTTAATTCATTTTATTTATAAATTTAAAATATTTTAAAACATAATATATTTATTGGACTCAAGTATTATATATATTCTTATGTATATCTAATTTATTTTCATATAATTTATAGTTCCCTGCAATCGGTGCACCATTAATTGAGAGTGACATGGGACATATTTCTCCTATTCATTAGGATATACATGTAGGTTAATTTGAATTTTTTTTGTTAGTTTATAAATTATTTTGAATGAAAGTACTTAGATTTTAGTCTTCTAAAATATTATTTGATGTATATCTAATGTATTTTAATATATAATTTATTTTTACCCCTACAATAGGGTACCATTGGGTGAAATAGTAGGTGGTAAGGGCCACATGAGCTAGTCTACATCTAGAGACACTTGGATTTATGTAGTTATGTACACTATTCCAATTGATATTAGTTGATATATTTCTTGTTTACATTGATAATACTTGTTGATGCTATTGGCTTGGGTTTTGACCTTGTTAAAATCCTAAAAATTTGTTATGAAAATCCTATTTTTCTATCTAAGTAGTTAGCGTTTGCATTTTCATGAGCAATTTTCCCTAGAAAAACTCTATATTTTGTGCCCTATTATGTCACAATTTTTTGTAATATTTTTTGAAAAAATTAAAGGTCAGATCCTTGGTTAGTGTCGGAGGTTTGAAAATACCCTAAGTATTAATGTTAAAAACTTTGAAGAATCCTAATATTACTTTGTGTTTTTATCATATAAGGTTTTTCTTTGTTATTTTTGAAATATTTCACAAAATTGGTTTTTTCTCCCTTACCCATGACTTTGTTTGACTCGTAGTTATGTTGTGGTTAGCCCGTGTTCCACAAATTGCTTATTTGTAACCCTCACACCATCAATTTCCTTGAAGATCTATGGATGTCACATTCTTGCAGTTTAGAATGAAGTGTATTTACCCAATGCAAGAAAGCGAGGGAGTGACATTGGTTTTGTGGGACCTAAGAAAATGAAGAACTAAATAGTATAATAATAGCCTGATGATCTTTCCAAGATCAATACTTCACTCATTTTCACAAAATAAAGATGTTCAAACTTTAAAGAAAGAGAGAATGCAAGGGATTTTTGCATGTTCTTTTGGGTCCCCAAAGTATGGAATAGAATGGATTTTTATCAATTGTTGATTAAAAGGAAGATCAATGACCTTCATTTTTTTGCATAATGAAGGTTCACACTATTGAAAAAGTATGACAATACACAAAGTTGACAACTGTCTCTATGGGCTTGTAGTACATTCAACACCATAAGAACGAGTATTTTCCTCGACTCTAGATTCAGATGAAGATCCATGGTGGTCATATTCTCTCAAAGTCAAAGTAAAAGGTTTTTAATGAAAGAGAGGATGCGAGAAATTGGAATATAGAATTTGTGGAACTAGCTACTGCTATGAGTTGCAAAAGGGGTGATATCCACGTAGAGTACCAGATGACATGTTTTGATTTTCTCTTAGCATTAGGTATGAAAAAGATTAATACTTTATCCCAACCATCAAATCAAGCTAAGATCAATACTTATCACATCCTTGCAAAATATAAAAATGTTTGAAGTTTACCTAATGCAAGAATGTGAGAACTTTCCACATGTCCTTGTGGGCTAGTTTTTCATTTTAATGACATGCGAAGATCTAAACATTCAAGTGTCTATGGATCTATGATGCTTGCATTCTCACGAAATCAAAGTGTGAAGTTTTAAAATAAAGCAAGAGAGCAAGGGAATGACACATGTCTTAGTAGGCCCATTTATCAAAATGAATGTTAAGAAAATAAGGATGCTTCTTGATTGTTGGATGTAAAACGATCAAGGGATGTCATGTTCTCACAAAATGAAAATGTTTGGGTTTTAATAAAATCTATAATACAATAACTCAACATGTGTCCCAATGAGTAAAAGGTGACATAGTATATTTAATCTGAATCATAGCCATTATATTTTACATAGATCAATAGCTAGCTTTCAATTTCTTTGTGTACCATGCACAATTTGACTATTGGAGCATTAATGGTGTTTTAAGGAAGCACCATGCAAATAAATTTTGCATAAAGTCTATAATTCATTCATTAACTTTTCACAAAGTGAAAGAAAATTTGAAGCATGGTAAAGTAGAGCTTGGAGCTTCAGTTGCCATAGTGTGAACTATTGTGAACAAATTGTCTTGCTGAGATCAGAAAATTTGTGAGTAAGTACCTAAACTTTTGTTGATAGAGATTTCTTGTTTTGAAATTTTGGTGAATTGATAAAATTGCCTCCACAAAGATATTTTTTTGGAAAGGTGAATTATTAGCATAGGAATGTACATGATGATTTCCTCAAACAAGTGCCCCTTTCTACCAATAAAACAACCAAAGGAAAGAAATTGGTTCCCATGAACCCTAGACTAGTCATTATTGAGGGTTTTTATGAAAAAGGAAACTGGCCAAGAGATGCAAATAAATCACTTAGTGGTTTGTAATTATTCATGAAGTGCTTTTCACAATACAATTATGATACAAAAATGAGTAATGTTTAGGAATTCAACATTAGAAAATTGGTTGTCCTCAGTGCTTTCATGGATGATGATTTTCTAACAATGTTGGAAAAAAGTTATGATCTTGTGTTGAGGGTTGTGAAGAAAAATGCTAGAGATAACCTTTTTAGGGTAACAACCAAGCCAATCAAAGAAGTCTTTATGTTGAACCCTAACCTTTCATTGCATGAAAAGATTGACTTGAATGATGTGCAATCAAGATATGATACTCAAAGAGTATATCTTCGGGGAGGACCATTATAGGAACATCCTATAAAGGTAGGGAATCTTTCACTTGTAACATCTCACACATGAAAGGCCTTATTAAAAACGTATTTCAATCCTAGGGTACAAGCCCTTTATATCTCTATTTGCAAAAATTTTGGCATGGATGACGAAGACCACATCCAGGGGTCTTTAGTTTTTATGATTGCTTAAATTGTGCAATATGGTATGAGCTCTATTTTTTATTTCACATGTTACCTAGTTGAAGAAATACATGATGGGCTGATTGGCATTAGCAAGGGTAAGGTTTATAAACACTTTTTCTTGTATTCATTTTTTGATATACATATGCTTATAAAAGGGTATTTTTGTCTTTGCAAAAGACATGAAACTAGAGCTAGAAAAGGATAAAGTAAACCTACCAATTCAGATCTGGAGTGCAAACATGACTTAGGAAGTTATAGATGTAGTAAGGAAGGAAAAGGAACCTAAATTCAATATTGAAGTATAGCAATGATCACAAGGCCCTAGTAATATGGTATATCCAGAAGAGGGATAAAACAAGACTCCAAGAAGCTTTAGATGTTGAGTATAGAGGAACCCTGGTGGTATACAGGGTTGGGGAAGTGGATAGTGAGAGAGTTTCTTGAATGAGTCAAGAAGTAGCTGATTTTCATGTCAAGGTAGCTGCAGAAGATAAGAATAAATTTATTGAGTTAAATGATTTTTTTTTAAAAGTCCCAGAAGCATATGATGAAAGGGGAAGACAAAAATAAAATGGAAAAAATCATAAATCAAGCCTACATAAGCAAGAAGGAAAGAGAAAGGTGGGAGAAGAGCCCAAAAAAATTTTAATTGGTTCTTCCCCTACTCCCCAACCTCTCACATGACTTACAATGGAGATCCCAAGTACACCTCACCATCAGGATGTTTACACTTCATATGAATTGAGTGAGGAAAAATCCAAGCTCAGAGTAGCAAAGGTAGAGGTGTAGATTTAGTACAAAGATAGGGTGAGGGACACAATTTTTTTCTTGGTCGATAGAATAAATTGGCCCTCCTTCTATCTAGAGATGTCAATATTATTAACTATTTGGAAATAATTGGATAGCAATGAGATTACTTTAAGAGAAATCTTTAATAAATGGATTAGTGAGGAGGATGACATCATTGCTTTATATTTATCTTTCATTAACAAAACTAAAGATCAAATTGAGAAGACATATTACCAAGCAAGAGACCTACTAAATTTTGACCAAAAAAGAGATATGATACAAAGAAAATTGAGAATATGCTTCTCTAAATATCTTAGCAAGAATTTTGATCTTTTTTCGCATGCACTAAAAGGCCTAGGAATTATAAAAAGTGAGGATGAAATGGGGAAATTAGTTAAAAGAAATAATGAGTGTTAGAATAAATTATGTTGTAAATAAGGAAAATATATATAGTTTACAAGTACTCTTGAAGAGTTTAGCTAGGTCCAAATATTTTTTGATTCTTTCAAACAAGAGTTTGATGAAAAGAAAAAGTTGGGAAAAGACATTTTGAAGAGAGAAAGAGAAATCCTAAATTTCAATTGGCTAGATGATGTTACTTTTAATAGGTAGATGGTAGAATATTCTTCAGCCTCACAACTACTACAACTGGCATCTAAGGATAGGATCATAGAAAAATCAATAGCTACAAAAGATCTAAATTTAGTTAACAAAGTTGTTCAAACAACTGACAAAGAAGATGATCAACCAATTGCTACAATTTTTAAATTATTAGAGCCAAGCATAATAGAAGAACAAAAGGGGGTACCACAACCTGAGGAAAAATAACAAGAAGAGGACCAATTGTTAGGTATTGTGGAGGAACAAGAAAGTGATGAAATAGAATTGGCTTTGCCATAAAGAAATGAATAAAAAAGTCATTATGTTATCAAGAAAAAGGCCATAAATTCTTTTTTTCTTCTTGTGGAGTAGTGAAAGTGACATATTTTTCCTATATGTAAGTCTTTAGTTTTTGATAGTTTTCCTTTTCCCTCTAGATCTAAAGCTTGTTGTAGCTCACACTATGTAAGTTTGTCCAAGCTTCATTTTGCTAAACTAAGTTTGTACTTAGTGAGTAAGTCCATGCATACTATAATATTGTTCCAAAATTGAATAGAAATTTAATAGTTGTTGATCTATATATGTTATGTTCTAATAGGGATGGTCATTAAATTGTATATAATTTCAAAGAATTTTATAGAAAAATGTAGAAAGTTAGTTCTTTATTCTAGATCTTGTGTCTACATTCATCTCTATTTTGTTCTTTGAGATTTAATGGAAAAGTTTATTAAATTTTAGCTGTGATTCATTTTGAATTATATTTCAATTTTCTGTTTCTGATAATCTAATGCATTATGTAAATGCTAAATGTAAATTAGAAGAACTTTATGGTTTTTCATTAATGAAATGATAAGCATGAGATCTGGAAGTGAATACTAGTAATCTTTTCACAAACTATCAAGATGAGATCCTAAATTAGATGCCTAGTCCCTAGGAGTTTTTACCACAATATATAAAGTACTAGTTACCCTTGAAGTCGATCTATTAGGGATCTTTTGCATGATACAAAATTTATATGAATCAATATTTTACTATTCTATTATTGAAGCTTGAAATGCCATCCTATGTCTTCTAACTCTAGAATGATAAAAGAGATTGGTATAGAAGATTACCTAATGACAATATTGTTTCTTGGAATGATCTAGAGAAGCTCTTTAAGGAGTATGGTGAGAACACTAATGCAAGTTTGATGTTGAATGAGATCAATAACATAAAGGGAAATTAGAATGAGTCAACATTTAATTTTAATGTGGGATTCCAAAGATGAATGTATATGTTATTTCAAGTTATGGGACTAGGTGCTAATGTCTATCTTAGCACTTATTTCAATGCATTTTATAGTAGCATGGCCTATACCCTAAGAGATAAAGATCCTAAGACTTTAAGGGATGCTTTTAATATTTCTTTCATTATTTAAAACAATAGGAGAGAATTTGGTAAATTGGGAAGGAGAGAAGATTCAAAATTGTTCAATCCTAGGGGTAATAGAAAAGAAGGTGATAAACTTATTATAGCTAAGAAGCTTGAGAATGATAAGATGGACCAAGTTTTGAATCTACTTAAGAATTTGAACCCACCAATGAATCATGAAAATAAGCCCAATTTAGTGAGAAACCTCAATTCAATAACAATTATAATAAGCAGAATAGATTGCAAAACTATCCTTATAACATACAATGGAAGTATAATAGGCCCATTCCTAACCCTACCCAAGGAACAAAGGATAAAAGTACACCAGATGTACTATAGATAAATTATCTAAATATGATGGAGGACATGCCTTGGTGTATCCTTTTCCAATCTTCTCATTCTTTTGACTATTTTTTTGTTGCCTAGTCATTTTCTACAAATCAACAAACCTAGCCTGAGGAAGGTGTGGGAGAGAAGAGCCATGAAAATGTTGCATGTAATATGATTAATTTATTCAACTATGGTGAAGAATCTAACTTAGAAGAATCTCAGATTGATGTTAGTAATTAACGAACCATGTATCAACTACATCATCAATAATTGTTTGAGATGACAAAGATCAAAATGATGACAGGATGTGCAACATGATATTAGATGTTGTGCATATAAATTTGAGGAAGACATATAATAAATAATTTGATAGAATAAGCATTGAGATGGTGCCCCAAGTTCACAAAACCTATAATCTCAAAAATAGAATAGTAAACAATATTTTTTTGAAAGCATCTAGTACTTTCATCAAGGACATAACTCATGAAATGAATGATAGAAATAAAAAAGATAATCCAGTGATAGTAAAAAAGAAAGAAAGTAAGAATAAGAAATGGGAACTTCAGAAAAAGTGTAGTTCCAAGGTGTAGAGGTAGTCAAGATGAATACACCTGAAAAGAAACCAAATCTTGATGCTCTCAGACAAGTAGAGGAGCATACTATTCAAGTACAGGAAGCCAAAGGTAATCTATTTAGAGCTCTTGTATATGACGCTGTTGACATGATTTCAATCTTATCACAATTTACTATTAAAGTCCCTCTATTTGAAAAGCTTACAATAGAAGAACATAACAGTAAAGCCCTCTCTTGGTTACGAGGAATTGGGAATAGTAATACTATTGAAAGGGAGTCATCAATAGGCAAGGAAATACCACTTGTAGTAAAAGAAAAGGAAGACAAAGGAGTTATGTCTGAATACGTTAGATGTATTTGGATAATTCAGCTACAACATGTATAGAAAATATTGACCCTTTCTTCCTTAGCCTAATCATAAATGGAAGAACCTTGAAGAGCTAAATTGTACACAATTTCAAATAATTTAATACAAAAATTTCAAAAGTTGGCTATGTATTCTAGATCTAATCTCTTCATTCATCTCTATTCTATCCTCTAAGATTTAATGGAAAAGTTGATTAAATTTCAGTTTTGATTTTTTAAATTATATTTCAATTTGATTTTACATAATATCCAATGGGTTATTTAAATTCTTAATATAAACTAGAAGAGCTCTATGATTTTTTATTGAAGATATGATAAGTATGAGATCTGGAAGTGAATATTGATTATCTTTTCACAAAGTCTCAAGATGAGATCCCAAAATAGATGTCTAGTCCCTTTGAGTTTTAACCCCAATAGATAAAGAACTAGTTGTTGAAAATAATTGGTTAATTATGTATTATCTTTGATGTTACAAAATTTTTATATCATTGAGAGATAGTGTATGATGCACTCATTCAAGTAGTGAAGATAGTTTCCTATGTCTATCGAGCATTGTAGAGTTTTTTGAGTTCAAGAAACAATGTGTACCAAGTTCACTCGGACAACAAATAAAAGATTGCAGAAGTTGAGTGTTAACAAAGATCACTCAGTGATATGCATTTTAGGATCTAGAGAATTATATTCTATGTGAAATTTCATAAAGATGTACAAATACTTATTTTCTAAACTATAACTAAAAAGACATTAAATATCAAAATAACATGATCAATAGAAAGAGAGAGTTATATCACCAGAGATAGAGGAGAGATAGAGGAGAGAGAGAGAGAGAGAGAGAGAGAGAGAGAGAGAGAGAGAGAGAGAGAGAGAGAGAGAGAGAGAGAGAGAGAGACGATAACCAATTTCATTATGGAGTTCATCCAATCTATGTAGACTATGTCTCCGAGTATAGCTCAACTGAATGATTGATGTACTATTGATGCTCCCAAAGTTGATTTACAACATACTGTAGTTCATCCACAAAGTCATTACACAAACCACCTTGCATACAAGCCCTCAAAGGTGCAAAACTAGTTTCTAAAGAGAAAGAAAGACATTTCTTAAAAAAAGGCTTTACTACAGAGACATAACACCATTACATCATCTCCTCCTTCAAGAATTCTTCTTGATTAGAGAAACTCTCACATTCCTCTTGGCATCAACTAAATCAAATGTGAATGCCCCTTAAGTGCTTTACATAAGCCTCTTTTTATAAATAAAAATTAGCTAAAATAGGCCAAAACCTCCAAAACCATACAATCCTTATTTAAAACATATTATCTCATCAATATCCCCTTTACAAATTCTATTTATTTTAGCACCATGCAATTTAAAGGGTTGGTTTTAAACCCTATCCTTATTTTACCTAGGATAGGTGGGATAAGGAATAGCTTAAACTAAACTTCCATCAAAAGAGTTGTTAGGAGTTCAACTCCCAATGATGACA
This sequence comes from Cupressus sempervirens, assembly GCA_028749045.1. Classification (NCBI taxonomy): domain Eukaryota; kingdom Viridiplantae; phylum Streptophyta; class Pinopsida; order Cupressales; family Cupressaceae; genus Cupressus; species Cupressus sempervirens. The sequence goes on from CM053789.1 coordinate 263,002,939, forward strand.
TTTACTCCTTTAAATGGCAATTTTTTTTATAAGTTTAAAATGTTGCCCATCTCCTTTAATTAGTAAATGAAGCGTATGGCCTAGCGGTGAAAGTGGAAGTTTTGGGATAAGGTGGTTATGAGGGTGAATCCCCTCTAAACATTTTTACATGCTGAATTCCAATGTGCCATGTAAGTATGCTGATGTCATCAAAATAACCACTTTTATCTAAAATTCAAATTATCATAATTTCCACACATGGGCTCCACTTTTGATGAAATGAATGTTCTTGGAAAGATCTCGATGAGCTCTTCAATTTGAAACCAATTGTTGAACACTTTTGAGATTGTCAAACTTTCACCTTTTTTATGGCCTCTATACTCAGTTTGACCAAAAATTTGACTTGCTATAACTTGAGCAAAGGAACTCCTTTCGAGCCCATTCAAGTTGAATTAGGTTCATGTTGATGAGTTCTAAAAGTTGGTACTACTTTTTAGAAATTTTGGAAAACTTAAATTTTTAGTGGTAGATACACTTGGATCAAACCTGCCAACTAAAAAAAAGGCTTTTGGTCCTCCAAAACCATATACAGTAGAACCTTTATCTCCCTTGTCATAGATCTCAATTCTATTGCCACCTTTGAAGCTTCATTACAATGCTTACTACTTGTTTCACTTTTGACAATTCAATTAGTCTATGGTCTTCATCCAATTCCCCTATGCCTTGATACTATCTATTCTACCTTCTCAGGATCTTACATTTTGACAATATCATGAAAGTATTCAATGTCATATTTTTCATCTAGGGGGCTTGTACTTTAGTCACACTATGACTTCTAAAGAAGAGGGATGTGGTTCAAATGGAACTTGAAAAACCATAAAGAAAGAAGAAAAACTAAGCATGATAAACCTGTCAATCAGTGCTTCTTATGATGGTAGTTCATGTCTACATTCTAGCCTAGCCACTTTTGATGCTCCTTGCAAACTGCATGAGTGATGGTAACAATGCCTCAACATGAAACTTTCCTACACCTTTGTACTTTAGAATGTATGATGAAATGCATCAATAGAAAGCTCCATATATTTGCATATGCACCAAGGCCATGAAAAAGACCTGTAGGAACATTGGTCATCAACTGACCATTTTTAATTGAGTCTTAAAGTGAAGGATTTTAAGGTATTAGTAAGCCATTCTCTGCAAATCTAAATCATACTATCTATAACAAGTACTTCTTCTAGAAAACCTTGCATCAAAAAAACTTTACAATAAGAAGTTCAAAGTATTCTCCTTTTTGGATTATAAGAGATGGCTTTTCATAACCATACAAACATGTCAACCATAGGATTATACAACTTTATTACAAACAAAATTATTTGGAGCCATATACTCTTAAACACGCTAGTTTACTATCAACTATTACCTACTAGAATTATTTAGAATAACTGAGAGGGGGGGTGAATAATATATTCAAGGTCCAATGATGTCCAATACAACTTTTTTTCTTCAAATCTTTAATGACATATATCTGAAATTATCATGCACGCAATTAAACATTAAAAATTTATGAAAAGTAAACATGCGTCATAACACAAATGATTTTGGTAACCCAAGAACCCTCCAAGAATAAGAAGGTAAAACTGGGGTGGGGATGATACCCACAAAATAACTGCGCAATTGATTTCAACCACTTATGATGGTCTGACCTGTTAAACGCATGCCTTGTTAAAGGCTACAACACACTATTAAATGTGACCCTGTTAAAGGATTTCTACACACTGTTAGGAGTGTGCCATGTTAGAGGACTTAAGGACATTCAACTTGGAATGCCACCCTGTTAAAGGATTTAAATAGAGCTATTAGGCTCACCCAAGTCCATGGGATTTATAGTCACCTTTTCAAAAGAATCTTTTATCTCTCTCTAAGTATATCCTATCCTCCTCCTAAGGATCTCTTATCCTTCTCCTGAGGATCTCTTTATCCTTCTCTTGGGGATCTTCTATCCTTTTCTTGAGACTTATCCACCTAGCTGTTAAGCTAACCTAACAATGTAGGATTTCAATATCTAATACAATGGTAAGAGAGTATTAGAAAGGTTTTGACCTAATACAGATTGCAACCCTATCCTTATGGATTTCAAATCACTCTTCAGTTCTTTTCTTTGCTTGGCCCTATTCATGTTTGAAAATGCTAGCGGGTTTTCAATTATACCCATGAGAATATGACACATCTTGGGGTAGCTAACTCCCATTATCAACATGCCATTTCAGACATAGGGCCAACTATAAGGCATGACCCTTCTTCTTCTTCAAGCTCTGCAAGACCTAGGCAGGTAGACCTAAGATTCAATTGATATCGTACCAGTGCAAAAACATATCCCTAAATCTATTAAGTAGATGAAAACCCCTTATTTCTCCTAAAGACTCATGAAATGACACAGATCTGCGGTAGCTAAATGCAAATCTAGAATATTCACAAGCTGAGTGAGGGTTAATTCTATTATAGCTCTTCAACATACAAAGTAAAGATCATTTGATTAATGATGTTCATTCAACAAAACCCCTAAAATGTAGCGACATGAACAAGTGATCCTCTAAATGACCAATCTCTTATCTATTGGGAAAATCCATGAATCAAATGCATACATATGAATATCTGAGACATATGTGTATCTTTAGATATCTGATCTATCCATCTAACTTGTAAATGGACATCTATGCTCAATCTAAACCTCATTTTTACATGATATCCCCATTAGCAAACCTACAATCCTGTTGTTTCTCTGAAGCATTTACATAACCTCTTGGGTTATAAGCAACAATGAACTAACATACAGCCTTAAGGAGCTGTAATTACAACCTAAACTCTTTTGTTCAGAGATTGTAAAACATTGAAGAACACTAATAAGGGAGACAAGAATCAGAAAGAAACTAATGAAATTCCTATTCCTTTGTATTAATTTCCTTGAAACAATACATTTAAAAGCATGCAATCAAAACATGAAAAACACCTAACATGTCTGAACTATCTATATTGTCTTTACACTTGCTGCTCACATGAGAGAACTATGCTAAAGAATGGATGTGGAATCATAGTTCTGGATCCAAAGAAGTGGTCTCACAGAATTACTGTAAATTTCCTACCGACAATGGTTTCACAATCACAAAAACTGGAACCTTTGCAATAATAGAAAGAAAGAATGATATAGACCAGATGAATTCTCGGATCTAATTTCAGAATGACAAGTGTCCACTTGGAATTTAATCTCTAACAATTGCAAAACTTCTCTCTCACCTTTTCCCTCAACTGTTGAATCAAATCTTCACTATTCTGGCTCCACAAGGCAGAAATATCTGAGATATTTTATTCAACCTCATAACTGATTTCTGATTCTAAAGTGTATTCATGGTAAAAGTAAAAAATTAATTACAAAGTGACTTCAAGAAGCCAATATAACCTTTCTTGTTTATTTTCTCCACATCCGAGCTTCAAAAAGTATTCAAATCTACTCTGTAACCAACTTTGATGCTCTGTGATGACTTCTGCCCATTGCACTGAGAATGCCTCTAAAAATTGAAAATCTACTTATAGACTGAACCAAAAAAGACCTATGCAAAATCTGACCCCAAATTCAAAAAATTTAGCTTCTCCTGGTTCCAATGGTATATTGAAGTACCTAATTTGGATAAAAAATGGCCCTGTTATGGCCATTTGAAAAATGGCTCCTAGACTGAACTTTGGCATTTAAAATGAATATTTTTGAAAATTATATAGTTTGGACTATATAAAAATTCAAAATATTTAAAATTTTTCACTTTGTACTTGTTCCTCTCTGAAATTTCATTTTATATTCACTTTGTCAACCTGTTGTCGCCATGTGTCTCTTGTTGATCGGCTAAGATACCTTTAATTGATTAATTAACATTAATTAATTAATTTATTAGTACCCGTAGCGTCGGGACCCTTTACTCCTTTATTTTCACCTTTACACTCAATGTTGCCTTTTACGTCTTCACATTTAGCTTTTCCCGTAGCCCCGTGATCCCTTCAATTTTCATTCACGCTCTTGCATTTCAATTTGGCCTTTACGCCCATATGAGCCACGTGTATCACCGAAGACATTAAAATTTTGGCTTACGCCTATACGCCACTGGGCCTCTCCATAAGAGCGTGGACCTTTGAAAACCACTTCTCGATGCTACGGTGGTCATAGCCCCATGAAGCCTTGAATATTTCTCTCCACTCTTACGTTCACACATAAGCCACTAGACCCTCAGATTTCATCTTATGCTCAACCGCATGCTTTGTCTTATGCACTGAATGTCAAAATATTCCCTCTCATCCCGCGCTCATGGGCCCCTCCATATATGGAAATGTGATTCATTGAGCCAGCGTGTCTTCAAAGACACTTAAACCCCCTACGCTTGTATATTTAAAATTCACAAACTACTCTCACATGAGGCATATGGGATTAATGTCTACATTCTTTTCTTGCTCATGAGTCGAGTGCCCTATCTCCTTAATCAAACAGTGACCCCTTTTAAAACATGGGAACTCCATTTGCGCAGACTGTTGCTTATGCAAGATGGTGGATTAATCTTTCAGCATGGACTTCTAACCATGAAATGGCATGTGAGTTCTTGGTATGAGGCATCTTGGCTTTGAAATCATGGGTGTGGCCTCTAAAATTTTGTTAGTGCTAGCTCTTCTTAATGCTGGAGATTCCTTCTTTTCCCCTTGTGAGTTGTCTAATGATTGTTCACATGAGTTACTTTAACTATGGGCATTTTTTGCAGAAGATGTTTTTCTTTGCCTTGGCGTGAACTACCCTCCACTTGTTGACTGCAATTTCTTCACTTGTCACCATGTCTTCTAATCATGGTGCCTCTTTGTGCTTCTTAGCTTCCATGCATGGAATTCAATTTAAATGCGTAGAGATAAGTTTCCTTTATTTCACATGCCGCCAGGAAAACCTCCATCTAGAAGTGTATTTTCTCATTTTTACTAAAGCACCCAGCATTACAAATTTTCTCAAAGAGCTCACCATCAGATGCATACTCCATAACAATTGCTAAGTATGTTGGAGTCAATATTACCTCCCTGAATCTGACAATGATTGGATGCCTCAATAACTGATGATTGATACTCTCCCTCTGCACACTTTCTTCAATCTATTAAAGATAGTTATGCCAGCATGGTTCGTGGGTCCTTCTTCAAGATAGCCCAACACAAGATGAAAATGGTAGCAATGGATGCCATGCATGTGAAGCCATATAAAAGAGATGTCCTACTTATGAACAATATCTTTTATATTTTGGTTACTTTGACCGATGAGATCTCCTCAACGCAACTTCCAAATGTGCCGCATTCTTTTGGAGGAATTTTATGTTCGTTGCTCTCTTTCTTTTGGATGGTCAATCATATGTCCAATTGCACTCATTAACTTGTATAATGATTTGACATTTTCCTCATCTGGTTTCTGATACTCACCAAGCAAATTTTTTATTCATGCATTATTCCTTCAGTCAGCATGCCTTCTCTATACTTTTTTGAAAGTTTTATTTTACCATCTTCAGGCGTCTCAACTTCTGCCTATACTCTTTCATCCCATGACTCTCCAATATCCACATACATCATTTGCCCTTTATTTGTGCTAACTTGTCCATTGTACATTCTAGTAATGCAATCATGTTTTAAAACCCCTATAATAATTAAGACCTTCTTCAAAATATCTTCAAGCCCTTAGAGTTTGATCAATCTAGCATAATTGGTTGGGCCCCAAAGTGGGTCTGGCTAAAAAAAATTTCTCTTCCAAACACCTGAACTATCAAATTGTTCTGCTGGTAACCTCATACTGATTCAAAACATATTTGACCTTCTGAACAATCATTCAAAACTGATTTTACCATCATTTTGCAAACTGTGAATTTCATGTGAGGGGGTCTATTGACTGCCTTTAAAATTTAACCCAGACAACTAGCCAAGCTCTGAAATCCAACCCATTGAATCTCTGTTCTGCATACTTGTACCCTATCAGATCTCATTTCATGATGAATTCCCAATCAAAAGATATTGACTATCAAAGTTGCCTACTCAGAATTACCTGCAAGTAAACATGTTAGAAAACAATAAACTGGGCTCAGAATTGGCTCAAAAAATTGGGACGTTGGTTCTCTTTCATGAGGACATTATGGATATGCAATTTGGGTGCATGAAAAATCATAGGACGCAAATGGCAGACGTTCAAAGTGGGCTACTTGGAAATTTGCGACTAGGAACACTGACTGAAAAGAAATTTTTAGAAATGGAATGACCCTAAAAAAATGTTCAAACGGATTCATCAAGATTTAAAAATTGGCACGCTTATAGTACTTTTAGTATAGAACATAGAGAAACAAACCATTCGATCTCACCAATCATGGGTTTCAGGATATGACATCACGAACAGGGGTCACAATCAATCTGCAATTACTGACACCAGTTAAAAATTATAAATTGCGTTTGGAATCACACTTGAAAACTGACTAAACGGATTAGTCGTAAGCTAAAACTTGGAACATGACAAGTCTCTAATGTCTACAATGCAATGGAAAAGGAAATTTAACATTTTGGTTAACTGGGTAAAAGTTATAGCACCTCAAACAGGACTTCCAGAAATGTGTGCAAAGTGCAAAAGTATGAAAATAGTAACTCACGAACTTTGAGGGATTCAAAACCTAGTCAAACAGACTTGAAATGACTCAAAATCTGAAACATAGGTTCTCGAGTATGGAAAATAGAGACTTCCAAAATGATGAATCACAAAACATTTCTGGGTGCGAGATATTCACTTGCAAATAAGGTCTCCTATCACTATTTGACACTTAGGGTAAAATGCAGAATTGACGCCAACTCAAAATAGGACTTCACGAAATGGCTCAAAATGTCAATCTAACTTTATGGAATAGGTGGAAATCCTGAATGGAAGGTTTTAGAAACATTGAACACCTTTTAGGCCTCAAATTTATAGTCAGGTACATTTGCGTTTATGGTGCTTTCATAGGCTTGACTTGATTCAAAATTTTAAATGGACGCTCAAAATGAGAAAGCAATTTTCAGCTCCAACAAGCCCTTCTTCCTTGTAGTGCTGATAGCTTGTTCACTCTTAAGGAGCTATCTGCTTGAGTTCTTTCACTCATTATGCCAATGCACTCTATGGTAACTTGATCAACTCAGAATCCTGATACTCTATTCTTACTCCTCACTGTGTCCTCTTCTTGAAACTTCACACTAGCCTTCTCTTGGATTTTCTTACATCACCACACTTGTGACCAACTCCCTCTCACACACTCTTGATCTCTGACCTATAACTCCTTATAAAGAAGTTATGTTCTTCATTTCTTGCTCATCAATTTGAATTGATCAGAGAAAACAATATTGTTTTCCCTCCAATTTCCTTCTTCCAGAAACTTCATGATAAATCCATTAGCATTCACCTTGAATTGGTTCGCATGGTTTACATAAAATTCTGTGACATCTACTCATCATCCTTATCATCCAACTAATTCAAAAAATTTGATGTAACAAACTTATCGTTACTAATCTAGTGAATCTTTTGACTTAACAAATAATGTAGCAACTCGACATCATTGGTTTACTAATGCTCAGCTCCTCCTATGTTACTCAGCTTCTACTTCATTTACTGATGCTCGAAACTTGAAGAAATTTGCTCAGCATCCATTACCTTTTTTTGATACTCGGCACTTTAATAATCACTCGGCTCACATTGAAGTTGAACTTGCTCGGCTTCAACTAAGATTCTGCTCGGCTCTAACTAGCTTGCTTGGCTCTCACAAATGAACTTAGTTAGGCTTTACAAATGACTTAGTTAAACCTTACATCTTTGATGTGTCTTAGTGTGTCCATCCTCTTAGAGTATTTCATCAATACAATATTTCATCAATGGCTTAGCTAACCCTTATACTTCATTACAACATCATAACTTCAACCTTTCTCTAGGTTCTCTAGTTACATCTTATTAATTGCCACTTCCTTATCAATCAACCAATTGATAGTATTTGGATCACTTAAGCAATTTTCATTCCTAGAAGTAGCAAGTTTGACATCAATGAAAGAATAATTATTGAAAGCATTCTTTACCAGTTCCATTATTCTTCATCCATGGTCTTTTCAATCATTTCCAACAATCTCCCTCTTTTGCATTGATGGAAAACCAAACTGATCAAGTGATTGAGTTGATCAACCTAGTTACCACCAAAATTATATATGTTTTCTGTTTCTCCCTCTTGATTGCTACATCCTTATTTTGTATTCTTGATCCTTCATAGCTGCTTGCTAATTCTTATCCCTTCTGAATCTCCCTCATTCATATACATCTCCCTCTTACTTTTTATTGATCAGTTTCTCATATCTCCCTCTTTGACATAAATGCCAAAGATGTAACATCTTCAACATGTTGAATATAAGCTTTGCATCTTAATTTTTTCTCCCTCTGTCACCATGCTTGTGACTGATCTAGAATTGTTGTACTTGTTGTCAAGCTCTGCATCATTCTTCTGATATTTCAATAATCTACTCCTATTGATGTAGGGCAGCTTGTTTGTTGCTTGATTGCTTGAGTTAGGGGCATCACCCCTAACTTGCCTTGAAGATATTCATAAGTATCCTTGGGAAATGGTTTGGTGAAGATATCTGTAGTTTGTTCCTTTGTGTGAATTTACTCCATCTTCACTTGTTTGTCTTCTACCAATTCTTTGACATAGTGATACTTAATTGCAATATGCTTGGTTTTTGCATGCATTACTGGGTTCTTAGATATGTCTATAGCACTTGTATTATCACAATACAATATCACAAGTTTAATTACCTCTTCTTTCATTCCTTTCAATAGATGTTTAAGCCACACAATGTTTGTGTAATTGACTATTGCAGCCACATATTCTACTTCTGCAATGGATTGAGATGTGCATGTTTGTTTCTTGCTAGTCCAAGTAACTAGCCTTTTACCTAAGAATAATGCTCCTCCACTTGTACTTTTCCTGTCATCAATTTTACCTCCCCAATCTGCATCTATTTATGCATTGAGCTCAAACTTATCATTCTTTTTGTAATATAGGCCAAAATCATATGTTCCTTTGAGATACCTCATTATCCTTTTTACTGTCATGAGATGATTTCCTCTAGGATTAGCAGAGAATCGGGCCACTATTCCAACTGCTAGTGTTATGTTTGGTCTTCTATGTACAACATATTGTAATTTTCCAATCATGGATCTGTACATTGTTTGATTGACTTTAGCTGACTCATCATTTTTGGATAGCTTATGTCCTGTTGCCATTGGTGTGCTGACTAGTTTGGAGTCCTCCAACCCAAACATCTTGAGTATCTCTTTGATGTACTTTGATTGTGTCGTGAATATACCATGTTTTAGTTGATGTACTTTCAATCCAACCAAGAATTTGATTTCTCCAAAAATATACATCTCAAACTCATGTTTCATTTTGTCAGCAAAACTTTTGCAAAGCGCTTCCTTTCCTCCAAAAATTATGTCATCCACAAAGATTTTAGATACAAGGATATCCTTACCTTCTTCTGATTTGATGTACATGTTTCTGTTATCATTAGTTCTTTCAAATCCTATTTGCACTAGATACTTGTGAAGTCTCTCATACCAAGCTCTAGGGGCTTGCTTTAATCTATATAGAGCCTCATGCAATCTACATACTTTGTTTTTGTTATTTTCATCAACAAAACCTTATGGTTTCTCTATGTAGATTTCTTCCAGTATACCATTCAGAAATGCAGACTTTACATCCATTTGATAGAATTTAAATCCTTTGAAGGCTGCATATGCCAATAAGGTCCTTACTCATTCCATTCTGGCAACTAGAGCAAAAGTTTCTCCATAGTCTAGTCCTTCTTCTTGTGCATATCCTTTGCAGACCAATCTTGCCTTGTTCCTTGTGATTTCACCATTTTCATCTTACTTATTTCTAAACACCCACTTGGTTCCAATCACATTCTTGTCAGCTTGTCTTGGGACTAAGGTCCATGTCTTGTTCTTTTCAATTTGTTCTATTTCTTCTTTTATAGCTTCACTTACTGTTCTTGGTTCCATTTTGTTGAGTAGACATGTCTCACTTCTGCGTCTATTCCTTGTCATTGATTCTACCTTTTTACTTCTAATAATTTGATCTGTAGGGTGCTGTCTTCTTACTTACTTTGTCAATACTAGTTCTTTCCTTGCTTGCATGCTGTCTCCTTCAGAATCTAGATCTTCATGTATATTTTTATCAAATATTTCTTCATTTCCTTCATGTTGGTTGTTCTCAAAATCCGAATGAACATTCTCTATATTCTACAACTCAGCTTCTGAATGTGTCTGTTGCTTAGCATTCACTATCTGTGACTTGGCATATGCTGAATTTTGTTGTTGATTATCATTTGGAGTTTCAACTTCACCATTATTAGGTATTCCTTCATAAAAGTATACAAAAGTCTTGTATTCTTCTACTTTCTTGGTGTTCTCAACACTTTGAACTTCTACAAGCTCATCAAATTTCACATTTGTGCTTTCTACTACTTTGTTAGTCTTAACATTCAAGCACTTATAAGCTTTGCTTCTAATAGAATAACCAAGAAACATGTCTTCCTCACTTTTTGCATCAAACTTTCCATTCCTAGACTCTTTATATATATAGCATTTGCATCCAAATATTTTCAAATGTTTTACACTAGGAGAATACCCATACCATAATTCAAAATGTGTTGCATTTGTACCTTTCTTGACTTGAACTTTGTTGAGTGTGTAGACTGTAGTACTTACAGCTTCTCTCTAGTACTTGAGCACAACATTTTTCTTCATCATTAAGGTCCTGGCACAATCAATGACTGATCTATTCCTTCTTTCTACTATACAATCCTGAGGTGGAGTCCTAGGTGTTGATGTCTGCCTTTTGATTCCTCTTTCATTGCAGAATTCTTCAAATTCTCTTGATGTGAATTCACCTCCTCTATCAGATCTGAGACATTTTAGGCTCTTCCTAGTTTCTTTCTCAACTTTGGCCAAGTACCGTTTGAACATTTGAAATGTATCTAATTTTAGTTTCAAGAAAATATCTGTCATCATCCTTGAATAGTCATCTACAAATAGCATAATGTATCTGTCACCTTTGTAGCTTTGCACTTCAATAGGACCACACAAGTCAGTATGAACTAGCTCTAATACTTCATTAGAAGTATAAGCCTTGCTTTTGAAATTTGACTTGGTCATCTTCCCTAGTTGGCATTGTTTGCACATGGTGTTATCAAGTTTTTTCAACTTTGGTAGATCTCTAACTTTCTTCATTTTGTTGATGCTTATTAGATTGTCAAAATTTACATGACATAGCCTCTTGTGCCATAACCATACATCATCAATTTGAACAATGAGACAAGAAGCAACTTCCATGTCTAGGTAAAACAAATTACTCCTAGTCTAATCACCTTTTCCTATTAGACTTCCTTGAGAATCATAGATCTTAGCAATTTTTTTTTCAAATTCCACCTTACATCCTATGTTGCCTAACTATGAGATACTTAATATGTTATAATTCAGGGCTTCAACATAGTATGCTACCTTTCCCTTTTATCTGATATGGTGCATTGTTACACAATCTAACACTATTTCCTTCATATTGAGTAAAGGAAATGAACTTACTTTTATCTCCAATCATGTGATGAGAGAATCTGCTATCTATGATCCATTTATCATTCTTGTTCATGTAGGTTACCAGGGCAATTGCTTCATCTACATCTGATTCATCTTTCATAGCCACATAGACTACTTCATCATCATTCTCATTAGAGTCTTCTTCAACAAAGTAGTATCTTTTGCCTTTTCCTTTGTAGTCCTTGTTGTCCTCTTTCTTGTTCTTGAGGTTGCCTCCATCCTTGTAATTTTTCATTTGTGTGCATCTGGCTGCAATGTGACCAACTTCATTATAATTGAAACAAATGATTGGCAGCTTACCTTTGAATTTGCCTCTTCCTCTATGAAATCTTCTTGCTAGTAATGCCTCCAATTGGTCTACATCATCTTCATCAATGCTGCTATCGCTAGATACATACTTTCCTTTTCCACTCTTTTTCTTTGTTTGCACCTCATCATTGTCTTTTATTGTCATCTTGGCTTTGAATGTAGATTCAAAGTCTTTTGGCTTGTAGTTGTCAAAGTTGGATAGCTCAAAGGCAGCAAATCTTCCAATTATTCCTTCAAATGACAATGTGTTGCCCGATACACACCTTAGCTCTTGGATGGCTGAAACTCTTATAGCATAGATGGGAAGAAAAGTTCTCAAGTATTTGCTACATACTATTTCTTCCACTAACTATCCTCCTAGGCTTCTTATGGAACTTACCACTTCTTTCATCCTTGCACCGTATTGAGCAACATTCTCTCCTTCTTCCATTTTCATGTCATCCAACTTTCCTCTTAGGCTCTCTCTTTTGGGTCTCTTGACATTATCATCTCCTCCATAGATTCTTGATAATGTTTCCCACATCTGATGTGCAGTACCACATTCTTTGATGTCATCATACTCGACATAGCTTTGTGATGAAGCAATATCTAGCATCACTTGATTGTGCTCCTTCTTCTTGCTCATGTCATCCGCAGTGAGAGGTCTTGTAGGGTCTACATGATCAACTGCGATTGAGGTTTGTGCATAGTCACCTATTGATCCCAGGTGCAACTTCATTAGAATTTTCCATGCAACAAAGTTGTCTTTGTTTAGCTTGGGAACTTCTTTCTTGGACATCTTGATCTTCTTGCTACTAGTACCTTGAAACAAATCAGCAGTGTGCTCTGATACCAATTGTTAGAATTCTTTAGAATAACTAAGAGGGAGGGTGAATCAATTATTCAAGGTCCAATGAGGTCCAATACAATTTTTTTCTTCAAATCTTTAATGACATATATTTGAAATTATCATGCATGCAATTAAACAGTAAACAATTATGAAAAGTAAACATGCATCATAAAACAAATCATTTTGGTAACCTAGAAACCCTCTAGGAATAAGAAGGTAAAACTAGGGTGGGGATGATACTCACAAAATAACTGCACAATTGATTTTAACCACTTCGAATGGTCTTCCCTATTAAAGGCTACAACACACTATTAAAGGTGACCCTGTTAAAGGATTTCTACATGTTGTTAGGAGTGTGCCCTGTTATAGGACTTATGAACATTCAACTTGGAATGCCACCCTGTTAAAGGATTTATATAGAGCTATTAGGCTCACCCAAGTCTATGGGACTTATAATCACCTTTTCAAAAGAATCTTTTATCCCTCTCTAAGGATCTCCTATTCTCCTCCTAAGTATCTCTTATCCTTCTCCTAAGGATCTCTTTATCCTTCTCCTAAGGATCTCTTTATCCTTCTCCTGGGGATCTTCTATCCTTTTCCTAAGACTTATCCACCTAGCTGTTAAGCTAACCTAGCAATATAGGCTTTCAATATCTAATACAATGGTAAGAGAGTATTAGAAAGGTTTTGACCTGATATAGATTGCAACCCTATCCTTCGATATTTTAGATCACTCTTCAATTATTTTCTTTGCTTGGCCCTTCTTCCTTGCAATGTTGATAGCTTGTTCACCCTTCAAGAGCTATCTCCTTGAGTTCTTTCACTCATTATGCCAATGCACTCTATGGTCACTTGATCAACTCAGAGTCCTGATACTCTGTTCTTACTCCTCACTATGTCCTTTTCTTGACACTTCATACTAGCCTTCTCTTGGCTTTTCTTACATGAGCACACGTATGACCAACTCCCTCTCACACACTCTTGATCTCTGACCTTCAACTCCTTATAAAGAAGTTATGTTCTTCATTTCCCTCTCATCAATTTGAATTGATCAGAGAAAATGATATTGTTTTCCCTCCAATTTGCTTCTTCTAGAAGCTTCATGATAAATCCATTAGCGTTCACCTTGAATTGGTTTGCATGGTTTACATAAAATTCTATGACATCTACTAATCATCCTTATCATCCAACTAATTCAAAAAATTTGATGTAACAAACTTAATGTTACTGATCTAGCGAATCTTTTGACTTAACAAATAATGCAGCAACTCTGCATCATTGGTTTACTGATGCTCGACTACTCTTGTGTTACTCGGCTTCTACTGCTTTTACTAATGCTTGGCACCTAAAGAAATTTTCTTGGCATCCATTACATTTTTTTGATACTCAACACCTTAATAATCACTCGGCTCATACTAAAGTTGAACTTGCTCGGCTTCAACTAAGAATCTGCTCGGCTCTAACTAGCTTGCTTGGCTCTCACAAATGAACTTAGTTAGGCTTTACAAATGACTTAGTTAAACCTTACATCTTTGGTGTATCTTAGTGTGTCCATCCTCTTAGAGTATGTCATCAATACACTATTTCATCAATGGCTTAGCTAATCCTTATACTTCATTACAACATCATAACTTCAACCTTTCCCCAAGTGATCTAGTTATATCTTATTGATTGCCACCTCCTTGTCAATCAACCAATTAATAGTATTTGGATCACTTAAGCAATTGTCATTCCTACAAGTAGCAAGTTTGAAATCAATGATAAAATAATGATTGAAAGCATTCTTTACTAGTTCCATTATTCTTCATCCCTTGTATTTTCAATCATTTCCAACATTACCCTACTCTAAATAAAAGATAATACACACAAAGTTAATATTTCTTGTTAGCTGAAAATTGTTCCCAACTCTTATGAAGTTGTTCAAAGGAACCTCCTTTCTCGGGTTTCTCACTACCCTATTGTGCTTCCAAAAGAACTACCTTAGGAGTGGTGGATACTACTAGTACTACTTGTGCCTTGGTCTCATGCATGGTGGTGTTAGGTACCACCTCCACTCCAACCATGTCAACTTTGGGATGACTAGATTCTATAGTGAACCTGGGAGAGCATCAAAGTTCTAAGTGCGTCTTCCAACATTGCTCTCTCCAGTGACCAATTATCTAACAATGGTTGCAAAAGTTTTGGATCTTTTCATGTGTCTTGACCTTCCTCATCGAAGAATATTTTACTTCAGCACCATCAACATTGTCTAGATAAATTACCTTTCATAAGGCCTTAGAGTTCTTGTTGGTTCCTTCATATCCCAATCCTTGCTTTCGAGGTCTCTATTTTCCTCAATAGTATAGGTCATGCCTTGTCCATGGATGCTCAGGCCTTTGCTACTATATCCCATCTTGGACATTATTTTCTTACCAATGCCCTTTGTGTTCTTGTCAAAAATCCAAATAGAGTGTTGTTCAAATTCTTGCTTCTATTCTAATATAGAAGATACCTCCACCCAACCACTTTGGTTGGTAGGGGCTTGAAACTATCTCAAGTACTCCATATGTTTACAAAAGTACAATAGATTTTATTATCATTTGATCCATAATTAGCCCACTTTCCATGAACACAAGGGAATCCTTACTTTGGTAAGGACTTCATGGCTAACGATGCATCCAAACTTCTAGGTAGGGTGATTAGAGAGTACAAAGAAGTTCCTTCTAATTGTGGGCTTAATGTGCACATGCCAACACTCTCTAAACAAAGAGGACTTCTTCCAATATGCTCCCATTAGAATATCTCATAAAATATTTGCTTCTCCCTATTGGCCTCTTCTATAAGCCTTTGGAATTTTCATTCTCTAATTGAAGCCACTGATCAGCTTCTTCCAACTTCTAGACTCTCTCATCTTATTCTTGACTATCTTGAAAGAGTATTTCTACTTTCTTTTTGATAAAGTGGATGCTTGCCACCATAAATGGAGTCAATTTTTTCTTAGGTGATTCCACCTTTTTGATGTCATTGTGGAAAGTACACCTGCAATCACTTCTTGCAAAACTTGACAAACTAGGCTTTGATACCACTTGATATGATTTTTAGGATCTAGACAATTATATGCTAAGTGCAATTACATAAAGGTTTACAAATAATTAATGTCTAAACTATAACTAAAAAGATATTAAATATTAAAATAACATGATCAATAGAAAGAGAGATTTATATCACTTGAGAGAGAGAGAGAGAGAGAGAGAGAAAGAGAGAGAGAGAGAGAGAGAGAGAGAGAAGAGAACTGATTTGATTATAGAGTTCATTCGATCTAAGTGGACTACATCTCCCAGTCAGGCTCAATTGAGTGATTGATGTATTATTGATGCTCCCAAAGTTGATTTAAAATATATTGTAGTATATCCACAAAGTCATTATACAAATCCTAACTTGAACCACCTTGCATACAAGCCCTTAAAGGAACGAGACTGGTTTCTAAAGAGAGAGAAAAACTTTTCTTAAAAAAAGGCTTTACTATAGAGACATAACACCATTATATTGTCTCCTCCTTCAAGAATTCTTTTTTATTAGACAAACTCCCACATTCCTCTTGGCATCAACTAAATCAAATGTGAATTCCCCCTAAATGCTTTACATTAGCCTCTTTTTATACATAAAAGTTAGCCAAAATAGGCCAAGACCTCCAAAACAATAAAATCCCTATCTAAAACATATTACCTCATCAATATCCCCTTTACAAATTCTATTTAATTTACCACCGTGGAATTTAAAGGGTTTTTTTTAAACCCTATCCTTATTTTACTAAGGATAGGCAAGATAAGGAATAGCTTAAACTAAACTTCGATCAAAAAAATTGTGAGGAGTTCAACTCCCACTGACCACATTTAATCCTTTAAATGGAAGATTTTTTGATAAGTTTAAAATTTTACTCATCTCCTTTAATTAGTAAATGGAATATATGGTCTAGTGGTGAAAGTGGAAGATTTTGGATAAGGTGGTTAAGAGGTTGAATCCCTTCCAAACATTTTACATATTGACTTCCAATGTGCCATGTCTATGTGCTAATGTCATCAAGATAACCTTTTTTATTTGGAATTCAAATAGTCATAACTTCCACACATGGACTCTATTTTTGATGAAATGAACATCATTGGAAAGCTATTAACAAGCTCTTTAAATTGAAACCCATTGTTCACCACTTTTGAGTTGGTCAAAATTTCACCTTTTTGATGGCCTCTATACCTAGTTTGACCAAAACTTTGACTAGCTATAACTTGAGAAAATGAACTCCTTTCAAGCCCATTCAAGTTGAATAAGGTTCATGTTAATGAGTTCTATAATCTAGCACTACTTTTGAGAGATTTTGAAACACATTAATTTTTAAGACCTAGATCCACCTGGATCACTAAGTTAATGAAGGAAAAGTTAGATGGAACCAATGTTAACTAAGCTCTCTTAGTTACCAAAGGAACTTTTTAGAAATAAAATGTTAATTGAGTTCACTTGGTTAGCACTAGAAAACTATTTCTAAGTTAATGTTTACCAAGCAAGGTCAACTAATCAAGGATTTTCTTATTTTGGCATATTGAATTCAATAGTTTTGTTTATTAGTTCTATCCGACTAAGGAGATTAATATTAAGTATTCTAATTCATATTCAAGCTAACTTGACAATGTATATGATATTAAAATAAGGCCAAGTGGATGATTGAATAAGTGCAAGTAATAGAAGATTTGAAGATGCTTAGAGGAAGAAAATTAGAAAGATAAGCATAATATCCTTGTTGAGCTATAAAGATACATTTGATAAAAAATGATCAAGTATACAAGCTAGAATTGAGATCTATAACAAGCAATTTAGTTTCATCAAAAATCAAGTCATCTCATTGTTACTCTCTAATAAAGACTACTTTAGTGGCAAATCTTCTCCTTTTGGCAATCCTGTCTGATAGGTCAATCATCATTTCGTGAATATTTATCATATTTGGGTCCAATGCCTAGGGTGGTCGCCCATTTTTAATCACATGATTGTTCAAAAATATCGGTGCAATCGCCAATGCGATATACCATTTAGATACATTTATTTTAAGCATACCGCCAACCTTTGCATTTTGTTTCTTATTGGCCGACGTTATTTTTCCATTACTACAACCATATAAATTTTCCCTTGGGTTGGGTGTCATCAACCATCTTACCAATGTGTGTCAATCACTCGCCCCATTTAGCCAACTGTTTCCTACTATAGGCTTGCATTGGAAGGTGCATTTCGCCCACATTTGACATTCCCTCTTCTTAATCCCGCCTAATTCGCCAACCTAGATTGGACTATAAGAAATTAATGTTCTACACAATTTACTATTTTCTAGTTTGGAGACTGGCATTTCTTATTGCTCGCGAACTTTTAGAGTGCTGAGTGCATTGGTGATTGACTCGTGGACTCTAGTTTTTGTGAAATGCAAGTGATTTTTAAATTATTTTGTAAGTGGTACTGGTTATTTTTTTAGTTTCACAGTCCAGTGTCCACTGGTGATTGGACATCTCACATGCTAAGATAGCCTATAGGTATTATGTTTGCGAATTATATTGGGTAGTACCGTAGACTATAGTACTATAGTAGTAGTACCCTTTTTTTGAGAATAAAACATATTATTGATATTATATGTAGCCTAAGTAGTTAAGTCTTTTGTTCAACAACTAAGTTGATATTTTTTTGCAACCTTTATCAATTTGCCCTATCAAACAAGAGGGGTTTGATCCTTGAAATCCAAGAGAGGCAACCATTATCAAAATGTAGAACCATAGCGGCATATTTTGGTGGTGGAAATATTGGCAACCTACAAGATTCACAAGTTAGATCTCTAGTGCTTACTGAAAAAGGAGATTCATCACAAGTTGGACCCTCAGATAGTATTGAAGTTCAAGTTGGTGAACCTGATATCTCAATCGAGGATGAACCTGAACAAGATCTGGAGGAACTTCCCCCAAGTAGGGAGTCACAAACTGAGATTATAGAGTTCAAGATAGTCCCAGACCAGTCGGTTGAGAAAACCAAAATTGATTCCACAAATTAGGTTCATGCACAAAAGGGTAAAAGAAAACTAGAATCGAAGAAAGATCGATCTTTTTGGGATCTATCCAAAAGGAGTTTTTAGTTAGAATGGGTGGAAAAGTACTAGTTCATTGAACCAGCGCCCAATCCAAATGATGGTGAGCCTCTTGTAAAATGTAGATGTAAGATTTGCATAGAGATAAAAAAGAAGGAGAAGAGGCTACAACTTAAAATTGATACCATAGAAAAGCATGTTGGTAAAGTTTACAAGAAGGAAATTATAAATGGAGTCAAAAAATCCGTGCTAACTTGGAAAAAAAAGGAGAACTATTTGCATATTAGTAATGCTGAAATATACAAGTTACACTAGAAAATACGGGAGAAGCATTCTGTAGTAAACGGTTCCATTGAGGATTTCATTGGGAAAGCAACAAAAGTGCACAATATGGGAAAAGTAGTTCAATTAGGTGTGGTCTTTTATATATTGAGTAGAGGACACCCTATGATGGACTACCCTATAATGACTGTATTATTGCATTTTTTGAAAACTTGAAACTATCCTAATAGTCACTGGTTAGTAAATAGCGGGTGTCTTGCATAGGTTGAAATAGAAGATATGAAGGAATCTATAAAAAAACTTAGATTTTATTGCATTGTCTCTAGATGAAGTTACAACAATTGATAATACTTCCTAGGTGTGCATGCATGTTTATACTGTAAACAATCTTTGTTGTCAACCATTTCTTCTATCTGTTGCTAAATTGAATCATAGTGCGATAGCTGAAAACTTATATGAATTATTAAAGACTACTTTAATTGAATCTAGAGGTTTGGATAGGATGGAGATTGCCAAAAAGTTGGTGTCTGTTGGAGCGGATGGTGCTTCAGTTATGCAAGGTGATACAGGCAGTCTTTGCAAAAAAATCAAGAATGATTTGGCACCCTATGCTATTCCCATTCATTGGATGGCCCATTGAATGAATCTAGCTTTTGGAATTGTCAACAATTTTGGTTGTGTAAGTAAAGTGGAATCTCTAATCAAAGAGATTTACCAATACTTCTGTTGAAGTCTGAAACGAGTTTGGAAATTTCAACACTTTGTTGCAAGACTTACTGATGGGAAGAAGCTTCTTAAAGACAATGATACCAGATGGATCTCTTTGGATGGACCAGTGCATCGAGTAATGTCTAAATAGCTGTCATTGCTTGGACTAATCCACTCTGTGTGAGACAGATTTCCTCGGCTATATTCAAGCCTAACTAATGTTAAGGTACTCTTAACTTTAGTAGCTATTCTCCCCATGCTACAGGAGATGAGAAATATTATAAAAAATGTTCAACAAAGAGCTATGTACATTGTAGAATATAATAAGCTAGGCAAAATGACATGTAGTAGCCTGGATACTCTGTACCGATTATTACCATTAGATGAAACAAAGTTTGCAAAGTGGTTAGAAATCTCATATTTGAACAATCCTGGGAACCTTTTACATATTGGTGCAAACAATGAGGTATATGCCAGGGTACATGGAGTTGACATACCAATGCAGTACTATGCTTATGTCAACCCCAACTCCAACCCCAATGAAGCAAGAAGTAAAGTTGAATTAGAACCAGAGAAGGTACTTTCACCTGTTACAAGTGAAGCCTTCAAGAAGATCAAAGACTCTTTGCTTGACTCTCTCAAGTGAGTTTGCTACAATTTTTCGTCAGAAATCAAATTTATATTTCCTCCAGAAGAACTACTAGAAGCAATGTCAATTGTTTTTCCAAAATATTGGTCTCTAAATAGTCCAACTGATTTTTGAAGAAGGATGACGACTCTAATTCAGCATTTTTGCACACCTAAAGTAATCAATGGAGTCACTATAAATGAAATTTTAGATGAAACTCGACTGAGAGATCAATCATACTCTTTTACAAACATAATGAGCAAACAATATGCTATTATGGAGAACCCAAATGAAGAGGGAGCAGTACCAAAGCTTTTGAAAAACCTTGGTGAGAGCAATCAGTTGAGAGAAGCAATACCAAAATACTTCAAGCTTATTAATTTATGTTTGACAATGATATTGGGTTTAGTGGAGGATGAGAGAGTTTTTAGTACTTTGGGCTTCCTTAAGTCAAAGGTTAGAAACAAATTAGACAAAAATTTGGATAATTATCTGAGGCTCTATAATTCTAGGTATGAGGTAGAAAGTTTTCCTTATGAAAAGGTTGTTGACATTTGGAGAAAGCGATGTCAAAGAAGAGGAATTGCCAACATTTCAAACACAAGTGGCGGTGGCAATGGTGGTGGTAGTCATTCATATCATGATATTGAAAGTCAAAGCAATGAAGAAGATGTTGAATTTGGCATGCATAGTGAGTCTGACATTGATAGTGAATCTTAAGAAATCACAACAAACAATGAAATGTTATATGCAATAAATGAGGAGGATTTTGATGACAGTGATGCTGAGCCGATCTACGTAGAATGACAACTATAGCAGCTTCTCAACCTTCTGCATGAGCCAAGTAGTAGGCTAGTAGCTTTGATCTAAGACTCTACCTACTAATTAATTATGTAACATGTTTGTAGAAGTTAATTTATAACCTTCATTCACTATCCCTTTATAGATGCTTAATTTTATTTATTTATTTTTGAACATGTTGATGTTACAAACTTAGTACTTACATGTGGAGATTTTCATTGATTGTATTTTTTAACATGTTGAGATTTTCATTGATTCTAGTTTCTTTAAGAAATTGTAACATAATGCATTTAATAGAATAAGCTTTATTTAAAACAAATTGTATTATAATTTATAATTACAAATCATCCTATAACATAATATATTTAACAATTGTCAATTACAAATAATTACAACCCTTTGCAAATGACTCAATGTCAAATTGCAATGATCGTGAATTCCCATTTCTAGATACAAGGGACAAAAATAAGTTATAGGTCAGTTTGTAATTGTATATATAATCAGATATGCTGGCTCTTGAGTCTTTATTCCTGATATGCCATAGTATGCTAGTGACTGGCTGCCCAACTATCCTGATATGCTGGCTCTTGATTTCTGTAACAATTAACATTAAACAAAGTTGAAATTAAATCCAAAATTTGAAATTAAAGAGCAACAAGTAACAAAACAATTATAGTTCTATCACTTACTAAGTTGTTACAATGTTATTACTTAGTGCTATCAGCTATGACTGCCACTGATAGCAATAGTAACAGTTTGAGAAGATGACCTAGCTTTACTGAATTTTTTTGGGGCGCTCCATTCTGCATCATTTGGAAGCCCCATTTTTTTGAGGTTGTAGCTAATTAGTTATAGTCTCATCAACAAAAATACTTCTGAGAGATAGAATCATATGATAGAAGGAATCTATCTATAGCATCACTCATTGCTGACAATGGTTTGATGCAACATGCAATTCCCTTCGGAGTGAATTCCTCAGGCAATTCCCCTAAATCAGAATTCATCCTACCTTGCAAATTTTTCATGTAATTTTCATTTCCAATGAATTTATTTTCTGATTTAGTTGGATTTGGTAATCCAAGATTTAGCAAGTTCACTATAGTGTTATTCATCTTTATCAACTCTTTGGAAGCAGAATTGAGCGATTCACCAATTCGCATTACTTCTTCACAATGTTGAGAGACATTAATGGCCATTACCTAGGAATCCAAGAGGTTTTTTATTCCATGGTTTGCCAAATCCCTATCACTAGATCTGTTTAGTTTATAGAGAACTTGGTCAAAAAGATCTTTTAAGGAACTGGTGAAGATTTGTCCTCTAGCTTGAAAATCAATTTTTACATTTTCAAAGACAACTCTAAGATTGCAGTTTAAATCAAGCCATTCAACCAAACCATCACTGATCATCATTATTTTGTCCCAAATTTATTGTTTGATAAGATTAACTATTTTCATTATAGTATCCTTCACATGATGGTCTTTAGAAGAGGTCATTCTATTTTCTGCCATTACATTCTCCACCTTTTTCTTCATTTCAGACATCTCTTTTTGAATCTTTTTTTGCATTTCCTCTAGTTGCCTTTGGCAATTAGTTGCTCTCTTCCTCTCATCCTCCAATTTCTTCTTCAAATCTTGGATATTATTTGCAATAGTTACCTCTTTCTTTTTCTTCTTTTCCTCGAGTTCACTTTTCAAATCATGGAGACTTTCAGTAGACTCCTCTTTCTTCGTGTTCTCCAATTCCTTTCTCAAATCGAGGTTTTTCTTTGCAACTGACTCCTCTTTTTTCTTTGCATTCTCCAATTCCCTCCTCAATTTTTGGATTGTGTTAGTGCTTGCAGTAACACTAGACTTCATTCTCTTTGCATTCTCCAATTCCTCCTTCAAATTACTGATCATTTTTGCAGTTGACAACACTTTTTGTTTCATATTCTCCAATTGGTTATTCAAATTGTGGATTGTTTCTGCAATAGATTCCATTTTTTTCTTCTCATTCCAAAATTCCTTTTGCAAATTAAAAATCATACTTTCCCTAGACTCCACTTTTTTCTTTTCCTTCTCCCATTCATCCTTCAAAATTTTATTTTCCTTGGTAGTAGATTCTATCTCAGTTTTCAATTGATTGATGACCTGTGTACTACTCTCTATGAACTTGAACAACTATGCAGTAGACACTTGTTTATTCTTAAATATTTTTTGGCACTCATCCAATTCTTTAGTAAAATGTTGCATTTGTTCATTCATCTTTTCTTGTTGGACAATTGCCTCAATAGGAGAAGATTTCTTTGTCCTATTTTTCTATTCTTTGAACCTATTGTCTACTACTTTCTCCTTTGCCTTCACATTATCAAGGTCTACCTATAATTTTTCTATTTTCTTTGTAAGCATTTTGTTTTCCCTCTCCGCTTTCAGAAGTGTAGAGTAGACCATTTTTTCTCTCTCTTTTGATATATTGATTTTGTCAATATTTTTCAATTTTGACAAATCCATTTGAACACTGTAACTTGTATATCATTACGATTTATTACATTTTGTGGTGGATTATTATCTCTACCTAGGGGCATAATAGCCATGAAGTTCATCATTTCATTGTTTGGATCATATGTTGGAAATATTTTATTAGTAGATCCCTGACATTCAGCAATTGCATCACTTTTCAATGTCTTCATAATTTGCCTATTTCTTTCACTTGTCTATTCAAACTTTGATGCAAACTCATTCAAAATAAAATCCAGGTTTTCTGACACAATTTAGTGTTTGAAAGGTGAATTATCAACTGTATCATTGAATTCTGATGCTCCTCCATCTCCAGCTAAACTTACTCCACCTACAACTATAATTTTAGGATTGCCAACATACTGAAGATGGCCCATTCTAAATCCTGGCATTTTAGGACTATTTTTAGGGTTTTGTTCAGAAGCCACTAGTGCATACATTGTTGAAGTAACCACTGACATTTCTTGTGGTGTAATTTTCATAAGTTTTTGCTTTTTTGCACAAGGTTCATCCATGTTAGTGCCAGTGTCAATGCCAGTGCCAGTGGGATCAACTACAACTAGATTTGAAGATTTAACAAATAATGTGTTGGGATGACCTTCAGAAGAAGAAGTATAATGTTTTTTTCCCTTTTTAGATGAATCGTCTTCAATCTCAGAGCTTCCCTTGATTGGTTTGCTTCCTCTTTTGGGTGGGTCTAGTATTGGAACTTGATTCCAAATCCCATCACCACTTGCACCAATGTGCCCTATACCTACATAACCCATTTTTTCTATCATAGTTGCTCCTTTATCATACGTTTGTTTACTAGAATCACTCATTCAAAGTTTAATAATATCTCTACCCCTAGTTGACCCAGAATCCTCAATACCTTGAATGTCAGCATTAGACTAGAGCTCCTCCTATCTTTGAATATCACTGTCATTGCAACTCTCAAGTTGATATAGTACAATTGGATGTTCTTTATCCCAATAAATTCTAAAAAGGTCATCCTCATCAATTTCCTCAAAATTTGTTGATGTCTTTGGTTCACCCAAATTTTGCCTCATTTTCTAAAACTTAGTTATCTTGGTTTGACACCACATTTTAGATATGCATGCCTCTTTAATTGCTTTCAGCATAGACTTCTTAGAAGGTTCAGATGCTTTATCGTAGAAATTTAAGTATGTCAGAGGCCCTAATTTGTCCAATGTCGTAATTTGGGATGACAGTTATTGCATTGAAATATTATTCTCTATTGCATGTTTCTCCATCTCTTTCTTAACCTCATCCCACGAATCCTTGTTTTTTAACTTTTCTATCAATGGCATCTCCTGGTATTGATATTTGCTTACAGAGTTCCCATTGGAAATAAGTCTTGTTTTTATTATGTTTAGTGGATCATAATTCTAGTGACTAACAAAATGAAAGCCAGAAAAAGTTACCAATTCATTTGCCACTTTGAAAGCCTTTCTCTCAAATGTGATGTCTCCAACTGCGAAAGACAAGGAAGGAAATATCATTTTCTTTTGTTGTCCACTAAAAATTTCATCTGCGCTCTCCATCTGCCTTGCATATTGTAGTGAAAAAACCCTTTTTGTAACATCCATTGGAAGTTTGCAGGGTTCAACCACTGAACCGTAAAACCTTAAGACAGTGTACTCTTCCATGAAGAACCAATCAGCCAATTGAATCTGACTTCCCAATTGAATGCAATCTTTACAAGACACAGGCAATCTAGGCATTATAGTGCCTATGATTTTTTGGTAAATAGGTGCCAAAAAGAAGTCTAAAAAATAGTTTTAGTTTTTATTGTTAGCAATCATCCTCATCTTATGTGTCCACTCATATATCAAACTTGGTGTCTCTGATTTCTTCTGGGTTTTCTCATTAAACTTATAGACCTCAATATCAAGCTTGTTGTTCTCTATCTCAAATATTGGGTGATGCTTTGCTAAAAGAAGGTAGCACAAGTAACTTGTGAACCTAAATGTCTTTGTCTTGCCTATAGTTGTACTTTGTTTAATCATTAGTAATTGTTGTTGCATAGATTCAACAATGTACCGAACAAAATCATATCTTACTGCTACATTTTCAACCGATTGACCTTGATAATAGATATTATAAATCATTTCAGGAACACTGGCCCCCACTTCCTTGTTACTATCCAATCCCATACAAAATGATAATAAAGAAATAGTATTTTGAACCCATGGCACAAAAATATCATACTAATAACGAGGCTTTTGGTCTTTGTCCAGTGTAATAGTAACACTACTAGTAGATGCTGAGGGTATTAAATGCTTAATATATGAATCTTGAAAACTTCTTTCTAGCTTGTCATAAGCCTAAGCTAGTTTACCCAAGTCAATGCACTCATTAGAGCTTTCTATTCTAAACCCTAACCCTAGGTCTAATAGAGTGAAAAATTCACTCTCAGTTATTGATAAAATTTTCTCCTGATTGTTTTAATTTTTTATTTCCTTTCTATTTTAATCATAATTCTGAGCCCCTAGCATTACAATTTCAAGGCAAGTCAATACTTTGGGTACAACAAGGTTTGCTAATCCAATAACCAGAGCAGCTAGTTTATTTGTATATGCACCAATATTGCTGTTATATTTGTAATAAATTCTCCCCTTCTGGAGATCTTTCCACTTACTAAACAATGAATGTCTAATTGCCATGATTCCAGAATATCCATGGATAACAGGATAAAAAATATCATGACATTCATCGCTGAAACCTGGGGTTTGTAGCACTTGTTTGAGTTGTATAATTGTGTTCTTTTCCTTTATGGGTGCACTTTATTGGGAGGTTTTTGACTTTTTTTTGCCCATGCCTGGCTGCTACTGGTTATTAGACTCCAAACCCTATTCAAAATAATTGTAAAGTGTAAACCTAAGACAATTAATATCAAGATTTCTATTGCTGCAAATTGCAATGAAATTTTTTTGAAAAAAATTAAATACCTAGAATTGAGATTGGATAATTGGTGTTGTCGTCTGATACCCAAGTTTCACACTTTCTGTCTTCAGAAATTAGAACACAAAATGGAATTCTGCCAGTCTTTGAAAATTTGAAATTTGAAAACCCTATAGCTATTCTATTGAACTCTCATCTTACAGTTCTAGAACTCTCAACTTCATACATCTAATTGTAATAAATTTTCAAGACTCAAAATCAATATTAAATAATGTAGTGATCTACATAAGTTACATGTGTCACAATTTCGAATGTATCTTGGCAGATGGGAAAGCATTCCAAAAATTGGGCCGAAATTCATCTTTGCCCGTCGATCTATAGACTATCAAATGGTTATTAAATTTATTATTGGTATTATATTATATTATTTAATATAATATTATATATAATATTATTTATATTATATTAAATAATATAATATAATGATAATAAGAATGACCATCTCAATCTGATAGATCAAGATTCATCCTGGGCCATCGATGACTCTAGAATTATTATTATTATTCTTCTTATATTATACCATATAATATTTATATAATATAATATTATATTATAATAATAATGACTTGACTCATCGATGGCCTGGGAGGAATTTCGAGCTAATTTGGAGAATCTTTTCCCATCTACCTAGATTCATTCGAAATCATGATTCTGGATGAATCTGGACAGATGGGAAAATATTCCCCAAATCAGCTTGAAATTCCTCCCGAGCCATCGATGTCTCGATCGTTCTTATTCTTATTATTATTATTAATATTTATATAATATAATAATAATATCTATATAATAATAATAATAATATTATTATTATTATACCATATAATATTTATATAATGTAATAATAATAATAATAATTTCGTCGATGACTCGAGTCATTATTATTAATATTATTATTACATTATATAAATATTATATGGTATAATAATAATAATAATACAATATTATATAAATATTACTAATAATAATAATAATTTCGTCGACGACTCGAGTCATTATTATTATTATTACATTATATAAATATTATATGGTATAATAATAATAGTATTATTATTATATTATATAAATATTAATAACAATAATAAGAACCATCGAGTCATCGACAGCTTGGGAGCTTTTTCTGGCCGATTTGGGGAATCTTTTCCCATCTGCCCAGATTCATCCAGAATCATGACACATGTCACAATTTTGGATGAATCTGAGTAGATGGGAAAAGATTCCCCAAATCAGCCTAAAATTCCTCTCAGGCCATCGATGACTCGATTTATTATTATTATTATTATATTATATAAATATTATATGCTATAATTATTTATTATATAATAGAACATATACTATAATTATTTATACTATAATATAATGATAGCCATATGATATAATCTTAACCATATAATAAAATATAAATATAATCATGTAATATAATATAATAATATAATATAATATAATAATAATAAATTTAATAAAATATATAATGACATTCTCAGACAGTAGACTCAATCTAATAGATCAACGGCCAGAGATGAATTTTAGGCCAATTTGGGGAATCTTTTCCCATCTAGCTAGATTCATCCAGAATCGTGACACATCTCACGGAATCCACGATTATCTGAGATGGTCATACTCTTTATTATTATTATTACATTATATAAATATTATATGTTTATAAATTATAATTATATTATATTATATTATAGTATATTATAATTAATTATATTATATTTATATGATAGGGTTATAATTACAATTTAAAATATAATTGCAAATGCTCTAGTTTTATTCATATTTATTATTTAGTTACAAAATTAAAATATAATATAGTTATAATATTTATAAATTATTCAAATTTAACATATATTGAAAATTTTGATAATTGTTTATAAACTATTCTTCATCATTTAAAAGATTTCATAATGAAAAAAAAGTTAGGAATAGGTGACAACATAGGTATGAAATAAAAATTTGACACATCAATTTGAAACAAACTTACAAAGTCGTAGACTAAGAAGAACAACGATTTGAGAAGCCAAAATCTATTATTTTCAATGATGATATTTTAGACTGTACAATGTACATAATACTGATTCACCTGTTACATATTCAAAATAGCTAATTAAATCACTAATCAGCCTAGTTTTACTATTTCATAATTTACAAAAAAGGGCAAGGCCCAATCTAAAGAAAAATATAGATATCTTCAAAACATTTGTTTGGCAAATTTTTTCCCTAATCAAAATATTCTTTTGCCCTAAAGGGCTAAGGGAACAAGGAACACTGAACAGGTAACCAGGGAACTAGGGAGGCTAGAAGCATGACCGGGCTGAGTGGCCGAGGGATTGAAACCTTTAATCAGAAAGGTCTTCAAATTCTATCCACGAGGAATCTATTGGACAAGATGATGTCATTGAACTTGTGCAGCCATGTGAAGTTTTTCTCATTGATGTCATCACCCAACAACAACCATTTCCATAGAAAATCCCTTCCAAGTCGTGCACACTTTCGATGGTGAGTCAGTTGCCATTCGTTCATGCCAAGCAAGAAAGGATGCTTATGTATAATACACCTTATGCCTTCCTCCCAACACTTGTCTACTACATCTGCAAAAGGGATGCCAATACCTGGCCTCGGTACCTACTCGGCCAATACAATAATTTTGACATCATCTTCTAAAAATGTTCCCTTAAAAATGTTATGCAGAAGCATCAACATGTCTATTTTTCAAGAATTCATGGCCAAGTACCATGTATATAGCATGGCAAATAAAAGAACTTCAGCCATCTACCTTGCAAACCATGGCAAGGACATCATTACGAATTTTGCCCAGAAAGGGCTTTTGCAGAGCCATATTAGTGCATTTCAAGTGAATTGGCGTATCCATGACTACGATTCAAGAAACTAAAAACTCTGCAAAGTGCAACTACAAACCAAATTCAGAATATGAGAAATGATATTGAAAGAGGAATTGAAGAGCCTATTTAATGGCAGACTGTAGTTGCAACTTGCATCTAGTTCTTTGGCATTCACGATCTTCCATATCTTATTTTTTCGTATTTCTATTAATTTTCAAGTGTGTGAAACACCAAAATGTGCTGACATTAATGTTGGATGGTCAATAGTTCCTGAAATGATTAATGATTTCCATGCAAACTTTTTCATGTGTCTCCATTTTAGAGAATTACATGCAACTCCAAGTCCTTTCAAGTGAGTGGCCCTGAGACATTATTAATAACACACCTAAGATAGTATACAAACTAAAACTTGAAAGTGACTACTCAGCAGTCAGTGCAGTGAGTAGCCAATACATGTGCAAATTTTGCTTTTAGATTAAACAATTTTTCAATTTACCACTGAAGATTAGCCAAGACCATTATTATTCATTTTCATATAAAATAAGTAATTCACCTCTGACATTATTAATACATTTTTGGCAAGGGAAAAAATAGCCATCATTTATATATCTATCAGTGAAAAAAAAACATTAAATTTGCCACATTTAAAATGATTTTTGCTAGGGAAAGAAAAAAATTGCCAACATATAATATTTTATTTCCCTATATGGAACAAAAAAATTGCCCTCGATATTAAATTTTTTTTTCCCCCAAGATGTTGGATTCGCCATCATTTTAGGCATTTTTTTTTGGAGGGGTTTCTTAAAGTTATCCCTGATCTCTAACCATTGTAGTAGTGATCTAAATCTCTTAATAGAGTTGGCTTAACAACTATATGTAAATCTTCTAACAAGGTGGCATTTGTAGATTGAAGTGTCTAAATGCCTCTAGCAAGGCCACTCCTAATAGGCTGATTAAATCCTCTAATAGGATCATGGCTAACATTTTGTTTTGTAACCTTTAACAAGGTTGGCTCCTAATAGGGCTCACTTTAGAAGAGTGAAAGTCAGTAACTAGTTGCAATATGTGGTTTTTCCCAAATTGAGTTTCTTTGTTAAATATTTGTGTCACTTGTGTTATAGTTATTTCTTTTTTGCATATGCAACTAATGGTAATATCTTATGATTTGCATTTGTTGACTTATTTTTGGTATTTTAGTGTTTGTCAAGTTAAAAACATTTACTAGTGTAAAGTGACTGCCTGTATATTTATAGAGCATCAATTTTTTCAGTAAAGTTTATGTTATGTACTAAAATCTAAGGGATATGGGATTTATTTTAGTGATATCTAATTTAGGAGCTTAGCTAAAGATTAGGATGGTTTACAGGAGATAGATTCCTAACTTGAACAGAGATAACTTCTAGGCATGGCATAAACTTATGAAGTTGCACTTAGCAACCATCATTGATTCAAGTTTGAAATAATTAAAAAATGATAATAAGGTTCCTACTAGAACATTGATTGTCGAAGATATTACTAAAATGAAAAATTATAACATCGTGATGATTGACATTGCATCAACTCTCAACTATATTGAGTTTAACAAGGTGAAAGGATGTGCTACTGCTCAAGACATGCAAACCAAACTAAAGGATATCTATGGAGGTGATGATAATGTAAAACTAGAAAAGGAAGAAAGCTTTAGGGGTTAGTTTGATGGGATGAAATTGAGAGAGGATGAAAACATTACAAAATATATTGAGAGAATCAAAGCCAGTGTCAATGCTATCAAAGCCTCTGGAGGAACAATTGAAGATGTTGTAGTGGTAAGAAAGGTACTCAGAACCAATCTTCCTATCTTTGCAGTTAGATTATCTTCATTTCAAGGGATGAGATGTGATCCAAATAAAAAGATAACTTTGGACTACAAGGACAAAGGTAAGAAATCTTCTTTTATGGCTAAGGATTTAGATAGCAGTGAACATGATGAAATGGTTTATATTGCTACAAAATATGAATTTGATGATGAAGGAGATAAAATAGAACTTATCTCATGTTATAAAAAATGATACATGGATTATTGATAGTGGTTTCTCACATCATATGACTAGTGAAAAAACAAAGTTTGAACATACATAACATTATGATGGTGGAAGTGTGAGATTTGGAAATAATGACACATGTTGCATAAAGGGAAGAGGTTGTATCTCACTAACCAATGAACTTAGATATGATAATGTTTATTGGGTTGAAGGACTAAAGTGTAATCTAGTGAGTGTGGCATAGTTGAATAAAATTGGATTCAAGGTAGAATTCATGAATGGGAAGGCCAAGCTACTAGATGGAAAAGGAAATCTGGTTTGGTCCAGCAAACAAACAAAAGGTAACCTATTCTACCTAGATCTCACTGGAAGTTCATGTTGTATTGCTCAAGTTGATGAAAGTTTGCTATGGAATAAAAGGTCATGTTATGCAAAATTTGATTATCTAATCAAGTTAAGGAAGAAAAAGAAAATATTAAGAGGTATTCCAAGTCTGAGCAAACCTGATATGAGCCTATGCAAAAATTGTCAAATTTGTAAGATAGGAAAGAAAAGTTCATATATACTAATGTGAGAAAATGGGAATAGAGAGCTATAGTAGACATAAGTATTTCATTCGTTTTGTTAATGATTATTCTAGAATGATAACTATAATGTATTTGAAAGAAAAGTCTAAAGCATTTCAAAAAATTAAGTGGCATCTGGTAAGAGTAGAGAAAGAAAATGAAAAGAAGTTGAAGTGTTTGAGATTAGATAGAGGTGGTGAAATCATTTCCAATGATTTCATTGAATTTTGCATTGAAAGAGGAATTTAGAGACAAGTATCAGCTCCTAGCACACCATGGTAAAATGGTATAGTTGGAAGAAGGAACAGATCAATCATGGATTTGTAAGAACTTTAATGATAGAAAAGAGTGTTGTCACCAAATACTAGAAGGAAGCAATTAGTACTATAGTGAATACCATGTATAGAGTATAGTTGAAGAAAGATTCAAATCAAAATCCTTATGAACTATTGTATGGATATGAACTTTTGTAGAAGAAAATCATATAAATGTTTGAACTTGTCAACTCATAAGATTATAGAAACTACACGTGTATCTACGAATTGAATTGTTTGTAGAAAAGAGTGAAGAAAATAGCAACAAAGAACCTATGGATTACATGAATTTTGTCTAATATGAACCTAATACATTGCCAAATGAAATTAGAAGTCAGCAGACTTCACCTCTTGGGTCCCTAAAACATTCAAAAGCTATTGAGTTGTAACCAATATAACACTAATCATGGTGTACAGGATTTGAGTCACAGTCAGGAGCTATCGAGTTGTTTCCAAAGAAAATTGAGTCTAATGGGCACAAGTCATAGATAGTGGCAAACAAGCTTGATATAGAAGGTCATGGCAAGCTTAGTGGAAAAAATTCTAAATCAAAAGTACCTGTGCTAGCAAGATATGTGAAACAACACCATGCACCTGATTAGATCATTAGAGATAAGTCAGATGGAACAATGGCAACAAACAAATTGAAAGGTACATTTTTGCTTATTAAATTTAAACCTAGATGAGTAAAAGATGCTTTGGATAATGAAATTTTAACTGAAGCTATGAATAAAGAAATAGAATAGATAGAAAGGAATAAGACTTGAACTCTTGTTCCTAGACCCAAGGATAAAAATGTAATTGGCACTAAGTAGGTTTTTAGAAATAAGTTGAATGAAGATGGAGAACTTTCTTGAAAAAAATAAAGGTTAGTATGCAAAGGTTATTCTCAAGAAGAAGGTATTGATTATGGTAAAAATTTTGCTCCTATTGCTATATTAGAAGGTGTTAGAACTTTAATTTCTTATGTTGCACATAGAGGATTCAAAGCTTGTCAAATGAATGTAAAATCTACATTCTTGAATGGAATTCTTGAAGAGGAAGTTTGCATAGAAAAACCTGAAGGTTTTGTGGATCCTAGAAAAAGGGATATGCTTTGTAAATTACACAAAGTGTTGTATGGTCCCAAGAAAGATCCCAAAGCTCGGTATGAAAGACTTCATAACTACTTGATAAAGATTAGTTTTCAAAGAACAAATGATGACAATAGCCTGTACATCAAAGAAGGACCAGACAAGAAGATCCTATTGGCATAAATCTTTATGGATAACACTTTATGTATAGGAAATAATGATTTATTCAAGCCATTTTAAGAAGAAATCAATAAAGAATTTGAGATGTCCATGTTTGGAGAGATAAAAATCTTTGTTGGACTGTATATCCAATAGAAGAAATATGGTATCTATATTACTCAATCCAAATATATCAAGGAGATACTAAAGAAATTTGGAATGGAAGATTAAAGACTAGTTGGAACACCTATGTCTATTGCACATAATCTTTCTAAAAAATGATAATTTCAAATAGGTAGATCAAAACACATACATATCAATGATTGGAAAATTGCAATATGTAGTGCACACAATGCCTGATATTGCATTAGCAGTTAGTATGGTGGAAATATTTTTAGAAAATCCCAATGAAAATCACATGATGGCAATCAAGAGAGGTATTTGAAGGGTAATGAAGACTATGGATTATGGTACAAAAAAGGAGGCAATTTGGATTTGAAAGCATTCACAGATATTGATTGGGTAGGAAGTGTTGATGATGGGAAGAGCACTAGTCATGGAGCATTATTTCTTGGTAAAAGACTAGTGTCTTGGACAAGAAAGAAGAAAAAAATGTATTTCTTAGTTTACAATAGAGACAATATATGTGGTAGCAATAGTTAATTGTTCCAATGTTGTTTGGTTCAAGTGACTATTGGCAAGTATGAAAATAGAAATCAATGATCCAAAGGTTATATTATGTG
Source organism: Cupressus sempervirens (assembly GCA_028749045.1). Lineage (NCBI taxonomy): Eukaryota > Viridiplantae > Streptophyta > Pinopsida > Cupressales > Cupressaceae > Cupressus > Cupressus sempervirens. The sequence goes on from CM053789.1 coordinate 263,037,451, forward strand.
ATAATACTAGTGCAATTAATATATCAAAGAATCATGTGATGCATACCAAAACAAAGAACATTGCTATAAAAGATCATTTTCTGAGAGAATTGGTAAGAGACAAAGAGGTAAGATTGGAATATGTGAATACTAAGTAATTACCTAAGGAGGCATTTTTGTATCTAAGAGGTAAGTTATGGGTCATTCCCCTATCTAAATCATACTAAAATGAAGTTTAGTGATGCAACAACTAGTGCATGTTGAAGATTGATGCAGTATTGGAAAGGACATATTGCATATGAATCAGTAGATAAGGCAAACTAGTATTCTCTAAATATTATCTTTGGCATGAGATGTCAAAAATAGGGAGTTTGCTTTCATATCACAAATAAATTTGTTTGAAGATGTTAAAGAGGGAGAACTTGGTCTGATATCAATACACAGAGTTTTCTATTAGAAGATATTGAAGAGGCAGAGTTTGTAAATAGAGGGAGAAAATGAAGATAGATGGAGTTCACATTGATAGAAGGATTTCTCATGGATGAGAATCAAAATAAAACTAAGGATAAATTCCTTACTTTATTCTTTCTCTAAAATGTCATTGTATTTTGACATGTTACGTTGCCATCAATGCCAAAGAGGGAAATTGTTGAAAATAATTGGTTAATTGTGTATTGCCTTTGATGTTACACAAAATGTCATATCATCACTAGTCAGGTTATGTTGAGCTCACTCGGGTGATGAATACAGTTTCCTATGTCTTCTAAGCATTCTAGAGTTTCCCTGGTAAGACAATGTCTACCGAGTTCACTCAGGCGACAAAGAAAATATCGTAGAAGTTGATTGTTAACCAAACTCACTCATTTAATAAAGGAAAAGTTGGATTGAACTAGTGTTAAATGAGCTCACTTAGTTACCAAAGGAACTTTGTAGAAATCTAGTATTAATCAAGTTCACTTGGTTAACACATAAAAATTATTTCTGAGTTAGTGTCTACTGAGCAGGATTGGCTAACAAAGAATTCTCTTGGTTTGGCATATTGAATTCAATAGTTTTGTTTATTAGTTCTAGCCAACTGAGGAGATGAATATTAAGTATTCTAAACTTTATTCAAGCTAACTTGACAATGTGTATGATATAAATATAAGGTCAAGTTGAGGATTGAATGAGTGCAATTAATAGAAGATTTGAAGATGCTTAGAGTAAGCAAAGTAGAAGGATAAGAAGAATATCCTTGTTGATCTGCAAATATACATTTGATTAGAAAATATAAAGTATTTGCAATTAGTAATTTAGTTGCATCAAAAATTAGGTCATCTCATTGTTACTCTCTAACCATTGTAGTAGTGATCTAAATCTCTTAACAGAGTTGTCTTAATAGCTATTTGTAAATCCTCTAACAAGGTGGCATTTCTAGATTAGAGTGTCTAAAGACCTCTAACAAGGCCACTCCTAATAAGGTGATTAAATCCTCTAATATAGTCACACCTAATAGTGTGTTTTGTAACCCTTGAAAAGATTAGCTCCTAATAGGGCTCACTTCAAAAGACTGAAAATCAGTAACTAGTTGCAATTGGTGGTTTTTCGTAAATTGGGTTTCCATGTTAAATCTTTTTGTTACTTGTCTTCATGCTATTTATTTTATCTATATGAAACTAAGTTAAATAAGGCCAATCATTGATAATATCTTAAAATTTTCATTTTTTGAGTTATTATTAGTATTTCAATGTTTTGTCAAGCTATAACATTTACTAGTATAAACTGAGTGCCTGTGTATTTACTGAGCATCAATATTTTCATTGAAGTTTATGTTATATACTAACATCTAAGGGATATAGGATTTATTTTAGTGGTAAATAATTCACCCCTTCCCTCTCAATTAATTCTCTTATATTTCCAACACTAGTCACCCTTGAAGTCAATCTATTAAGGATATTTTAGATTTTGCAAAACTTTTATAAATCAATCTTCTGCTATTTTTTATTGAAGCTTAGAATTTCAGCCTATGCTTGACTCGTGAATTTTTAAGGTTTAATGAAATGACTATTTTTCATATAATTTACTATTCTAGAGTTAGAAGGAAGAAGGATAAACCATCTGTTACATTTGGAGTTCATGTTGAGAGTTTGAATGGTAAGTGAATAATAATGAATTCCTAGGTAAACCTACCTAAATTTTGCAGAATTCAAAGTGGAGAAGGCCTTAGAGTATTGTTAGTTGGTCATTTTACTTTGTTTCTCAGAATGCCCATATGGTGTTCACCTAATTTCTAGGTTTTCTAACATTGTAAAAAGGTTGTTGAAATTCTATAAAATTAGAAGCCAACAAATACATTTAGAATGATACTACTAGACAATTGTACATATTAATATACATATATATTTAGATAGATTTTGATCATTGGTCTTCTGTATTTGATACATGTGTACATCTTTAGTGTGCTTGTATGTGTGTGTGTGTGTGTGTGTGTTTGTGTGTGTGTATAACACACGCACACACACACACACACACATTTCATCTGGTCTAATATTTTTTTCTTTCAATATTTATGATTAATTTGATGGGATATATCTTTTTATTTATGATTAGACAAGTGATCTAGATATATGCTTCTAGTTTATGATTAAACACATGATTGCCTCAATTTAGGTGATTTAATTTATAGGATTATGATTACATGTGATTGATTCAAATTTAGATCATTAAACATTGAATATAAGTATGGATGTAGTTTATAAGTTCACAAGATTAATTAAATTAAATACTTGTATGTATCATTTAAGGAACATAGATACACATTAATACATACACATAATGACCTAGTAGAATCTTATAATGAACATGTCTACATAAATCTATTAGAACCAATAACACACCCAATAATCTACTAAGACTCTGTAGGTCCCCTTAAGAAAAACATGTATCCTAGTTACCTATATATGTATCATAAGGGGTCCCTATGTGTTGTTGAGTAATATAAGACTTATAATTACCTAATGATACCTATTATAACTAATTAAGACATATTGGAACCTATTATGTCATCTATAACACACATAATGACCTATTAGGCTCACTATATCCCCTTAACCCAAACATGAATAAAAAATACCTATAGGTGTACCATAAGGGGTCTTGTTTTTTTTGAGTAAAATGAGGCTCATTATTACCTAATAAAACCTACTATGCCCTAAAAAAATGAATTTGGAGCTATTAGACCCTATAACACACATAATGACCTAGTATACTTACTAGGTCTCCTTACAAAAAACATGTATCATAATTAATTATGTGTACCATATAGGGTCCCTCTAATCCATTGAGTAATATAAGACTTATTATTACCTAATAAAATTTATTATAGCCTATTAAGACATATAAGTACCTATTATGTAAGATATAACACGTATAATGTCCTAGTAGACTCATTTTGCCCCCTATGACAAACATGTATCCTAATTTCCTAGATGTGTACCATAAGGGGTCCCTATGTGTTGTAGAATAATATAAGACCCATTATAACCTAATAAAAGCCATTATGCCTTATTAATAAACATAGGGGGCCTACTATGCAATCTATTACACACATAATGACCTAGTAGAATCATAAGGTCCACTTAAGTCAAACATGTATCCTAATTAACTATAAGTGTACCATAGATAGTCCCTATGTATTCCCAATTAATATAAGACCTATTATTACCCAAAGAAACCTATTATGCCATATCAAAAGCCATTAGTAGCTATTAGAAACTATAACATACATAATGACCTATTAGGACTCGCTAGGGTTCCTTAAGAAAAACATATATCATAACTACCTATATGTGTATAATTATAAGTCCCTATGTTTTTTTGACAAGAATAAAACTTTCTTATTACCTAGTGAAACCTATTACATCCTATTAAGACACACTATGATCCATTATGTAAATTATAACTATTGGAAATGTAAAGAGAAGTAACTGAGAGGGAAGGGGTGAATCAGTTACCACAAAAACAAATCCAAGTCCCTTAAGATGTCAATAAAATAAAAAACAAAAACTCTATTGAAATTTTTGTAACTTAGTTAGCACAAAATCACTCAGTTAACATAGTAACTTGGTTTACACTAAGAATAATTGCCGCTCAGTTAAAATTGATTAACATTGAATATATGCAATGTTGCTCGATTAACATTAAACATGTAGATCTTACAATATTAAGTGTGATTAACCTTACTTAACTTAGTTAAGAAACATATAAAGAAAATAACATGAACACAAGAGACACCAAGATTTAATGTGGAAATCTAATTTTGGAAAACCACCAATTGCAACTAGTTACTATTTTTCACTATTCTGAAGTGATCCCTATTAGGATCCAACCCTGTTAAAGGTTACAAAACACAATTTTAGGTATGACCCTATTAAAAAAATTATATCACCTTATTAGGTGTGGCCTTGTTAGAGGTCCTCACACATTTCAATCTAGAAATATAACATTGTTAGAGGATTTGGAAAAATAGTTGTTAGGCTAAGTTTGTTAAGAGATTTTATTCACTACTATAATTATTAGAGAGAAATAATGACTTGACTTGATTGCTGATGCAAATTACTTTGATGATTCAAAGATTAATTCCACCTTCATTACTTGATCCTCTTTAATCAAAATTTCCTTTGCAACTTGCATAACTAAGATACTCTATTATCCTTCTAATTCGCTTCCTTTATTCATCTTCCTCAATTCCACACATTCTCATATTCAACCCTCAACTTGACCTTATACTTATATGAATTACCTTATCAAGTCAGCTTGAATACACTATTAAACATTCAATAATTAGCCCTTAAGTTGGCTAGAATTAAGAAAATAATCCAATAGTCTTAATATGTTGTGACAAAAAATCCTTCTTTAGCCAACCAAACTTGGTCAACACTAACTTACAAAAGATTTTACTTTGGTAACTGAGTGAACTCCATTAACATTGGATATATGAAAAATTTCCTTTGGTAACCAAGTGAACTCTAGTTAAAATTGAATTTCCTTTGATGCCTAAGTGAACTCGATAGATACTAACTTTGAACTTGGTTATTACTAGAACACTCATCATACACTAAAAACTCTCTTCAATGTATGAGTGAGCTCGAAAAACACTAACTTTCTTGATAAGGCTTGACATTTTGTGTAACATCAAAGATAATCATACAATTGAATAATTGTTTTCAACAATCTCCCCCTATAGTATTGATGGCAACACAGAATGTTATAATGCAATGAAATTTTAGAGCAAAAAAAAAAGTAAGGATAATATCCTTAGTTTTATTTTGATTCTCATCTATGAGAACTCCCTCTATCAACATGAGGTCCCTTTGACATCAATCTCTACTACTGGAATAATTCTTTGATTACCTTGATTGCAATTTCTCCCTCTATTAGCAAACTCTCACTCTTTGACATCTCATGTCAAAAGCATAAACTGTCCTCCTTTGATATTTTAATAATTCACAAAATTTCTCTGATATGATAGCATTAACTCTCAATCTTTGACATCTTATGCCAAAAACAACATTCAATGGAATTTCCATTTACCTGATGTATTCATTCATATGCAATCTTCTCTAGCAATACTATTGACATATCAGTCAAGTTTATTATTAGTGACACACTTATTCAAATTGTAAGTATCTACCAAGCTTATTGTATAGTTAATAGTGTTTGTCAAGTGTTTCAATTCTCACTGAGTTCTATAGTTTCTACTGATTCCTTTGGATAAATTCTAGTGTTTACTGAGTAACTACATTTAGTGTTAAGATTAATAGTGTAAACTGAGCATCTCAGTGTATGTTGAGTTTACCAGTACAAGCTAAGCTATGTAGTGATTATTGAGTTTGTAGTTAATGTGATGTGAGACATTTGTTCATCGACGTACTCATTGTTAACCAAATGACTCAGTTTATACTGAACTCATGGTGATAGTGTTTACCAAGCCATACAGAGGTAAACAAGTGATTCAATTTATATGACAAGTTTCACAGTATCTACTGAGTCACCAGTGTAGACCAAGTTCAAAACTACTTGAAAGTGATCAATATGGATGTGGCTTCTATGCCTACTGAGTGCATGATGATGCCAAGTAGTGAAAATGGATGTTGAGTATCAAAACATCATCGAGTTAGTATTCAGAGCCTGACTGTCTACGTTTAAGCTAACTTTGTAATATTTTTGTAAACATGTATCATGGTTGACTTTGTCATTTGTATAATTGGATTGGTATATATGTAATGTATTGTATCACATCCAATGTGTGTAAGTATTAATACAATAATCAGTTAAGAGCAGAGAGTGTGAATTAAAAAGGCTACAACAATATAAGGAGCAACAAAGATTCGTCTATCATAGCAAGGTGATTTATACACTTAAAGGAATCTCATTCAACAAATCTAGTTGTAGATTAGAGATCAGCTACTACTTCATCCTAATAGGTGGATCAGTCAAATCTTTTAACAAAGTATGTCTATAAATCCTTTAACAAGTTGGACCTAGTAGTACTTATTGCTCCTAATAGGGTAAATCATCAAAAGTGATCATTATAAGCCTTAGCAGAAATTATTTTTATATTAGTACTAAAGCTTGTGGGTATCATCCCCACCCTAGTTTTACTTTCTATTTGGAAGGTTTCTGGGTAACCAAATCTTTGTGTCAACGAGTTATGAATGCTTTCGTATTTTTTAGTTTCTCATACATGCAGTTATATCAATGTTTCACATTGGATTAAGTGCTAATTGGATTAAAAGTTGTAGAATTTTTTGAAGTAACTGACTCACCCCTCCCCTCTTAGTAACTTAGCATTTTTAAGAATATTTCCAATAATTGGTATGAGAGCATTGTGGTTCTTAGGAGAAAATTTTAATAGCTTGAGAAAAGATCAAAGGACATTGACATATTTAGAATTGACAAAGCTATTGACAATGAAAAGCTATATTTTGAAATTCCTATTGCCCAACTCAAGAAAGCAAAGAAGCAACTATCTCAATCCATAAAATAAGAAAATAACTTGCAATTAAAATGAATGATCATCTCTACATTGAAGAAAGAATTGAAGACCTTCATTCAAGCAATCCAAATGAAGTAAATGAAGAAATCAAGGAACTCCTAGAAAATAATCATTCACTACAATAAGAAGTAAGAAAACTAAGAAGAGAACAAGAAATTCAGTCAATAAGGCTATGTGAAGTCATGGAAGAGAAAACCAAGATAAGAGAAGAGATAGAAGGAAAAAACAATGAAATTCAACACCAATCCTTTCAATAAGAAGACTTTGTGGATTAGCTCTTTAATTCAAATAAAGAAATTATGAGCCTAACATTTGAAAATGAAAGATTGCAAAATAACCTAAACACTAAAAGACAAATCAATGAAAGAATGATGAAATTCCAAGTAGACATGAATCAGCTAAATGGGAAAAATCTCTATAGATTAAAAGAAAATGCTTGAATTAGATATATAGAAGAAGGAGAATCATCCAAGCAAGGAGCTCAAAAGAATAAAAAACCTGCTTGCAATCATTGTAGTAAGATAGGTCATACTTCAAACAAATGTTGGAACAATGGAAAAGAAAAATTTAATGGAAAATGTTACAATAGTAACCAGCATTTTCATAAAGCAAATGAATGCAAAGAGAAACCAAGATTTGAAGGAAAATGTCACAAATGCAAGAAGGAAGGGCACAAATCATCAGAATGCAAAACCAAGATATTAAATCTAGTAGAAAAAATTGTGAAAGCTATATTTGGTGGGGACTACAACACTTGGTGCAAATGTCATTACTGTGAAGAACTTGGACACATTGGAATTAATTGTGTGAAACATCATTTGAGATGTTTTATTTGTACAAAAATTGGTCATCTCGCCAAGAACTGCATGAATACTGGCAAAATTCAAGATGAAAAGAAGGAAAAGGTTGATAACATCTAAAAATAGAATAGACAACAATGGGTTCCAAAGTCTACCGAGAATGAAAGTCCAAATAATGATGAACAAGTCACTCAAGAAGGGTGGCTCCATAATTTCTACTTGAGTTCTCAAAGAAAGAACTGGGACTAGGTTACCAAAGAAGACATTTAAATCAGTACTATATTGAAAGGATAGAAGATCCATATCTGTATTCATGATACAAAGGGATCATCGAGTGAAAGGGTACTAGTTATTATCGAGTAACTTTTCTTACTAAGTGAGGTTGGGTCACAGACTCTTCCAAGTGAGGTCGTTAATAAATAAAGTTTCATATGGCTAGTGAATGATGGAAGATTCTACAAGTAATCAATGCAAGGAAGTGGATGACAGTTTGTCAACTTTGATCTACCATCTGTACCAAGCATTTATGGTAAAATTTGATAAGAGGAATTTAATTGAAGTCATTTTCACCACAAATTTTTGAAGAGCTATTGCATAGTGTAATCTTCAAGAGCTTCCAAGAAATTTGAGAAAATTATTACCAAAAGATTTCAAATTCTCTCAAACCCTACTAAGCGAAGATGGCATCCAACAACAACAAGGCAAAGCAAGGTTTCGACATGCTAGTTCATAGTGAATGGAAGACTCCAGATTTCAAACTCATTCCTATAATTTCCAAAACGCTAGACCCAAGTGAAGTGTAGTCTCAAATCCCTCCAAAGGTACTATTGATAAATGACATTCATTCTAACCTTAAATGCATGATTTAGGATATTTTCACTTTGTAAATGGATGAAGCCCTGGATTAGTTTTGTGTTAATGGTGTCTTGAAACTTGAGCATCAATACCTAGAGACAAAAGGGTTAACACATATTCCTCACATGTCCCATGAATTTCAAGTAAAATGGATTAGGTATATTCTTAGTTAGGTAAAGAATAGGCAATTGTGGTTGGAATGGCCAATTTTAACCATGAAGAAGATGATTTATAGAATCACTGGTCTCATAATGTTGGATAAGGCTAAAACCACCAAAACCCTAGGTCAGGTTGAACTTGAGAAGAAAACCCTAGCAGAAAGGGATGGTAAAGGCATGAAGATAAGTAGTGTGACTAATATGGAATTAAAATTTAGCATTCATATCATTGCACACAAGATCTATAGCTCTAGCCAATTGAACAGAGTGCCTTGTGAAGTAGTTGACCATGCTTACAAGGTAGTCAAGAATAATCTTTCTCTTGACCTTGTCGAGCTTCTATTGAAACAATTCAACAAGAACATGGAAAGCATCTAGACATCAAAGAACAACCCATGTATGTTTGGTTCTATATTGACTTGTTTATTATTTTATGTTCAAAAAATTTTCCCTCCAAAAGGATTAGTTGCATGGAGAAAAGATGTACCAATTCTTTACTAAATTAATGAGTATACTATTGAGATGGGAGAGAATTATAATAGTGTCATGGATAACTATTTTGATGCATTTAAAAAGAAAATGAATAATAGATTTAGGGTTCCAAAGAAATTAATTGAAGATTACAAGGATGATGTATGTTTCATGGTAAATAGTGATAAGGTATATGTTTAGGTAGTCAGACCTAGATTTGCATGGGTGAAACCTCTTGGATATGAGGTTAATATTGATTAAACAAATGATATCATTGAGTCACTTGTAAATGAACCAATTCATCCCAAGGCTACATATTTTGGTACTTATGATGAAGAAAAATCTAGGATAGAATTGGAGATCAAGCTCCCTCGGGCGGTAAACAAAGCCAAGAAAAGAATTGCCAAGTTGAAAACTAGTTCCAATCTTCTATTGATCAAGGGAAAAGGTGAAGATGAAGAAGTAGAGAATGAGGAAGAATTAGAAGAAGAGGAACTATTGAAGAAGAAAGGAAAGGTAATCATTGCCAAGCCTGCCAAGTCATCCACTACTATGTTTACCAGAAGAGCTTCAAAGAAAAAAGTTGATAAGGAAGGAGGAGATTTAATATTCAGAAAACCTCCACCCACCTTCCAAGATAAGTTGAAAATACTACAAGATGAGGCTGACATAAAAAATTTTAAGACATTGAAGTATGAAACTAGGACTAAGGAAGAAAAGAAGTAGATTGGAGACCTGGTGATGGACAAAATGGGTAAGTGAAAATACTCACTAGACCAGCTTACTTCTCATCTCCCTAACATTTTAATGGATAAGATTAAGCCATGATGGGAACTTTCCATGCAAACTATAAATAATATCTATGGGAAAACCTTAAGGTAGCTTATTCCAAGCTTAAAAGACAATGAGATTAAGGAATCTCTATAAAAAATGAGGAGAAATTAACTCTATAATTTAACACTTGTCTGGTTTTGATAAAAGATATTGAGCATGTTGTAAGAAATGCAAAAAATACCTGGAATAATATATATCTTCTTCATAGTCTGATTTATTTTATTTTTGAAGTGAAAAATAATGACGATGATGACAAAGAGAAAAAAAGATGAAGAGGAAAATGTTAAAGAAACAACACATTTTGATAATGAAGAGGAATAGGAGCAAGAGGCTACGAAGGAAGAAATACAAGATGATGACGAAACCAACCAAGTGAAGATTGTTGTAGAAGTTATAGCATCACTTCCTCATTCTCCATGTAAGGTATTGACCACATCAAGCAAGAAGATGACCTCTGCAGGATTGATTGTGACAAGAACACCAAGAATAACTAGCCAATCAATCTTTGCACCAATTCACCTTAGCACATCATTGAATAAAGTGACCTCCACTTCATCTACCGAGCTATAGATTCTTCCCTCTTTTATTGTGTTGGATACATTAGTTTTGGATGCATCAGTTTTGAATACAACAATTTTGGCTAGTCCTAGTATATTTACTATTATTTCAATTTTTGTAGCTAGTCCTAGTATGTTTACTATTATTTCAATTTCTAGTAAGAAAGAAATAAGTGTAAGGATAGTTGAGACCAAGTCTCAACCAAGCACAAAATTTTTGGGCCATGGAGAAGAAAAGGAGGAAATAGAGCTTGATGAGGAAATTGTGATCCCAAATTGGGACATGTCCAAGCTCAATCCAGATCAGATGCAAAAATTTGGTGAACTTCTCCAAAAGAAAGCCAAGTAGCATTGGCTAAGAGAAGTAAGGGATAAAGAGTTCAAAATTATTGAAGATGCCAAGAATATTTTGGCAGAAGCTATAGGTATAGAGGTTGATTCATCTCAACCAATTTTGTTTCAACTAGTAGAGGTAGTTCAAAAGTACAATGAAGATATAGATGGAAATGATAAGTTACTATAGAAGGCAGAGAAGAAATTTAAAAATAAAGTGCTAGAACACATTGCTTAGCAAATTGAAATTTATCAAGTAGAACTATCCACCATTTTAGGTTCCTTGGAAACTTCATGTACAAATGTATCAATACTTTTTGGAAAATTGTGTGATGGTTCAAATTTTATTAAGGAAATAAAACAAAAATTGTCCAAGATAGATGAAGACCTCAAGGAAAGTGCTCAGTAGTTACAGCTTGATCATAGTTCAAGCTCTGTACATTTCAATAAGATTTAATTTTTGATAGATTTATAGGTAGAATTTCTTAGAGAAGAAGCCATAATAAGAACTACCTTAGTAGATATTTAGAATATGATTCTTCCCAACATGGATGCACTTTAGAAGCACATTGCACATTCCAAATCCATCATCCATGACAACAACTTCTCCATAGCAGACCACATGATTGAGTTATTTGCAAAAGTGTAGATTGCACTACATACATGTAAGGTCTCGAAAGATAATTATGTTAGTGTAGTTTTTTATTTTTCCTATTTTGCTAGGTTTTTCCTACACTTTTAATAATCTCGCTTAGGTTAATAAAGCATGTCTTATTAGGTGAATGGTTGTGAGGTGTCACCTTCCTACATGTGAGCATCCATTAGCTATCTTGGAAATATATTCTGCTATCTTTAGTCCGATAGATGGTTGCTCCTCATTGGTTGGTGTTGCCACCTCCTCCCTCTTCCTAGCCTATATAAGCATGCTACCTGGCTTGTATTTGCATCTTTTGTTTTTGCATCCTCTTAATGCTATTTTGCTTCCAGCATTTGCATTACTCTCTTGGAGACTAACTCTATGATGCTATTTTGATTTTGTATCATTTGCATTCATAGTTTAGATATTTATTCTTTGTAGTAGTTTTCTGGTTTATTAATCTTATCAGATTCTAACATGGTATCAGAGCTTTTCTATGTGCAAGAGTAGATTTTAGTTTCCTTATTTGAGAGATTTGGGGGGGGGGAGGGGGGGCTAATAAACTTTATTATAGTTTTTTGAAAAATGAAGTACACTCTTCTCTTGCATCTTTGGATGATCCTGAGAATCAAAAAAGTTTTGACAAAAATGGTTTTTCTCTGGGGTTTCAATCTCAAATCTGACAACCAACTTGCATATTTGGAGTTTTCAATTAGTATTGCAGGTTCCAGCATGCCATTGATGGACTTAGGAAGCTGATCCAGCATTTGCATGTCATATTTTGGTTGCTGGGGTAATTTCTTGATTTTTGGAGCCATTTTTTACTGTTAAAGTAGTCTAATTTACACTATAGCAACATCTTCTGTACATCAACAAGAAAAACGCTTTCTGAATTTTGTTCGCAGCCCCGAAAAACCATCTTGATATCTTTTAGATTTTGCATGCAAGTTGTATATTTTGTAGAATCAAGCATGAAAGGCTACAACCATACCTCTCTGTATTGGCAGATGTAGATTTGAATGCAATTTCCAAATGTCTCGTTCTTGCTCATACGGACTCCGATTTTAATGATTCTTGTTATGAAATTGGCTATTTTTTTGTGCTCTATCCACTAATGGAGTTGTTTTTTTATTTTCATGCATGAATTCGTTAGAAATTGCAAATTCTCAACCATGACTGTGCACAGTTCTCATTTTGGAAACTTTAGAGGATCATAACTTTCTCATACGACCTTGTATCGAGGTGATTCTTTTTTTGAAAGTGCATGATTTTTTGAGTAGATCGTAGTGGTGCTATATGTTTACTCGATTATAGTGCCCAAGTTTCACTTTTAGCATATGCTCTTCATTAGGAGGCCCTGTGAATTTTTCTTTCATAACTTGAGCATACGGATGTATTTTTTCGATCCGAAAAATGCATCAAAAGGTTGGTTCTGAAATGGAGATGATGGTACAGGTGTTTTTGATTTTCGCTATAGTTTAGTTGCCTATTTTGGCATTCAAAGCTAGATGTTCTATTTTACCTTCTAAGAGCCATATCTCGCTCATTCGAACTCTTTTTCGGGCTTGCCAGATATCGTTGGAAAGCTGGTTCTGTGAGCTATTCAGTTGCAAAGATCTTTTATCCAGATTCTTATCTAGGTTCTTTCTCCTTCGAGTTTTGCACTTTCACACTCTGGTGGATTACTTGGATTCTACAGGTCCTGGAATCTCTTCTTCTATTCTTTTGGCTCACTCTTCTTTCTGACTTCTGAGCATTGTATGCTTCTATTTTGTTGTATTCCTTTTTCTATAAACACACTAAGATAAAGTGCCTACTTTTGCATATCTGAGATCTTATACATCTTGTGCTTTTTTGTAGTCGCACTCAGTTATAAAGTGCCATGGGGGGTCATGATGTTTTGCCATTTTGTGCTCATTCACCTTTGTCAAGTGAATTTTTTTTCCACAACATTAGCCCATGTAGTGTGTCGGTGACGCCGCTCTTTATCTTGTGCTTGTACTTCTATTGCACTGTTGGTGTTATGAATTCATCTTCTTGCAAATTTTTTTGGCATTGCATTTTAGTGTTCCTGTGAGCCCTCTCCCTGTTAAGCATTATTGGGGGTTCACCTGTTGGCTCTATTGCTTCCTTGGTTTAGTTGAGTGATCTACGTCTATAGTTTTTGTTCCTATGTACTAGGCGAATGCAGTGGCAAGGCACCTATGCATTTCGATGAGATGGTTCCTCTACTATATAGACACTCATTCATTCCTACCTTTGGAGGTCACCTCTTCGATTGTTCAGCTCTTCAAACTTTGTCTTCTCTACCTGGTCATGCACTATTTCAGTGGGGGTTCCAGTAGTTTCTTCTGACAGTGTTTGCAGCTTCATGCTTCGGAGATGCTTCATGCTCTTTATTGTTCCTCTCTTTGGGACATTTCCTAGATTGGAGGCTTAGTTTCCTTCATCTAGTTCTTTTTCTTGTATTGGGTACCTGATCAGGCCTTGTTGCTGGGACCATTTTTTTTTGCTTTCATAGCTTTGCTAGGTTAGCATCCACCTAAGCTTCGCTTATGGGGGGGTGTTAGTGTAGTTTTTTATTTTTTCTATTTTGCTAGGTTTTTCCTACACTTTTAATAATCTCGCTTAGGTTAATAAAGCATGTCTTATTAGGTGAATGGTTGTGAGGTGTCACCTTCCTACATGTGAGCATCCATTAGCTATCTTGGGAAGATATTCTGCTATCTTTAGTCTGATAGATGGTTGCTCCTCATTGGTTGGTGTTGCCACCTCCTCCCTCTTCCTAGCCTATATAAGCATGCTACCTGGCTTGTATTTGCATCTCTTGTTTTTGTATCCTCTTCATGCTATTTTTCTTCCAGCATTTGCATTACTCTCTTGGAGACTAACTCTATGATGCTATTTTGATTTTGTATCATTTGCATTCATAGTTTAGATATTTATTGTTTGCAATAGTTTTCTGGGTTATTAATCTTATCAGATTCTAACATGGTATCAGAGCTTTTCTATGTGCAAGAGTAGATTTTAGTTTCCTTATTTGAGATATTTGGGGAGGCGGGGGGGGGGGGGGGGGGGGCTAATAAACTTTATTGTAGTTTTCTTAAAAATGAAGTACACTCTTCTCTTGCATCTTTGGATGATCCTGAGAATCAAAAAAGTTTTGACAAAAATGGTTTTTCTCTGGGGTTTCAATCTCAAATCTGACAACCAACTTGCATATTTGGAGTTTTCAATCAGTATTGCAGGTTCCAACATGCCATTGATGGACTTAGGAAGCTGATCCAGCATTTGCATGTCATATTTTGGTTGCTGGGGTCATTTTTTAATTTTTGGAGCCATTTTTTACTGTTAAAGAAGTCTAATTTACACTACAACAGCATCTTTTGTACATGAACAAGAAAAACGCTTTTTGAATTTTGTTCGCAGCCCCGAAAAAGCATCTGGATATCTTTTAGATTTTGCATGCAAGTTGTATATTTTGTAGAATCAAGCATGAAAGGCTACAACCATACCTCTCTCTATTGGCAGATGTAGATTTGAATGCAATTTTCAAATGTCTCATTCTTGCTCATACGGACTCCAATTTTAATGATTCTTGTTATGAAATTGGCTATTTTTTTGTGCTCTATCCACTAACGGAGTTTTTTTTTTATATTCATGCATGAATTCTTTAGAAATTGCAAATTCTCAACCGTGACTGTGCACAGTTCTCATTTGCGAAACTTCAGAGGATCATAACTTTCTCATACGACCTTGTATCGAGGTGATTCTTTATTTGAAAGTCCATGATTTTTTGAGTAGATCGCAGTGGTGCTATATGTTTCCTTGATTATTGTGCCCAAGTTTCACTTTTACCATATGCTCTTCATGAGGAGGCCCTGTCAATTTTTCTTTTGTAACTTGACCATACGGACATATTTTTTTTATCCGAAAAATGCATCAAAAAGTTGGTTCTGAGATGGAGATGATGGTACAGGTGTTTTTGATTTTTGCTAAAGTTTGGTTGCCTGTTTTGGCAGTCAAAGCTATATGTTCTATTTTACCTTCTAAGAGCCATATCTCGCTCATTCAGACTCTTTTCTGGGCTTGCCAGATATCGTTGGAAAGTTGGTTCTGTGAGCTATTCAGTTGTAGAGATCTTTTATCCAAATTCTTCTCCAGGTTCTTTCTCCTTTGAGTTTTGCACTTTCACACTCTGGTGGATTACTTGGATTCTACAGGTCCTGAAATCTCTTCTTCTATTCTTTTGGCTCACTCTTCTTTCTGACTTCTGAGCATTGTATGCTTCTATTTTGTTGCATTCCTTTTTCTGTAAATGCACTAAGATAAAGTGCCTGCTTTTGCATATCTGAGATCTTGTACACCTTGTTTTTTTTTGTACTCGCACTCAGTTATAAAGTGCCATGGAGGGTAATGCGATTTTGCCATTTTGTGCTCATCCACCTTTGTCAAGTGAATTTTTCTTCCACAACATTAGCCCATGTAGTGTGTCAGTGACACTGCTCTTTATCCTGTGCTTGTACTTCTATTGCACTGTTGGTGTTCCTGATTCTTCTTCTTGTAGATGTTTTTGGCATTGCATTTTAGTGTTCTTGTCACCCCTCTCCCTGTTCAGCATTATGGGGGGTTCACCTATTGGCTCTATTACTTCCTTGGTTCAGTTGAGTGATCTGCATATATAGTTTTTGTTCCTATGTACTAGGCGGATGCAGTGGCTAGGCACCTATGCATTTCGATGAGATGGTTCATCTACTATATAGACACTCATTCATTCCTACCTTTGGAGGTCACCTCTTCGATTGTTCAGCTCTGCAAACTTTGTCTTCTTTACATGGTCATGCACTATTTCAGTGGGGGCACCAGCAGTTTCTTTTGTCAGTGTTTGCAGCTTCATGCTTCGGAGATGCTTCATGCTGTTTTTTGTTCCCCTCTTTGGGACATTTCCTAGATTGCAGGCTTAGTTTCCTTCATCTAGTTATTTTTCTTGTATTGGGTACCTGATCAGGCCTTGTTGCCGGGACCCATTTTTCTGCTTTCATAGCTTTGCTAGGTTAGCATCCACCTAAGTTTCACTTATGAGGGGGTGTTAGTGTAGTTTTTTATTTTTTCTATTTTGCTAGGTTTTTTCTACACTTTTAATAATCTCTCTTAGGTTAATAAAGCATGTCTAATTAGGTGAATGGTTGTGAGGTGTCACCTTCCTACATGTGAGCATCCATTAGCTATCTTGGAAAGATATTCTACTATCTTTAGTCCGATAGATGGTTGCTCCTCATTGGTTGGTGTTGCCACCTCCTCCCTCTTCCTAGCCTATATAAGCATGCTACCTAGGTTGTATTTGCATCTCTTGTTTTTGTATCCTCTTAATGATATTTTTCTTCTAGCATTTGCATTACTCTCTTGGAGACTAACTCTATGATGCTATTTTGATTTTGTATCATTTACACTCATAGTTTAGATATTTATTCTTTGCACTAGTTTTTTGGGTTATTAATCTTATAAGATTCTAACATGGTATCAGAGCTTTCTATGTGCAAGAGTAGATTTTAGTTTCCTTATTTGAGAGATTCGGCGGGAGGGGCTAATAAAAATTATTGTAGTTTTTTGAAAACTGAAGTATGCCCTTCTCTTGCATCTTTGAATGATCCTGAGAATCAGAAAAGTTTTGACAAAAATGGTTTTTCTCTTGGGTTTCAATCTGAAATCTGACAACTAACTTGCATATTTGGAGTTTTCAATTAGTATTGCAGGTTCCACCATGCCATTGATGGACTTAGGAAGCTGATCCAGCATTTGAATGTCATATTTTGGTTGCTGGGGTCATTTTTTTATTTTTGGAGCCATTTTTTTACTGTTAAAGGCGTTTAATTTACACTATAGCAGCATCTTTTGTACATCAACAAGAAAAACTTTTTTTGGATTTTGTTCGCAGCCTTAAAAAACTATTTGGATATCTTTTAGATTTTGCGTGCAAGCTGTATATTTTGCAGAATCAAGCATGAAAGGCTACAGCCATACCTCTCTCCATTGGTAGTCGAAAATTGGAACGCAATTTTCAAATGTCTCGTTCTTGCTCATACGAACTCTAATTTTGATGATTCTTATTATGAACTTGGCTATTTTTTTGTGTTCTATCCACTAATGGAGTTGTTTTTTTATTTTCATGCATGAATTCTTCAAAAATTACAGATTCTTAGCCATGACTGTACACAGTTCTCATTTTGGAAACATTGGAGGATCATAACTTTCTCATACGACCTTGTATTAAGGTGATTCTTTTTTTGAAAGTGCATGATTTTTTGAGTACATCGCAGTGGTGCTATATGTTTCCTTGATTATTGTTCCCAAGTTTCACTTTTAGCATATGCTCTTCATGAGGAGGCCTTGTCAGTTTTTCTTCCGTAACTTGAGGATACAGACGTATTTTTTTGATCCAAAAAATCCATAGAAAAGCTGGTTCTAAGATGGAGATGATGGTATAGGTTTTTTGAATTTTTGATATAGTTTGGTTGCCTATTTTGGAACTTAAACCCAGATGTTCTATTTTAGCTTTCAGGAGCCATATCTCGCTCATTCGGACTCTTTTATGGGCTCGCCAGATATTGTTGGAAAGCTAGTTCTGTGAGTTATTCAGTTGTAGAGGTCTTTTATCTAGATTCTTCTCCAGGTTCTTTCTCCTTTGAGTTTTGCACTTTCGCACTCTAGCAGATTACTTGGATTCTACAGGTCCTTAAATCTCTTCTTCTATTCTTTTGGCTCACTCTTCTTTCTGACTTCTGAGTATTGAATGCTTCTATTTTGTTGCATTCCTTTTTTTGTAAATGCACTAAGATAAAGTGCCTACTTTTGCATATCTGGGATCTTGTACACCTTCTATTTTTTTGTACTCGCACTCAGTTATAAAGTTCCATGGGGGGTCATGATGTTTTGCCATTTTGTGCTCATCCACCTTTGTCAAGTGAATTTTTCTTCCACGACATTAGCCCATGTAATGTGTTGGTGACACCGTCCTTTATCCTATGCTTGTACTTCTATTGCACTATTGGTGTTCCTAATTCTTCTTCTTGTAGATGTTTTTGGCATTGCATTTCAGTGCTCTTGTCACCCCTCTCCCTGTTCAGCATTATTTGGGGTTCACCTGTTGGCTCTATTTCTTCCTTGGTTTGATTTAGTGATGTACGTATTCAATTTTTGTTCCTATGTACTAGGCGGATGTAGTGGCTAGGCACCTATGCATTTTGGTGAGATGGTTCATCTACTATATAGACACTCATTCATTCCTACCTTTGGAGGTCACCTCTTCGATTGATCAGCTCTTCAAACTTTGTCTTCTCTACATGGTCATGCACTATTTCAGTGGGAGTTCCAGCAGTTTCTTCTGACAGTGTTTGCAGCTTCATGCTTCAAAGATGCTTCATGCTCTTTTTAGTTCCTCTATTTGGGACATTTCCTAGATTGGAGGCTTAGTTTCCTTCATCTAGTTCTTTTTCTTGTATTGGGTACCTGATCAGGCCTTGTTGCCGGGACCCATTTTCCTACTTTCATAGCTTTGCTAGGTTAGCATCCACCTAAGCTTCGCTTATGGGGGGGTGTTAGTGTAGTTTTTTATTTTTCCTATTTTTCTAGATTTTTCCTACACTTTTAATAATCTCGCTTAGATTAATAAAGCATGTCTTATTAGGTGAATGGTTGTGAGGTGTCACCTTCCTAGATGTGAACATGCATTAGCTATCTCGAAAAGATACTTTGCTATCTTTAGTTCGATAGATGGTTGCTCCTCATTGGTTGGTGTTGCCACCTCCTCCCTCTTCCTAGCCTATATAAGCATGCTACTTGGCTTGTATTTGCATCTCTTGTTTTTGCATCCTCTTAATGCTATTTTGCTTCCAGCATTTACATTACTCTCTTGGAGACTAACTCTATGATGCTATTTTGATTTTGTATCATTTGCATTCATAGTTTAGATATTTATTCTTTGCACTAGTTTTCTGGGTTATTAATCTTGTCAGATTCTAACATGGTATCAGAGCTTTCCATGTGCAAGAGTAGATTTTAGTTTCCTTATTTGAGAGATTCGGGGGTGGGGGAGCTAATAAACTTTATTGTAGTTTTTTGAAAAATGAAATATGGTCTTCTCTTGCATCTTTGGATGATCCTGAGAATCAGAAATTTTTTGACAAAAATGATTTTTCTCTGGGGTTTCAATCTAAAATCTGACAACCAACTTGCATATTTGGAGTTTTCAATTAGTATTGCAGGTTCCAGCATGCCATTGATGGACTTAGGAAGCTAATCTAGCATTTGCATGTCATATTTTTGTTGTTGGGGTCATTTTTTAATTTTTGGAGCCATTTTTTACTATTACAGGCGTCTAATTTACACTATAGCAGCATCTTCTATACATCAACAAGAAAAACACTTTTTGGATTTTGTTCGTAGCCTCGAAAAACTATCTGGGTATCTTTTAGATTTTGCGTGCAAGTTGTATATTTTGCAGAATCAAGCATGAAAGGCTACAGCCATACCTCTCTCCATTGGTAGTCAAAAATTGGAATGCAATTTTCAAATGTCTCGTTCTTGCTCATACAAACTCTGATTTTGATGATTCTTATTATGAACTTGACTATTTTTTTGTGCTCTATCCACTAATGGAGTTGTTTTTTGATTTTCATGCATGAATTCTTCAGAAATTACAGATTCTTAGCCGTGACTATGCACAGTTCTCATTTTGGAAACTTTGGAGGATCATAACTTTCTCATACGACCTCGTATTGAGGCGATTCTTTTTTTGAAAGTGCATGATTTTTTCAGTAGATCGCAGTGGTGCTATATGTTTCCTTGATTATTGTGCCCAAGTTTCACTTTTAGCATATGCTCTTCATGAGGAGGCCTTGTCAATTTTTCTTTCGTAACTTGAGCATATGGACATATTTTTTCGATCCAAAAAATGCATCGAAAAGCTGGTTCTGAGATGGAGATGATGATATAGGTGTTTTTGATTTTTTCTATAGTCTGGTTGCCTATTTTGGTAGTGAAATCTAGATGTTCTATTTTACCTTCCAGGAGCCATATCTCGCTCATTTGGACTCTTTTCTAGGCTCGCCAGATATAATTTTTAAGCTGGTTTTATGAGTTATTCAGTTGCAGAGGTGCTTTATCCAGATTCTTCTCCAGGTTCTTTTTCCTTCAAGTTTTGCACTTTCACACTCTGGTGGATTACTTGGATTCTACAGGTCCTAGAATCTTTTCTTCTGTTCTTTTGGCTCACTCTTCTTTCTAACTTCTGAGCATTATATGCTTCTATTTTGTTGCATTCCTTTTTCTGTAAATACACTGAGATAAAGTGCCTGCTTTTGCATATCTGGGATGTTGTACATCTTGTGTTTGTTTGTACTCGCACTCAGTTATAAAGTGCCATGGGGGCTCATGATGTTTTGTCATTTTGTGCTCATTCACCTTTATCAAGTAAATTTTTCTTCCACGACATTAGCCCATGCAATGTGTCGGTGACACCACCCATTTTCATGTGCCTATACTTCTATTGCACTATTGGTATTCCTGATTCTTCTTCTTGCAAATTTTTTTGGCATTGCATTTTAGTGTTCCTGTCACCCCTCTCCCTATTCAGCATTATGGGGGGTTCACCTGTTGGCTCTATTGCTTCTTTGGTTTGGTTGAGTGATCCACGTATTCAATATTTTTTCCTATGTACTAAGCAGATGCAGTGGCTTGGCACCTATGCATTTTGGTGAGATGGTTCATCTACTATATAGACACTCATTCATTCCTACCTTTGGATGTCACCTCTTCGATTGATCAGCTCTTTAGACTTTGTCTTCTCTACCTAGTCATGCACTATTTCAGTGGGGGTTCTAGCAGTTTCTTCTGACAGTGTTTGCAGCTTCATGCTTCAGAGATGCTTCATGCTCTTTTTTATTCCTCTCTTTGGGACATTTCCTAGATTGGAGGCTTAGTTTCCTTCATCTAGTTATTTTTCTTGTATTGGGTACGTGATTAGGCCTTGTTGCTGGGACCGATTTTCCTGCTTTCATAGCTTTGCTAGGTTAGCATCCACCTAAGCTTCGCTTATGGGGGGCTATTAGTGTAATTTTTTATTTTTCCTATTTTGCTAGGTTTTTTCTACACTTTTGATAATCTTGCTTAGGTTAATAAAGCATGTCTTATTAGGTGAATGGTTGTGAGGTGTCACCTTCCTACATGTGAGCATCCATTAGCTATCTTGGGAAGATACTTTGCTATCTTTAGTCCAATAGATGGTTTCTCCTCATTGGTTGGTGTTGCCACCTCCTCCCTCTTCCTAGCCTATATAAGCATGCTACCTGGCTTGTATTTGCATCTCTTGTTTTTGCATCCTCTTAATGCTATTTTTCTTCCAGCATTTGCATTACTCTCTTGGAGCCTAACTCTATGATGCTATTTTGATTTTGTATCATTTGCATTCATAGTTTAGATATTTATTCTTTGCATTAGTTTTCTGGGTTATTAATCTTATCAGATTCTAACAAATTAGGACAAAATATTGGCCATAATTCTCAAGGTACATTTAGGCTTTTTGTCTCCTTTTGGCATTTATATGTAAATATATTGGATAAATCTTTGGCATTATTGTCAAGAAAGGGGAGAAGATATGAGAAAATTTATGGGAGAAGATATAAATAGAAAGGGGGAGAAGACATAGATGATATAGGGGAGAAGATATTAACATATGGAAATGATGAGTTATGGGGGATAAAAAATAAGAATTATACATAAGCTATAAAGGAGATAGATGTGAGATAGATGTGAGATAGTTGTATAACAAGTATGTACAATATACTATATAGAAGCATTATCATCTATACACACACACACACACACACACACATATATATATATATTTATATATATTAAAAATTTAATTTTGAAAAATCTCAAAAATTAGTATACTCTACCTTTCTAGAATCACAAGATGATGGATAAAAGTATTCAAGAAATCTTTTAAACTCAGTATTGGTTGATAAGTGTTTTTGTCACTAATGCCGAAGGGGAAGATTGGTGACATATCAATCAAGTTTTTTATTAGTGACATACACTTATTCAAATTGTAAGTATCTATCAAGCTTATTGTACAATTATTGTTTTGGCCAAGCATTTCAATTGTCATCGAGTTCTATAGTTACTACCAAGTCCTTTGGATAAATTCTAATGTTTACCGAGTAGCTACATTTAATGTGAAGATCAGTAGTGTAAACTGAGCATCTTAGTGTATGCTAAGTTTACTAACGCAAGTTGAGCTATGTAGTGATCACCAAGTTCATACTTAATGTGATGCGAATTTAGTGTTAACTAAGCTACTTAGTGTTAACCAAGTGACTCTGTTTATACTGAGCTCATAGTGAAAGTGTTTACCAAGCTATGTAGAGGTAAACAAGTGATTCAGTTTATATGACAAGTTTCATAGTATCTACCGAGTCGCTAGTGCAAGTTGAGTTCAAGACTACTTGGAACTAATTAGTATGGACCGAGATTCTATATCTATTGAGTGGATGATAATGTTGAGCAATGACAGTGGATGCCAAGTATCAAAACATCACCAAGTCAATCTTTAGAGCATGAGTGTCTATATTTGAGCTAACTTTGTAATATTTTTGTAAACTTGTATTGTGGAAAACTTTATAATGTAATGTATCACATCTAATGTGTGTAAGTATCAATACAATAATTAGTGAAGAGAAGAGAGTGTGAATTACAAAGGCTACAATATTATAAGGAGCACCAAAGATTCATCTATCACAAAAAGGTGATTTATACACTTAAAGGAATCTCATTTAGCAAATCAAGTTACAAATTAGAGATCAGCTACTACTTCATCCTAATAGGTGGATTAGTCAAATCCTTTAACAAGGTAGACCTAATAGTCTTATGCAAATCTCTTTACTGAGTTCATACTTCATTGTATGTCTATAAATATTTTAACAAGGTGGACCTAGGAGTCCTTATTTCTCCTAACGAGGAAAATCATTAGAAGTGATCATTGTAAGCCTTAACATGCCAACTTTATACTACCATACTAAAGCTTGTGGGTATCACTACCACCCTCACTTTACTTTCTATTTGGAATGTTTCTGGGTCACAAAATCTTTGTGTTAATGTGTTATGAATATTTTCACATTTTTAGTTTCTCGCGCATGTAGTTATATCAATGCTTTCATATTGGATTAAGTGCTAATTGGATTAAAAGTTGTAGAAGTTTTCAAAGTTACTAATTCACTCCTCCCCTCTCTATAACTTAGCATTATTAAGAATATTTCCAACAAATATTGCATCAACCCTGATTGATCTTCAAATTGATGCAGGAGCATCCTATGTTGCCTTGTTATCCTGCCCATTTTTTTCACCTAGTAGTTCCTTCACGTGCCTAGCAGTCCTTCATGTGCGTAGCAATCCTATTTTCTTCATGTGTTGAGTTACTGTAGCAATTCCTTCATGTGCCGAGTTAGCCAATGTATGCTGAGTGATTCTTCATGTGTCGAGTTACTCAGTATATGCCGAGTGTTTCTTCATGTGCTGAGTTACCTAGTGTATCCCAACTGTTTCTTCATGTGCTGAGTTACTCAGTGCATGCTGAGTGTTTCTTCATGTGCTAAGTTAACCAATGTATGTCGAGTGATTCTTCATGTGCCGACTTACCCAGTGTATGTCGAGTGTTTCTTCATGTGCCAAGTTACCTAGTGTATGCTGAGTGTTTCTTCATGTGCTAAGTTACTTAGTGCATGCCGAGTGTTTCTTCTTGTGCCAAGTTAACTTGGGAGATTTATTTCATTTGCGACACTTATATTAAGATCTTTTCTTGGGATGAGTCCTGACCATTGTTGGGTCGACCTTCCTCTTATGTAATGATTCTAGAATAATCTGTAAGCCATTTTGGCAAGTATAAATAGAATGTTTAGGCTTAGAATTAGGAAATTTTTGGAAGAAAAGAAGTTTCAGAGAAGCTTTCGGGAAGAAGATTAGAGAGAAGAACTAAAAGTGGGAATTTGTAGTTGGATCTTTGAATGTGAATGTATTTTTAATTGGCCGTAACCCAGAAGCCCTCACAGCTAGGCATGTATGAAGATATTTTGATGAATCAATAGAAGTATTTTCTCTTCTCTCTCCTTTGGTTGTTGTTCCTTGTGTTTTCTTCCATTGTGTTAACTCTTATAGGGTGGTTTCAATAGCTGGGTGAGCCATTGGCCCTAGTTATTCATTACCTTGCCTACGTTAGTTGGTATCAGAGCTTGAGGTTCATCCTTGTGGAGATTGGATCATGTAGAACCCTGATTTGGATTTGGTTGTAGGGTAGCCGATCTACAGATTTGACCTATAACTTGCAGAGGGTTACGATCTTGCAAGAACCTAATTTATAAAGATGGTTCGTGGAAGAGGAAATAATGTTGATAATGCTATATTGGATCAGTTGAAACAAATTGCAACCACATTAGATGCTATGGAGATAACCTAGAGGAGAGGAGCACATCTTAATGATGTAAATGATGATGAAGTAGCAGCATCAAACCCTAATCAAGAACTTGAAGAAGGCCAAGATGAAGCAAGATTGTTGAGAGTATTGTCTAGAGTGAATTTAAAGCCTACTATAGAAGTTGTTCCTTATGATGGAAAATTGGACACCAATTCTATGTTGGATTGGATCTCTGATATGGAGAAGTTCTTTGAGTATGAAAACACTCCTAATAATAGAAAGGTGAAGATTGTAGTCACTAGGTTGAAAGGTCATGCATCACTATGGTGGGAGCACTTACAAACTGATAGACAAAGGAGAGGAAAGGAGAAGATCAGAACTTGGGCAAAGATGGTGAACAAGGTAAAGAACAAATTCCTTCCTCCTGATTACCAAGTTAGCTTGTTGAGAAAGATGCAAAATTTGAAGAAAAAAGACATGAATCTAAAAGAGTATACTACGGAATTATATAGACTAGACATTAGACCTAGACATGTGGCTGATGATGTTGAGAAAATTGCAAGGTACATTAATGGATTGAGATCTGGAATACAAGATGAAATAAGTTTTGTGAAGCTAGAAAGTGTAGAAGAAGCATATCAATATGCCTTGAAAGCTGAGGAGATCTTGACAAAGAAGCATGAACAAAGACAAAGAGGCAGAGGTAGATCTTATGGAGAGGTGATTTTTAAATTATTTTGTAAGTGGTATTGGTTTTTTTTTTAGTTTCAAAGTCCAGTGTCCACTGGTGACTGGACATCTCACATGCTAAGATAGCCTATAGGTATTAGGTTTTCTAATTATATTAGGTAGTACCATAGACTGTAGTAGTATAGTAGTAGTACCCTTTTTTTGAGAATGAATCATATTATTGTTATTATATGTAGTCTAAGTAGTTAAGTCTTTTGTTCAACAACTAAGTTCATTTTTTTTTGCAGCCTTTATCAATTTTCCATGTCAAACAAGAGGGGTCCGATCCTTGAAATATAAGAGAGGCCACTATTACCAAAACACAGAACCATAGTGACATATTTTGGTGGTGTAAATATTGGCAACCTACAAGATTCAAAAGTTAGATCTCCAGTGGTTACTGAAAAAGGGGGTTCATCACAAGTTAGACCCTCGGACAATATTGAAGTTCAAGTTGGTGAACCTAATATCTTAGTCAAGGATGAACTTGAACAAGATCTGGAGGAACTTCCCCCAAGTAGGGAGTCACAAACTAAGGTTACAAAGTTGGAGTTAGTCCCAGACCACTCGATTGAGAAAAAAAAAATTGATTCCATAAATCAAGTTCATGCATGAAAGGGGAAAAGAAATCTAGAATCGAAGTAAGATCGATCTTGTTGAGATCTGCCCAAAAGGAGTTTTTAGTTAGAATGGGTGAAAAAGTACTGGTTCATTGAACTGGTGCCCAATCCAAATGATGGTGAGCTTTCTGCAAAATGCAGATGTAAGATTTGCACAGAGATAACTAAGAAGGAGAAGAGGCTACAGCTTAAAATTGATACCATAGAAAAGCATGTCAAAAAAGTTTACACGAAGGAAATCATAGATGGAGTCAAAAAATTTGTGCTAACCTGGAAAATAAAGAAGAACTATCTGCATATCAGGAATGCTGAAATATATGAGTTACACCAATAAATACAAGAGAAGCATTCTGTAGTAAAAGGTTCCATTGAAGATTTCATTGGGAAAGCAACGGAAGTGCAAAATATGGGAAAAGTAGTTCAATTAGGTGTGGTCTTTTATGTATTGAGTAGAGGATTCCCTATGATGGACTACCCTACAATGATTGCATTATTGTATTTTTTGAAAACTTGAAACTATCCTAAGAGTCACTGGTCAATAAACAGTGGGTGGGAATGGGCTAAATGTCTTGCACAGGTTGAAATAGAAGATATGAAGGAATCTATAAAAAACTTAGATTTCATTGCATTGTCTCTAGATGAAGTTGCAGCAATTGATAATACTTTCTGGGTGTGAATGCATGTTTATACTATAAACAATCTTTATCGTCAATCATTTCTACTTTTTGTTGCTAAATTGAATCGTAGTACGACAACTAAAAACTTATATGAATTATTAAATACTACTTTAGTTGAATTTGGAGGTTTGGATAGCATGGAGATTGCCAAAAAAATTGGTGTGTGTTAGAAATAATGTTGCTTCGGTTATGCAAGGTCATAAAGGCGGTCTTTGCAAAAAGATCAATAATCATTTGGCACCCTATGCTATTCTCATTAATTTCATGGCCCATTGAATGAACCTAGCTTTTGGAATTGTTAGCAATTTTGGTTGTGTAAGTAAAGTGGAATCTTTGATCAAAGAGACTTACCAAAAATTCTATCAAAGTCCAAAACGAGTCCAAGAATTTTAAGACTTTGCTGCAGGACTTACTAATGGGAAGAAGCTTCTTAAAGACAATGATACCAGATGGATCTATTTGGATGGACCAACACATCGAGTAATGTCTGAATACCTGTCATTGCTTGGACTAATCCAGTCTGTGTGAGATAGATTCCCTCAGCTATATTCAAGTCTAACTAATGTTAAGGTATTCTTAACTTTAGCAGCTATTCTCCCCATGCTATAGGACATGAGAAATAATATTAAAAAAGGTTCAACAAAGAGCTATGTACATTGCAGAATATAATAATCTGCGTAAAATGACATGTAGTAGCCCGGATACTCTATACCAATTGTTACCATTAGATGAAACAAAGTTTGAAAAGTGGTTAGAAATCTCAGATTTGAAAAATCCTGGGAAGTTTTTACATATTGGTGCAAATGATGAGGTATATGCTAGGGTACATGGAGTTGACATACCAATGCAGTACTATGCCTACATCAACCCCAACTCCAACCCCAATGAAGCAAGAAGTGAAGTTGAATTAGAACCAAAGAAGGTACTTTCACGTGTTATAAGTGAAGCCTTAAAGAAGATCAAAGACTCTATGCTTGACTCTTTCAAGCGAGTTTGCTACAATCTATCATCAGAAATCAGATTTAGATTCCCTCTAGAGGAACTACTGGAAGCAACATCAGTTGTTTTTCCACAATATTGGTCTCTAAACAGTCCAACTAATTTTCAAAGAAGGATGACGACTCTGATTCAACATTTTTGCACACTTAAAGTAATCAATGGAGTCACAATAAATGGAATTTTAAATGAAACTCGACTAAGAGATCAATCGTACTCTTTTGCAAACATAATGAGGGAACAATATGCTATTATGGAGAACCCAAATGAAGAGAGAGTAGTAACAAAGCTTTGGAAAAACTTTGGTGAGAGCAATTAGTTGAGAGAAGCAATACCAAAATATTTCAAACTTACCAACTTATGTTTGACAATGATATTGGGTTCAATGGAGTCTGAGAGAGTTTTCAGTATTTTGGGCTTCCTTAAGTCAAAGGTTAGAAATAAATTACACAAAAATTTGGATAATTTTTTGAGGCTCTATAATTCTAGGTATGAGGTAGAAAGTTTCCCTAATGACAGGGCTGCCAGCATTTGGAGAAAGCGATGTCAAAGACGAGGGACTGCCAACATTTCAAACACAAGTGACAGTGGCAGTGGTGGTGGCAGTGGTTCATATCGTGATATTGAAAGTCAAAGCAATGAAGAAGATGTTAAATTTTGCATGCATAGTGAGTTTGACGTTGACAGTGAATCTAAAGAAAACACAACAAACAATGAAATGTTATATGCAATAAATGAGGAGGATTCTAATGATAGTGATGCTAAGCCGGTCTAGGTAGAATGGCAACTATAGCAGCTTCTCAACCTTCTGCATGAGTCAAGTAGTAGGCTAGTAGCTTTGATCTAAGACTCTACCTACTAATTAATTATGTAACATATTTGTAGAAGTTAATTTATAGCCTTCATTCATTGTCCCTTTATAGATGCTTAATTTTATTTATTTATTTTTGAACATGTTGATGTTACAAACTTTGTTCTTACATGTGGAGATTTTCATTGATTATATTTTTTTAACATGTTGAGATTTTCATTGATTGTATTTTTTAACATGTTGAGATTTTCATTGATTCTAGTTTCTTTAAAAAATTGTAACATAGTGCATTTAATAGAATATGCTCTATTTAAAACAAATTGTATTATAATTTATAATTACAAATCAGCCTGTATCATAATACATTTAACGATTGTCAATTTCAAACAATTACAACCCTTTGCAAATGAGTCAATGCCAAATTGCAATGATTGTGAATTCCTTTTTGCAGATACAAGGGAGCAACAATAGCTATAGGTCAGTTTTTAATTATATATATGATCAGATATGCTAGCTCTTGAGTCTTAATTCCTAATATGCCATAGTATGCTAGTGCCTAGCTACCCAACTATCTTGATATGTTGGCTCTTGATTCCTGTAACAATTAACATTAAGAAAATTTGAAATTAAATCCAAAATTTGAAATTAAAGAGTAACAAGTAACAAAACAATTATAGTTCTATCACTTACTAAGTTGTTACAGTGTTACTACTTAGTGCTATCAACTATTACTGCCACTGATAACAATAGTAACAATTTGAGAAGATGACCCAACTTCACTAAATTTCTTTAGGGTGCTCCATTCTGCATCATTTGGAAGCCCTCTTTTTTGAGGTTGTAGCTAATTAGTTGTAGTCTCATCAACAAAAAATACTTCTAAGAGATAGAATCATATGATAGGAGGAATCTATCTATAGCATCACTCATTGTTGATAGTGGTTTGATGCAACTTGCAATTCCCTCCAGAGTGAATTCTTCAAGCAATTCCCCTAAATCAAAATTCATCCTACCCTTCAACTTTTCATGTAATTTTTGTTTCCAATGAATTTGTTTTCTAAGTTAGCTAGATTTCGTAATCCAACATTTAGCAAGTTCACTACATTGTTATTCATCTTCATCAACTCTTTGGAAGCAGAATTGAGCGATTCACCAATTCACGTTACTTCTTCACAATGTTGAGAGATATTAAGGGCCATTACATAGGAATCCAAGTGGTTGTTTATTCCATGGTTTTCCAAATCCCTGTCACTGGATCTCTTTAGTTTATTGAGAACTTGGTCAGAAAGATCTTTTAAGGAACTAGTGAAGATTTGTCTTTTAGCCTGAAAATAAATTTTTACATTTTCAAAGACAACTCTAAGATTGCTATTTAAATCAAGCCATTCAACCAAACCATCACTGATCATCATTATTTTTTCCTAAATTTCTTTTTTGATAAGCTTAACTGTGTTTATTATAGTATCCTTCACATGATGGTATTTGGAAGAGGTCATTCTATTTTCTGCCATTACATTATCCACCTTTTTCTTCATTTTAGACATCTCTTTTTCACTCTTTTTCTGCATTTCCTCTAGCTGCCTTTGGCAATTAGTTGCTCTCTTCCTCTCATCCTCCAATTTCTTCTTCAAATCTTGGATTTTATTTGTAGTAGTTACCTCTTTTTTCTTCTTTTCCTCGAGTTCACTTTTCAAATCATGGATTGTCTTTGAAGTGGACTCTTCCTTTTTCTTCACACTGTCCAATTCCTTCTTCAAATCATGGAGACTCCTCTTTCTTTGTGTTCTCCAATTCCTTTCTCAAATTGAGGTTTTTCTTTGTAGCTAACTCCTCTTTTTTCTTTGCATTCTCCAATTCCCTCCTCAATTTGTGGATTGTGTTAGTGCTTGTAGTAACACTAGACTCTGTTCTCTTTACATTCTCCAATTCCTCCTTCAAATCACTAATAGTTTTTGCAGTTGACAACTCTTTTTGTTTCATGTTCTCCAATTGGTTATTCAAATTGTGGATTGTGTCTATAGTAGAGTCCTCTTTTTTCTTCTCATTCCCCAATTCCTTTTGCAAATTAAAAATCATACTTGCCCTAGAATCTAGTTTTTTCTTTTCCTTCTCCCATTCATCCTTCAAAATTTTGTTTTCCTTTGTAGTAGATTCCAGCTCAGTTTTCAATTGATTGATGACATGTGCACTACTCTCTATAGACTTGAACAATTGTGCAATAGACGCTTGTTCATTCTTAAATCTTTTTTGGCACTCATCCAATTCTTTAGTCAAATATTGCACTTGTTCATTCGTCTTTTCTTGCTAGATAATTGCCTCTGTAGGAGAAGATTTCTTTATCCTATTTTGCAATTCTTTGAACCTATTGTTTGTTGCTTTCTCCTTCACCTTCACATTATCAAGGTCTGCCTGTAACTTTTCTATTTGCTTTGTAAGCCTTTTGTTTTCCCTCTCCGCTTTCAGAATTGTAGAGTAGACCACTTTGTTGCTCTCTTTTGATATATTGATTTTGTCAACATTTTTCACTTTTTAAAAATCCATTTGAAGACTAGTAACTTGTATATCGTTACGATTTATTACATTTTGTGGTGGATTATTATCTCTACCCAGGGGCATAACAGCCATGAAGTTCATCATTTCATTGTTTGGATCATATGTTGGAAACATTCTGTTAGTAGATCCCTGACATTTGGCAATGGCATCACTTTTCAACGTCTTTATAATTTGCCTATTTCTTTTGCTTGTCTATTCAAACCTTGATGCAAACTCGTTCAAACTAAAACTCGAGTTTTCTAACACAATTGAGTGTTTGAAAGGTGAATTATCAACTGTATCATTGAATGTTGATGCTCCTTCATCTCCAGCTAAACTTACTCCACCTACAACTATATTTTGAGGATTGCCAACATACTGAAGATGGCCTATTCCAAATCCTAGCGTTTTAGGACTATTTTCAAGGTTTTGTACAGAAGCCACTAGTGCATACATTGCTGAAGTAACCACTGACATTTCTTGCGGTGTAATTGTCATAAGTTTTTTCTTTTTTGCACAAGGTTCATCCATGCTAGTGCCAGTGTCAGTGCTAGTTCTAGTGGGATCAACTACAATTGGATTTGACGATTTAACAAATAATGTATTGGGATGACCTTCAGAAGTAGAAGGTTTTTTTCCCTTTTTAGATGAATCATCTTCAATCTTGAAGCTTCCAATGATTGGTTTACTTCCTCTTTTGGGTGGGTCTGGTATTGGAACTGAATTCCAAATCCCATCACCACTTCCATCAATGGGCCCTATACCTACATAACCCATTTTTTGTATCATAGTTGCTCCTTTAACATATTTTTGTTTAGTAGAATCACTCATTTGAAGTTTAATAATATCTTTGCCCCTGGTTGACCCAAAATCCTTAATACTCTGAATGTCAGTATCAGACTGGAGGTCCTCCTGTCTTTGAATATCACTGTCACTGCAACTCTCAAGTTGATATAGTACAGTTGGATGCTCTTTATCCCAATAAGTGTTGAAAAGGTCATCCTCATCAATTTTCTCAAAATTTTCTGATGTCTTTGGTTCACCCAAATTTTGCCTCATTTTCCAAAACTCAGTTATCTTGGTTTAACACCACATTTCAGATATGCATGCCTCTTTAATTGCTTTTGGCATAGACTTCTTAGAATGTTCAGATGCTTTCTCGTACAAATTTAAGTATGTCAGAGGCCCTAATTTGTTTGACTCTGATATGTGCAATGTCGTAATTTAGGATGACAATTTTTGCATTGAAATATTATTTCTACTGCATGTTTCTCCATCTCTTTCTTAACCTCATCCCACAAATCCTTGTTTTTCAACTTTTATATCGATGACATCTTCTAGTGTTGATATTTGCTCACAGAGTTCCCATTGGCAATAAGTCTTATTTTTATTATGTTCAGTGGATCATAATTCCAGTGACTAACAAAATGAAAGCCAAAAAAAGTTACCAATTCATTTGCCACTTTGAAAGCCTTTCTCTCAAATGTGAGGCCTCCAATTGCAAAAGGCAAGGAAGGAAATATCATTTTCTTTTGTTGTCCACTAAAAATTTCATCTGTGCTCTCCATCTGCCTTACATATTCCAGTGAAAAAACCCTTTCTATAACATGCATTGGAATTTTGCAGGGTTCAACTGCTGAATTGTAAAACCTTAAGATAGTGTACTCTTCCATGAAGAACCAGTCAGCCAATTGAATCTGACTTCCCAATTGAATGCAATCTTTATAAGACACAAGCAATCTAGGCATTCTAGTGCCTATGATTTTTTGGTAAATAGGTGCCAAAAAGAAGTCTACAAAATGGTTGTAGTTTTTATTGTTAGTAGTCATCCTCATCTTATATGTCAACTCATATACTAGACTTGGTGTCTCTGATTTCTTCTGGGTTTTCTCATCAAACTTATAGACCTCAATATCAAGCTTGTTGTTCTCTGTCTCAAATATTGGGCAATGTTTTGCTTAAAGAAGGTAGCATAAGTAACTTGTGAACCTAAATGTCTTCATCTTGCATGTATTTGTACTTTGTTTAATCATTAGTAATTGTTGTTGCATAGATTCAACAATGTACCGAACAAAATCATATCTTATTGCTACATTGTCAATTGACTGACCTCGATAATGGATATTATAAATCATTTCAAGAACATTGGCCCCCACTTCCTTGTTACTGTCCAATCCCAAGCAAAATGATAACAAAGAAATAATATTCTGAACCCATGGCAGAAAAATATCATATTGATGAGGAGGCTTATGGTCTTTGTCCAGTGTAACAGTAACACTACTAGTGGATGCTGAGGGTATTAAACCCTTAATATATGAATCTTGAAAACTTCTTTCTAGCTTTTCATAAGCCTGAGCTAGTTT
The DNA here is from genome assembly GCA_028749045.1 of Cupressus sempervirens. Taxonomy (NCBI): domain Eukaryota; kingdom Viridiplantae; phylum Streptophyta; class Pinopsida; order Cupressales; family Cupressaceae; genus Cupressus; species Cupressus sempervirens. The sequence goes on from CM053789.1 coordinate 263,071,301, forward strand.
ATTCAAGTCAATATGCTTATTAGAGCTTTCTATTCTAAACCCTAACCCTAGGTCTAACAAAGTGAAAATTTCACTCTCAGTTATTGATAAAATTTCCTCCTGACTCTTTTGGTTTACAATTGCCTTTCTATTTTCATCGTAATTCTGAGCACATAGCATTACAATTTCAAGGAAAGGGAATACTTCGAGTATAGCGAGGTTTGTTAATCCAGTAACTAGAGCAGCTAGTTTATTTGTATATGCACTAATACTATTGTTATATTTGTAATAAATTCTTCCCTTCCAGGGATCTTTCCACTTACTAAAAAATGAATGTCTAATTGCCATGATTCCAGAATCTCCATGGATAATAGGATAAAAAATATCATGACATTCATCAGTGAAACCTAGGGTTTGTAGCACTTGTCTGAGTTGTATAATGGTGCTCTTTTCCTTTATGGGTGCACTCTTTTGGGAGGTTTTTGACTTTGTTTTGCCCATGCCTGGCTGCTACTGGTTATTAGATTTCAGACCCTATTCAAAATAATTGTAAAGTATAAACCTAAGACAATTAAAATCAAGATTTCTATTGCTACAAATTGCAATAGAATTTTTTTGAAAAAAATTAAATACCTAGAATTGAGATTGGATAATTGATGTTGTCATCTGATATCCAAGTTTCACACTTTTAGTCTTGAGAAATCAAAACACAAAATGGAATTTTGCTAGTCCTTGAAAATTTAAAATTTGAAAACCCTATGGCTATTCTATCGGACTCTCATCTTACAGTTCCAGATCTCTCAACGTCATACTCTAAAAAGGTAATACGTGAAGTTTAATAGTTAAAATGAAAGTAATAAGAAATGAATGGTTTTAACTTTTATGTACAATGTACACCTAACTATAATAAATTGTCAAGACTCAAAATCAATATTAAATAATGTAGTGATGTACATAAGTTACACATGTCACAATTCTAGGTGCATCTTGGTAGATGGGAAAGCATTCCCTAAATCAGCCCGAAATTCATCTCAGGTCGTTGATCTATAGACTATCAAATGGTTATTAAATTTATTATTGTTATTATATTATATCATTTAATATAATATTATATACAATATTATTTATATTATATTAAATAATATAATATAATGTTAATAATAATGACCATCTCAATCTGATAGATCGAGATTCATCCCAGGCCGTCGATGACTCCAGAATTATTATTATTATTATTATTATTATTATTAATTTTCAATATAATAATTATTGACTCGAGTCATCAACGAGCCAGGAGGAATTTCGGGTTGATTTGGGGAATCTTTTCCCATCTGCCCAGATTCATCTAGATTTCTCAAATCAACCTGAAATTCCTCCAGGGCCATCGATGACTCAATAGTTCTTATTATTATTATTATTATTAATATTTATATAATATAATAATAATATTAATAATAATAATATTATTATTATTATTATTTATTATTATTATTATTATTATTTATATAATATTATTTAAATATTAATAATAAAGTAATAATAATAACATTTTCGTTGATGACTCAAGTCATTATTATTATTATTACATTATATAAATATTATATGGTATAATATTATGGTCACGATTCCAGATGAATCTGGACAGATGGGAAAAGATTTCCCAAATCGGCCCGAATTTCCTCTCGGGCTGTCGATGACTCGAGTCATTATTATTATTATATTATATAAATATTATATGTTATAATTATTTATTATATAGTAGAACATATATTATAATTATTTATACTATAATATAATTATAGTCATATGATACAATCTTAACCATATAATAAAATATAAATATAACCCTGTAATACAATATAATAATATAATATAATATAATAATAAAAAATTTTAAAAAATATATAATGACCATCTCAGACAGTAGACTCAATTTGATAGATTGATGGCCCAGGATGAATTTCGGGCCAATTTGGGAAATCTTTTCCCATTTTCCCAGATTCATTCAAAATCATCACACGTGTCATGGAATCCATGATTATCTAAGATGGTCATACTAATTGTTATTATTATTATATTAAATTAATATTATATGGTTATAAATTATAATTATATTATAGTATAGTATAATTAATTATATTATATGTATATGATATGGTTATAATTAAAATTTAAAAATATAATTGCAAATGCTCTATTTTTATTCATATTTATTATTTAGTTTCAAAATTAAAATATAATATAGTTATAATATCTATAAATTATTAAAATTTAACATATATTGAAAATTTTGATAATTGTTTATAAACTATTCTTCATCATTTAAAACATTTCATAATGAAATAAAAGTTAGGAATAGGTGACAAGATAGGTATGAAATAAAAATTTGACACATAAATTTGAAACAAACTTACAAAGTCATAGAATGAGAAGAACAACGATTTGAGAAGCCAAAAACTATTGTTTTCATTGATAATATTTTAGACTGTACAATGTACATAATACTGATTCATAGCTTACATATTCAAAATAGCTGATTAAATCACTAATCAACCTAGTTTTACTATTTTGTAATTTACAAAAAAGGGCAGGGCCCAATCCAAAGAAAAATATAGATATCTTGAAAACATTGTTTTGGTAAACTTTTTTTCTAATCAAAACATTTTTTTGCCCTAAAGGGTCAAGGGAACAGGGAACTAGGGAACTAGGGAGGCTGGAAGCATGAGCGAGCTGAGCGGCCGAGGGATTGAAGCCTTTAATCAGAAAGGTCTTCAATTCTATTCGCAAGGAATCTATTGGAGAAGATGATGTCACTGAACTCGTCCAGCCATGTGAAGTCTGTCTCGCTGATGTCATCATCCAACAACAACCATTTTCGTAGAAAACTCCCTTCTGAGCCACGCCCACTTCCGATGGCAAGCTAGTTGCCATCTGTTCATACCGAAAAAGAAATGATGCTTATGTATAGTGCACCCTATGCCTTCCTCCTAACACTTGTCTGCTACATCTGCAAAAGGGATGCTAATACCTGGCCTCGGTACCTACTCGGCCAATACAATAATTTTGACATCATCTTCTAAAAATGCTATGTGGAAGCCTTAGCATGTCTATTTGCTTCCCTCCAAGGTTGAGAAGAGATGCGAGGAAGCGGGAGGTAATATTCGTGGACACACGGTACCTCTTATCATTTCTCAAGAATTCATGGTCGAGTACCATGTATATAGCATGGCCGATAAAAGGACTTCGACATCTACCTTGCAAACCATGGCAAGGACATCATTACGAATTTTTCCCAGAAAAGGCTTTTGCAGAGCCATATTAGTGCATTTCAGGCGAATTGGCGTATCCATGACTACGATTCAAGAAACTGAAAACTCTGCAAAGTGCAACTACAAACCAAATTTAGAATATGAGAAATGATATTGAAAGAGGAATTGAAGAGCCTATTTAATGGCAGACTACAGTTGCAACTTGCATCTAATTCTTTGGCATTCGTGATCTTCCATATCTTATTTTTTTGTATTCTTATTAATTTTCAAGTGTGTGAAATGCCAAAATGTGCTAACATTAATGTCAGATAGTCAATAGTGCCTAAAATGATTAATGATTTCTATGCAAACTTTTCCACGTGTCTCCATTCCGAAGAATTACGTGCGACTCCAAGTCTTTTCAAGCGAGTGGCCCTGAGACATTATTAATAACATAGCTAAGACAGTACACAAGTTGAAACTTGAAAGTGAGTACTCAACAATCAGTATAATCACTAGCCAATATATGTGCGAATTTCACTTTCAGATTAAATAATTTTTTAGTTTACCACTGAAAATTAGCCAAGACCATTATTATTCATTTTCGTACAAAACAAGTAATCTGCCTCTAACATTATTAATACATTTTTGGCAAGGGAAAAAATAGCCATCATTTATATATCCGTCAATGAAAAAAATATTAAATTCCCCACATTTAAAATGATTTTTGCTAGGGCAAGAAAAAAATCGCCAACATATAATATTTTATTTCCCTATATGGAACAAAAAAATTGCCCTTGATATTAAAATTTTCCTACCCCCAAGATGTTGGATTCACCAGCATTTTAGACCTTTTTTTTTCTGGAGGGTTTTCTTAAAGTTATCCCTAGTGATATTATGCCTAGGACACTGATCCAAATAAGATAAAAGAGGGATATTCCCCACAAACCAAAAAGAGAAATAAAAAGGGAAGTCAAGTAGAATATACAATGAAAGAAAGTTGTAGTAACATTGTATACAATGGGTTTGAAGACCTGTTCCTTTCCTTAGCCACAATGGTGCTAGAGTACTTACATATTAAAAGGTAATAAGATAGTCTCTCTAGATAGGGAACTTAGTCAATGGACATTCTTTAATGTCTTACACTTGTGAGTTTACTATAGCATACACAATTTCATTAGACCATGGTGAATTAAGAAACCCATAGTTTATAAGGGTCTATTAATCTTTTCATTATGAGTCTCTTTAAATTTGATTAGATTACCAATATATCTAGGCTAAATTAGTTATATAATTGTAGAAAATTATAAATAATTTTATATATTAATCAAGATTCTGTCTTAGTTTCTATCTCTCTTATTTTATAAACTATTTAGGATTAGTATATGAATTTGTTACTGATTTAACCAAGGTGTTGGTTACTTTTGAGAAACGCCATCGTTATAGTTTAAACTCGTCAGCTTAGTACTATAGTATGTGGAAATATCACATCAATATGATTTACTAAGAGCGTTCAGAATGCTAAGTAACCCATCTCTACCCTATCATCCGTCAGTTCCTAATGCATAAAAGATATAGCTAGAGTAGCGTACCCTTCAACTTGCATCTTTGCAGCCTTTTATGCTTTGGGACAGGAAACTGAAATGATAAATACATGTTATATTTATTTACAATTGTCGATTAGTTGTCAGAATTGGGTGGGAGTGTCGTTTCAAATTTACTTTTATACTTACGAGAACCAAGAAATTGTTAAGAGATTACCCCCAGAAAAAAGTATCTAGTTGTCTGTACTGAGATTTATAATTCTTTCACTTAAGTAAATTAAGAATTTAACAGACTTGAAACATAATATTTTAGGCTGTTGACCACCAAAACGTTCAATGCCAAATACTTAAACATTTTCTATGTAAAATAGTACCAATACCAGTCCAACCAAATAAATATTAAAAAATGGCCATCACATGACACCCTCAAACTTCCTCAGTGGTAGTGAAATCTGATTGTTGTATTCCTTATAAAATGTTGAATTTATTACAGAATATAAACCAAATTAGTCTATATATACTGTGTTGGGTATACAGAAATGTGACAACCACTGGCCTGTAGTGTCCTTAAGGTTTTTGTGTCACTCAAATATTTCCTTGTTACTTAAGCTTCTGTCCAGCGAAAAATGAGAATTAATTTCGCTTTTATTCTTTCATTGTCTTTGTTTGCTTGGTGTATTTGTCTTTCTGAATCTCGGCCTATGAAACTACCCAATACTTCTGTCATAGTCTCTGCAGTCGCTCCTGCCCCCGACTTTAGTGCTGGCTCACTTTTCAATCAGAATGAGATGGAGAACTATTTGGCGCCAGAGGAAAGCTTCAGTGTAAAATCTAAGGAGAGGGAAAATGGTGTTTATCTAACAAGTGATGATGATGTTAGTGGAGGAACACCCATCATGAACCACCAACAAGGCCATAGTCCAGGGGGTTGGACACTGAATGTACATTTATATCTCTTTCTTTATTAATTAGAAGAAGCTACCCTATATTGTACACCATCGGTCATGGATGGATCATAGCTCCAACATGATTAATAGAAATCCAGAATCACGGCATGTAATGCCCTGGGTGTTTTAATTTCATTGATAGATCCTGAACTGAATGGCAATATAAATCAAACTTATTCTTCTCATTTATGTGGCGCTAATATTGCAAGTATGAAATATGAAATTATTTTTGGGGTTCCAACAAAGACCTGTAGCTCGAAAATACCATCATGACACGTAATAAGTGATGTACAATAGATGAACAATATTCTTTAAATAGTTTTAATGCATTCTCTTCTCACTCTAAGCAAACGGTACTGCAATGTTAATCATGGAAATCAGAAACCGATACTCCTTTTTCATATAATTGCTGTAATTAGCTTGTACCATCCACCGTTGAAGGAAATGAACTAATTATTTTCTCATGACGATTTTAATTCTCCAAAAGGTTTGACATTCATTCTCTGAGGTTTTGACTACCTAGATATCATTAAAAATGTTTTCATAGCAGTTTATGTGTCCTGTTTTTGTTGTCGAACTGCTAATCTATGGCCTAATTTATATTCATGGGTTTAGCTCTGATTATGTAAAGTAAAATAGGGCTGAACACTTGCAAACCAGGCAATCGGAAAAAATGAGAAAACTTGGAAAGAACCAATGAAATAAGAGCAGCAAAAGCGAACGACCCTTACGAAAAGCATCAAGCAGAAGAACGGCCTTAACAGACTTCCAGTCTTGGTTTCATTCTTTTAACGCATCAAAGAGCCTCACTATTATGAAGTTTGATTCCCTTTCAGGATATAACCTGAAATCTAGACAACTAATTAGTAGCAATGTTTACCGCATTAAAGAGCCTTACTACTACTGATGAAAAAGCAAGTACTCGCATTAGATTAGGATATTTGGAAGGTCACAAGGATAACGATTTTTTTGTGGAGGAGCAGGAAAGTGTTCATAAAGAAACAAGGGATTTGAAGAGGTCATGGCTAAATTGGATAGTGCGCGAATCTCAGTAGATTATCTCATTTCTAGCCTGCGCTGACATACCATATGAGGACATTAGTCAAAGTTATCGGTGGACTAATAATGGGCTCGTTAAGTTTGGGCCGTTTGTGAGAGCTTTCTCATATTAAAGTTTGGAGATTTCATATTGGTTTAGATACCTGGTGTATGTGGAGGAGTTTCATTAAAAATGTTGTAAAATTTTTACATTTCAAATTGATTGCGAACTTTAAAGTAGAACACTTTAAGGGTTCATCACAAGGCACCTTCGTGGACCCGTATAAAGGCTGCCTCTATTCAATAAATAGAACATGCAAAAGCAGAAACTTCGAAAGAGATACTCAGACCATCTAACTCTTTATTTGCTAACTCGTCTACTTTTCCATTACCTTCTCTATAAATATAATTAATTAGTATAGATTTAGTAGATTTAGAGAAGTCCGCTTCATTAGAAAGTAAAGGTTCCAATTTTTAGTTATGCATTGATTGATTTAATAACTAAGTATAATCACCTTTCACTTCTAGATTTTCAATTCCAAGTCTTGAGCATAACCAAGACCATTTGAGATAGGCACAAAGCTGAGCCAGATTAGTGGAGGCTTTCTAGATAGCTCTAATTAGGCTAGCAATAACCTTTCGTTGACAATTATGGATGCAACAATCTATGTCAACTATACTTGAGTTTCCTCTAGAATCCCCATAAAGGTTTAGTTTATACCATCCTAGTGGAGAGGGATTCCAAATGTAGTTCTGTATATTTTGGATAATCTCCTTGCTTCTATTTTGGATCATATGTTCACAAAATAGGAGAAATTTTGATAATGCAAAGTTATAATTTAGGACAATTTCCTCTTTCATGAAGGCACCTTTTACGGATAATCAAAGGCTATCACTAAATGAATGTTCAAGAATTTTAGGAATTTTGTCCTAAAAAGTGTTAAGCAAGAAATCAAATTGGTAAAAGATGACTCAATTAAGAATTTACTATTACCCAACTAGTGTAGAATGCATAATGGTTTCCATTATGAGATGTCATGCACAATGTGCAAAGTTTCAATTGCACTAGTATCCAAACTAGTCCTCCAAGCATCGGTAGCAAAAAATATAGTAAAGTCAACTCAACCCATATGGAAATTTTAGAGCCTTAACATGAAAGGATTCAAGAAGCTGAAATAAGACAAGAAGAACATGCAAAAATTTAAGAAGTTGAAATAAAATAAGAACATGATATGAAATCAAGGATTCAACTTGGTAAAGCCATTTGAATAGTATACAAACGAGCAAGTATGGACCCTATCCTTTTATGGATCCAAGTCAAATAAAGGAAATGGAGCTAGTGTTGAAGCCATGAGGCCAACTAAAGAAATGTATTTGGAAGAAACTAGATTGCAATTCCCATGTACAAATAATGTGTTTGATTATGAAGCTTAAGTCATTGAATTACTCCTCACTATCCAAAAAGGTGCCAAAATCCTACATGTGTGTGCAGATTTAGACATAGTAGTTAGGCATGATCATAAGCAATGTACATGCCATGATAAAAGACTAAGTCATTATAAAAATAGAGTTTGGCACCTAATCAAATGGTTTTATTCTATCAACATTAAAAGGACAAGTCAGACAAAAAATCATGTAGAAAACTCTTTGACTTAATTCGTAAGTTCATTAGAACCATTAGCCATGAGTTGTGTAAAGAAATTCTTAATTGAGAAAACTACAATGTCATCACTTCTTCACAACATTACAAATTTCCATGTTTACAAAGACGATAAGCATATCCTTAAATTTATGATATTCTCAACGGTAATTTATGAAGAAGTGATTGATGAAGGAAAAAATCAATAAGCTTAGTTTGAAATTGATGTGATTGTGAATTTAAGGACAAACACCATTCCTAAGGGAATGATTAAACTAGAGAAATTTTTTATGTAGGCTAATTAAAAGCCCTTAAGTGTTAAAGTATATATAGGAGGGGATTGTGAGAAGGTACACTTGGGAACAAAATAGATGTCAACAATATCTCTATTGAGAAGAATTGTACTCCGACAAAAAAAATGAAATCTTAAAGCTTATGAAGAAATACTTCCATAGAAAAGGAAATATTGAAGCTTATGAAAGAAATCTCTAATGTGATTTCTTGGGGATAAAAAGATTTGAAGACACATTATACATACCTTGTCAAAAATACTATTCCACTAAATCCAAATAGTAAGCCATTTAGACAAAGACAGAGACTAATAAATCCATTTCTAGAACCCCTAATACACCAAGTTAGGAAGTTATTTCAGCTAGAATCATAATTTGAGTTCAACATTCAATATGGATTTCAAACCCTATCCCTATCAGAAAAGATAATGGAGAGATAAGGTTGTGTGTGCATTTTAGAAATCTTAATAGATCTTTAGAGAAAGAAAATTGTGCCCATTGCCATCACTTGGTCAAGTGATCATTTGTAGATGGGTATTTGGGATATATTCAAGTTATTGTAGGAGAAGAAGATATATTGAAATTTTCATTTATAGGTAAATAGGGGAATTTTACCTACAAAACAATGTCTATTGGATTAATCAATGAAGGAGACACTTTTTAAAGGTTCGTGGATTATGCTTTCAAAGACTTGATGGGGAAATGCATAATCATATACATGGATTATCTCATAGTTTTTTCTTGACTTTGAGAAGACCACATCAATAACTTGAAGAAAATATTCCAAAGAAGTAGAAGATATGAAATTTTCTTAAATTCAATGAAATGCATTTTTTTTCACTGAAGGAAACTTGTAAGGACATCTAATATTAGGATGGTGAATCTCAATTAATCCTTAGTGCTCTGGAGCAATATCAAAGATAGGATGACTAACTAGTAAGAAATAATTGAAGTCATTATATTGAAAAATAAATTTTGGAAGGAAGTTCATAACTAGATTTGTATAGATAGTAAGACTATTGAAAAACATTTTAAAGAAAAGACAAAAAATAGTTTGGACACCTATAGGAAAATGACATTCAAGGACATACATAATATTTTTTGGAAAGGCCTTATTTTTCTTGGCCTAGATTACATCAAGCCTTTTTATATATACTCCATTTCTTGATAGCATACCTGCATAGTTGTCCTAACCCAAGATGATCAAAATGAACATCCTGTCACATTCATGAGTTAATCATTAGAAGGTGCAAGATTAAGATATTGAAATGTTTAGGAACAAGATTATCCTTTGGTAGAGGTGATAAAAATTTAGGAAATTATGTTCTAAGAAAAAAGTTATGCATGATAGTTCCTGATGTAGTAGTGAAGCAATTGGCAATGCAGAACGAGTTAGGAGAAAGAAGAGGGAAGTGGATGAAAATCATTGAAGAGTATGACATGGAGATACAAATTATGAAGTTAGTATGATCAAAATCTTTAACTCAATCCCTATCTATAACTAGTCTTGGGTTAGTGTAAGTAATGTATATGTTAAAATAGGCATCCCCAAATGAATGGTACAATGATATTGTTTTCTACTTGCTAAATCATAAGTCCCCATAACACTTGAATTCTCTTCAAAAGAATTCATTTAAAATAAAGAGTCAATAAATTATTCTTAGAGGACTTGTTTTATATAGGAAGAAACATGATGGGGTTTATCTAATATATATTGGAAACAAGGAGATTGGACACATCATTGAAAATTATCATAGTAAATACAGAATTGGTCATGGAAGTGGTTTGGCTATGGCTCATCAAATTTCAAGGGAAGGTTAATATTCTAAAGTATTGTTTAAGGATACTTATGAACATGTGAAGACTTATCACACATGTTAGAGATCTAAAATACATGAAAGCAATCCTATGATGCCATTACAACCTTTTATTGAAGTAAATCCATAATCAAGATGGGAATTAAATTTCATTGGTTTCATCAATCTACCATCTTTAGGACAACACTAGTACATCTTGACTATGATAGATTATTGAATTAGATGGATCAAAGATCAATCACTAAAAAATACAACTACCAAGGTTTTCATCAAACTCCTTGAAGTGAATATTATTACTAGGTTTGGATATACCCATACATTAGTATGTGATAATGAACTTGCATTTAGATGTTTGAATTTTTTAACTTGGAAATTAGACTATGGGACAATATTGAAGTTTAAATCAAATCATTAATCATAAGGTATGGAGTAGAGAAATCAACAAAAAAAATCTATTTAGAGAAATAAATTATTTTTTGGGTAAAATTACAAAGTTGTGTCACCTTTCAAGCTGACTTATCTGAATGACTAAATTTGAGTATTTCTATCTAAAATAAATTTTGTCAAACATATGGTCTTATATAAAATCATTCTATCTAAGTCATATATGCTCTCACACTTTTCCAATTGGAAATATTTATTCAATGCATGTTTTATACTAGTTTGTAACCAATTACTAAAGGAATAAAATTATTTTAGAAAAATGACATTTCAATAACTCTTACTATTTTTTATGATATTTTTTTAATAACATATAAACACCATTTTATATAGCTGAAAGTCACGAATATTCTCATATAGATTTTATAGTGTTTTAATTAGATATAGTATATTGTAATTAAAAATTCTACAAGCATGTATTTTAACACTCGAAAAGATGTCAATTTTGAGAAAGAAAAAAATATTAAATCATATCACAAAAAAATAAAATTATACTACATTCTAGAGGAGAGAGTCCTCTTCTAGAATGTATAATTTTTTTTTTGGTTAGAGTAGATTTGTTTTGAAAAGTATGGTGGGAGATGAAAACTATCGATTTCAGGTGATTTGAAATTTGAATCATTATAAAAGAGAAAATATAGGTCTAAAGCCTATTTTTATTTTGGATTCTTCTAGCTATATATGTTATCTATAACATAGTTTTAGATCAAAGGAAAATAAATTTATTTCCATATAGTTTTCTTGTGGAAACTAGACCCCTAATTTTTTTCATTTTCATCAACTAAAAAATTACCTATAAAAATTAGGAAAATACATCAATTCTAATTCCAAATAATTATTCAAAATTATAATCCTAAACTTATTCCATTTCTACACATTGCATTAGTTTACTTCATTTTCAAATTCTAAATAATAATACCAATTTTATGTCATTGAAGTTAAACAATTACCCTTTTGTTAGCCTTTTGCTTCACAAAAGGCTGACACAAGTTTATGTTTTTACCCTTTTAGACAATATCCTAGGAATCAATATACAAACTAAGATTTTCACTTCGCACAAATAGACTGAGAATCATGATTATATCATTTCTTCTATGAATAGGATCCAATTTTTCCTATCCAATTAAGGATACTAACATTATGGTTCATGCATGAATATATGGAACGAGAGCATAGAGTGCATACATGTTTGGCTCAAATATTTCTATAAAGAAAAGAGGGATGCAACACTAGAAAATTTTTCCAAAAATCAAGGTTTAAGAAATGGTTTGACAAAATGGCCAAGGTTAAAGAATTTCAAATCTTAGGTTTTGTACTTAACTAATATAAGGGACATGAAAAGAAAGGTGGACATGTTGCGTTTGACAATTATTGAAGGGTCCTTATCAAATTTTTTTAATACTACAAGATAATGCATTCAAGCTAAAGACTCTAACAAGAAAAGTAGTCATATTTCCTAGATCAACAAGAAATTCCCCAAGCAATATTTGTGCCCTCAAGTTTCCATTTAGAATCCTACTTTGTACATTTTGTTCTACATTTTTCTTCTTGCCCTGTTTTGGGTTTCTTTTCTTTGGTAATTTCCATGCATTTTGGTTTTTCCATGATTTTTGGTTTGTCTCCTCGATTCTTTTTTTTTTTTGCTTCCCTCTCCCTTGTGGAAATTTCTTTGAGTTTTTGTTTTCCCTAAGCTATCTTTCTTATGTGGTTTGGTTTTATTTTATTTCTCTCTTGTTTTTTAGTTTTGATTTTTTATTTTTCTAGGTAGTGCATAATTGTGATAGTCTCTTTTTACAAAAGACATGGTGTGATTTGGTTATCTCATTTATAAATTACACTAAGTTTTATTTGTCTCATTTTCTAGATAAATACACAACGAAGAGCATTGGAATCTTAGTGGTCTGTCTTATATTTTTATTTTGTTGGAATTAATACTTGACTCAAAAGGTTAATCCCATATTGTGTTATGACACCTAAACTCCAAGATTGTAACATATTTGACACCTAACTACTTCTCCAAGTTAATCTAAGTCTTTATGGGAAAGGTCATTTCTTATGAAAATTTTAAAATCTTTGTTTAGCCCTACTAAAACTCCAAAACCCACAATGAGCTTCACTTCTTATGAGCCAAGAGAAAAAAAATAAGAAATGCAATATCAACTGAAAATGAAGATAAAGATAAAAGAAAAGACAAAACAAAGAAATTGGCTTTTGTAGATACATTAAAATCTCCATAGGTGTTCTAAAAAATAATTTACCAAAAGTGAAGCAATATTTGTGTTAAAAATAGATTGATACAAGTATGATAATGTGTTTCAACCATTGTTTTGTTAGTGATGTCAAACTTGCTACTTGCTGCTAAAACAATTGCTTAGATGATATGAGTACTATCATTTGTTTGGTTGATGAAGAGGATTTGATCTAATGAAGTAACAATAACACCTAGAGGAAACATTGAGTTATGATATGGAAAATAAGTACAAGTATCAGTTACGAAAGTGATATTATCATGCATTGATAATATACTTAAGGTTGCAAAGGATGGTTACACTAATTAAGTTCAAAAAAACAAGTTAAAAGAAGTATGTTTACCAAGATCAACAATCTGCACAATAGGTGCTAGGAAAGGTTAGTGTCAACCAAGTGGAAAATCATTTGGAACTGAGTAAAGTCAATTTTAGTGTAAGCCAAGTGAAATAGTGTAAGCTAATTAAATTTTGGTTCATATCGAGCACCAATAAACTTTAGCTCATGCCAAGTGTTTTGATAGTGCATGATCAGCAATGTAGTATGTGTTGAGCATCATAAGCCAATTAATGCCAAGTGTCAACATTATGAGAAAGATCATGAATTTGATGAATCTAACCTAACAAGTTTGATTTCTTGGATTGTGTGAACTATGCAGAAGATAAGTTTGATGAGCAAGTGGCACAAAATTCAAGATGAACCATTTTGAGGCAAATTCAAAGTGGATGAAAGGAGAAGTTTTTGGAAGGTAGTGAAATGAAATGAGGGGTAGATTCTTTGAATTCTACCTAATCCTAAATTGGGAAATGTAGGATGAATGGAAAAATATCTTAATTGTATATTTGTAAAAATGGTTGATTAGAAGAAAAGGTTGTAATGTGTGAGAACCTAAGACAAGGAGTATAGGGTATTACTTCATTCATCAACCTAAGAAAAGAGACTTCATTGGCAAGAAAAGAAAGAAGAATTAAGGATATAGATGCTTGAAGGGTGAACAAGCTATTAGAGTTGAAGTTTGTGAATGTCAAGCAAAATGGAGGACTGAAATAGAGATCTGTAATTTGCAAATGGAGTTGTAAGTTGTTATCAGATCAAGCCTTACTATTACTTTCTAATCATTGTACTAGTCTAGGGTAAATCCTTTGAATTAATATTGACATAATAGTTATTTGTAAATCCATTACTCGGGTGACATTCTAAGTGAATGATCTAAATTCCTCTAATAAGGCTCACTCCCAATAGGGAGATTGAAATCCTTTAATTAGATCACATATAATAGTATGCATTGTAACCTTTAATAGGGTTGGGCTTTCGTAAGGCATCACTTCAGAAGAGTGAGAATGAACTTAGCATGTTACAAGTGTTTTTCACCAAATTGGATTTCCATTTTAAATCATTATGTTAAATGTATTATTGAATCTATTATGTTTCATGCTTACATTTTTGCAAAGTTGATTTGACAGTAACCTACAATTTTGAGTGATTGTATGATCTAATAGATGCATGCATGATGAAAATATTTTATGGATATGGGTTCACTAAGCTATGAAAATTTATAATTGTACATCTAGACCTTGAGTGACTGATTCACTCCTCTCAGTTATTCTAAAGAATTCCAAATTTTAGTATCAAATCCATCTACTTAAGAGGACTAGTTTGAAGGTACTAAAAGAAAAAGATCAAGATGTCAAAAAGAGAGGTACCTAAGCTTAATAGAGATAACTTTCTTGGATGGCAGTGTGATGAAGCTACACCTAGGAGATTTTGGAGATCATGCACAAACTACCATTGTTATTGAGCATGTCACTCTTGTTGGAGTCCTAACTGTTGAAGATTTGAAAAAGAAGAAAAAACACTACGAGGAAATGTTGGAGATTGTCTCTACCCTAAGTTATGTTGTGTTTGATGATATCAATGATTCTAAGAGTGCAAAGAAAATGTAGGATGCTCTACACACTATATATGGAGGTGAAAAAAATTTTCTAAGAGCCAAAGTTGAGAGTCTTAAAGGTAAGTTTGATGATATGAAAATGCATGAAGGTGAGAATATTTTTCAATATTTCTCTAGGATAAAAGATATTGTTAATGCACTAAGAGGAGTTACTGGTAAAATAGATGATGATACTATACTAAAAAAGGTTTGAGAACATTGTTGCCCATCTATGCTATTAGAGTTTCCTCAATACAAGAACTAAGATGTAGAAAATGATCTGACTCTTGATGGTTTAGTAGGTAGGCTCACTAATTTTGAGCTATCTAATTTTGATAATTACAAACCTAAAAATATTGAATCTTCTTTCAAAGATAAGCTATCATTGAAGGAACCTAATGAGAAGAAGAAGAAAAAGACAAAATATGTGTCCAGTGACAATGATACAGATGAGGAAGATGTAGATCAACTTGAAGACTAGCAAGGAGATTTCATAGAGGTAAAGGCAAGTTCAAAGGTAAGTTACCTATCATGTGTTTCAATTGTAATGAGTTTGGTCATATTGCTGCTAGATGTCTAGAGAAGAATAATTATAGAACTCGAGACAAGTATAAAAGCAGAAGAGATGAAGACAAAAAAGATTACAAAGACAAAGGAAAGAAGTCTTTCTACATTTCTGAAGAGGAAACAAAAGACGGATCTAATGATCATGATGATGAAGTAGTGAATGTTGCAATGAAGGATGAATATGATGAGGATGAGGTAATTGCATTTCTATCTTGTGTAAACAAGAATGACAAATAGAAAATTGGTAGTGGGTGCTCATATTGCATGACTAGAGATAAAAGTAAGTTCATTACCTTAAATTATTATGATGGAAATAGAGTAAGACTTGGCAATAATGCACCTTATCTAATAAAAGGAAAAGGTTCTATCAAGTTCACATAAAAAAAAAAAGTGACAATGCTTATTATGTTGAAGGACTTAAACATAATTTGTTGAGTGTTTCAGAATAGAATAATTTAGGTTGTAAGGTTGAGTTTGAGAATAAAATTGCTAAGATATATGATACTGCTGGAAAACTAATTGGAAAAGGTGATCAAACTAGCGATAATCTATTCTACCTTGATATAGAGGATCCTACTTATTTAGTGGTAGAAATTGATGATGGTTTTCTATGGCACAAGAGTTATGTTATGTTAATTTTGATAACTTGGTTAGTATCAGTAACATGGGAAGAGTTAAAGGTTTGCCTAAGTTGAAGAAGCTTGATAATATAATTTGGAAACAATGTCACTTAGGCAAAATGAGAGAGTCAATTTTTAAGAGTAAGACTCATACCTATAAAAGAATATTAGATATTTTTCATAATGGCTTGTTTGGACTAGTTGAAGTGAAAAACTACAAAGGAGACAATTTTATTATGCTACCTATTAACGATTATTCTAGAATGATGATAGGTATGTTTCTAAAGCAGAAATCTGATGCTTTCCAAATGTTTAAATGGTACTTCACAAGAGTTGAGAAGGAAATAGGTAAAAGTCAAAAATGTTTGAGATCTGATAGAGGAGGAGACTTTACATCAAATGAATTTGAGATTTTTAGTAATGATAGAGCAATCAAAAGATAGACATCTACTCCTAGAAGGCCTCCACAAAATGGAATTATTGAAAGGAGGAACAAATCTATAATAGAATATGCTAGGACACTCATGATGGAGAAAAATGTTTCTTTGAAATATTGGAGAGAAATCCTAAGTATAGCTATCTATACCTTGAACCATGTACAAGTCAAGAAACATACTCATTTAACACCTTTTGAACTATGATATGGATACTCACCCAATGTAAAATATTTGAAGGTACTTGGAAGCAAGTGTTATTTTTCTCAACGATTTTAGGAATGGTAAGCTAGATGAAAAAAGTGAAGAAGATTTATTCCTTGGTTATTCCACAAGAAGTAAATCTTATAAGTGTTTAAATACTAATACTAAAATGTTGCGAAAAGTGCAAATGTAAAATTTGATGAATATACAGAAGTATATGAGGTTGATCCTATGAAGGAACCAAAAGAATAGAAATTATTTGTATACTTTTATGAAGGTATGCCTACTGAAGAAGATGTTGTAAATCAAGTTGCAAACCAATAGCAAGTTTTAGTGACTATTGAGACACATACAATGAATGTCAAGTTACATTCAAGTTGCAAGCTATAGAATAAAGTTGAGGCACATTCTGATTTTGAGATCAGTGTACATGAAAGAGATGTTGAACTACCAGATAGAGATTTACATAGTGATTGAGAAGTTCAGAGACCAAATGAAGAAAATAGAGTAGAACCAAGATTTTCTAAGTATGTCAAGGGACATCACCATGTTGTACAAATCATTGGAAATAAAGATGCTAGACCAATGACAAGGAATAAGTTGAGACATGATACATGTTTGCTAAGCACACAAGATTCTAAAACAATGAAATATGCCTTAGAGGATGTGAACTAGAGTAAAACCATGAAAGAAGAGAATGAACAAATTGAGAAAAATAAGACATGGACTCTAATTCCTAGACCAAAAAGATAAAAATGTGATTGGTGCTAAGTGGGTATACTAAAACAAGTTAGATGAAAATAGTGAATTCATAATGAAAAAGGAAAGATTAGTTTGTAAATAATATGCACAAGAAGAAGGTATTGACTATGGAGAAAATTTTCCTCATGTTGCAAGGTTGGATGGAATAAGAACTTTTCTTATATACTCTGCATACAAAGATTTCAAATTTTATCAAATGGATGTTAAGTTTGCATTACTAAATGGTATATTAGAGGAAGAGGTTTATATAGAATAGCCAAAACGATTTGTTGGTCCTAACAATAAAAACATGGTATGTAGACTACACAATGCTACATCGCTTCATAGTTATTTAGTGAGGATTGGATTTGAAAGGACTGATGATAAGAATAATTTATACTTGAATATAGAGAAAGGAAAATGTATTTTGTGATCTAATATTTTTATTGATGATATCATGTTTGGAGGTCAAGATACTTTATGTAAGGATTTTGCAAATGAAATGAAGACAAAATTTGAATGTCGACATTTGGAGAGATCAAATTCTTTGTGGGATTGCAAGTACATCAGATGAAATATAGTATATACATCACTTAGTCAAAGTATGTTAAGGAGATATTCAAAACTTTTAGATTAGAAGATTCAATTCCAATAAGCACACCTATGGTGATAGGACATAAATTGTCAAAGAATGACAGTTCAGTTAAGTGGAGTCAAACATTATATAGGTCTATAATTAGAAAATTACAATATGTAGTACATAGAAGACTTGATATTGTATTATTTGTAGGGATAGTTGCAAGATTATTTGCTAATCCTAGGGAGAATCATTTGATGGTAGTAAAGAGAATAATGAGATATTTAATAGGAATAGAGGTCTATGGTCTATACTGCAGGAAAAATTAGAAATTTGAATTGAGGGCCTATATTGATACTGATTTGGCTAGAAATATTGATGATAGAAAGAGCACGAGTGGAGGAGAATTTTTCCTAGGAAAAAGTCTGGTCACATGGAAAACAAGAAACAAAACTAAATCTCTCAACCTATTGCTGAAGTTGAATATATTGTTGTTGTAGTAAATTGTACAAACATTGTATGCAGCAAATAGCTACTCAAAGATATGAAGGAAGAAATCACAAAACCTATGATACTTTATTGTGATAATACAAGTTCTATAAAGATATCAAAGAGTCCTATGATGCACACAAAGACCAAGTACATTGCAGTCAAGTATCATTACTTTAGAGAGTTAGTTCAAGATAAAGAGGTGAAGATAGAATATGTTAACACAAAATAGAAAATAGCTAATATCTTCATAAAAGTATTGCCTAAGGATGCTCATGAGTATCTAAGAGCTAAACTAGGGGTTATACCCATATCAAAGGCTATCTAAGAAGCATAAGGAGTTCCTTGCATCAAATGATTTGGTTGACATATGTTACACATTGATGTAGTGGATCTTACTTTAGGAGCTACCTAAAGTAATTAAAGAGATCAAACTAAAAATTAGTCACAACATAGGTAACTAAGGGAGAGAATGCAAAGGGAGATGATAGTAAACACAGAAGAAACATGAATACATAGTAAGAAGGAGTTAATGACAAAGGAGAAATAAGAAGTGATCTAGATGGAGTCATTAGAATGCATTGATTGATTGTTTGTTGGTCAAAACATAATTTTTTTAAACCTATTCAAAAGATGAAAGTTGTTGATAAAGGGAGAGATTTCAATACAAGGAATTATTTTCTTTTTGTTAGTTTGTTGGTTGTACTAGTTAAGTTTGCTTAGTTTGTTTTACCTTCAATTCCAAAAAGGGAGATTGTTTAAAATAGATTGATACAAGTATGATAATGTGTTTCAACCATTATTTTGTCCCTAATATCAAACCTGCTACTTACTGGTAAGATAATTGCTTAGATGATTTGAGTACTTTCATTTGTTTGATTAATGAAGAGAATTTGATCAAATGAGGTACAATAGCACCTAGAAGAAAGGTTGACTTATGATATGTAAAAGAAGTACAAGGATCACTTAAGACAATGATATTATAGTGCATTGATAATCTACTTGAGGTTGAAAAGGATGGTTACACCAATTAAGTTAAAAAGAACAAGTTAAAAGAAGTATTTCTACCAAAATTAACAATTTGCAAAGTAGGTGCCTATCAAAGTCAGTGTAAGCTGAGCAAAAAATTAGTTGGAGCCAAGAAAAGTTAATTTTAGTGTAATCCAAGTGAAATAGTGTAAGTCGAACAAATTTTAATTAACCCCGGATACTAGTAAACTTGAGTGCATGTTGAGTTTTTTTACAATGAATGCTAAGCAACATAGTATGTGTTGAGCATCATAAGCTAGTTAATGTTGAGTGTCAACTTTATGAGAAAGATCATGAATTTGATGAATCCAAGTTGATAAGTTTGTTTTTTTGGATTATGTGAACTATGTAGAAGCTAATCTTGATGAGGTGGTGGTACAAAATTTAGGATAAACCATTTTGAGGTGAATTCAAAGAGGATGAAAGGAGAAGTTTCTATAAGGGAATGAAATGAAAGAAGGGGTAGATTCATTGAATCCTACCTAATCCAACCTAACCCTAAAATGGACGATGGAGGATGAATAGAAAAAAATCTTAATTCTTTATTTATAGAGATGGCTAGTAAGAAAGACGAGGATTATATGGTATTTTTTCATTTACTAACCTAAGAGAAGAGACTACATTGGTAGGAAAAGAAAAAAGGCTTAAGGATATATATGCTTGAAGGGTGAACAAGCTATTAGAGCTAAATTATGTGAAAGCCAAGTAGAATGGAGGACTAAAATAGAGATCTATAATCTACAAATGAAGTTTTAAGTTGTTATCAGATCAAGCCTTACTGTTACTTTCTAATCATTGTACTAGTCTAGGGTAAATCCTTTGGATTAAGGTTGACTTAAAAGTCATTTGTAAACCTTTAATCAGGTGATATTCCAAATGAATGATCTAAAGTCCTATTCCAAGGCTCACTCTTAATAGGGTGATTTAAATCCTTTAACTAGGTTGGCCTTTTATAGGGCATCACTTTAGAAGAGCAAGAATGATTATCATGTTACTGCTGGTTTTTCCCAAATTGGGTTCAACATTAAATCATTGTGTCAAATGTGCTATTGAATCTATTATATTTCATGTTTACAAAGTTGATTTAATAGTAATCTATAAGTTTAAGTGATTGCATGATCTAATTGATGCATGCATGATGAGAATGTTTTATGGATATGGGTTTACTAAGATGTGAAAAGTTTTAATTTTACATCTAAACTTTGGATAACTTATTCACCTCTCCTCTCAGTTATTCTACAAAATTCCAACAATTTGTTACTTTTAAAGGGAGAACTCAATCAAGGCTATGGATGCTTGGTTAATAATGGGGCAATGTTTAAGATGCTTTGGGAGTCAAGTGGAACTTATAACTTGTCATGATTACTCCTAGGGTTTTAGAGTGGTCTTGTCACACACTAATTAAGGTGTTTTTAGTCAAGAATTTTAGCAATACAATTCAAAAAGCTTGAAGAATAACTGCATGTAGAAACCTATCACAAAGAAGAAAATGACAAGAAGAGGCAAATATTTTCTCTAAAAATATGCAAATTATATTCTCATAAATGAAAAAGATAGGAGATAATTACAAAAGATCAATCCTTATACAAGGAGATCAAAACCTAATAAAGGGTAACCTAAAAAGGAAAAGCCCTTTAATAATTACTAATTAATTATTAAATATGAATGCATACATGCATAAAGTGAAATCTTAAGAGGGAGAAAAGGTTATTTAATAAATGAAATGAAATTAACTTTTTTCTCTAACACCCCCTTAAGTTGAGCAATAATGTAGCTACAAACAATGTAGAAAGAGTAAGGAGAATACAATGCAATGCAAAAAGAAAACTTAGATCCCAGCAAAAATATATGATGAGGTACCCAATCACAATCAAATCTCTATGAAACAAAGGAATAGAGAAAAATTAGTGGGAAAAACCCTACTCCAAAAATAGATAGAAAAGAATGCTCAAATCAAACATATCAAGAGAATCTCTCAAGACCATAAGTATAATGAAATTCTACATGATAGAAGCTTGAGACTCCATAGCCACCCTACAATGGTAGAACTTATATGTCAATGAACATACCAATGTTGCTCCAATATGAAGGAGACAAAGGTAGTGGGCAAGGATCATAAAACCCATGTATGTAAGGTGCAAGTGGAAGTCTTAGCTAATACTCAAAGGAGGAAGCACAATAATCCTGAGATGGAATCTCTAATGGAGGTGGGATAACATGTATTGAATCTATCATCTAAGAGG
Organism: Cupressus sempervirens; assembly: GCA_028749045.1. Lineage (NCBI taxonomy): Eukaryota > Viridiplantae > Streptophyta > Pinopsida > Cupressales > Cupressaceae > Cupressus > Cupressus sempervirens. Next base: position 263,093,325 of record CM053789.1, read on the forward strand.
AGATGCATGTCCTCTGATATATCCCCAACAACTCACTAGGTAGCTTGATGATTGGAGCTATGGTATGAGGAAATGCTAAAGAGTAATCTTGTGCAAGAGATAGAATAAAAAAAAAGAGGTGGATGTGTAGAAGCACAAAAATGGTCTCAGGAACAACACATAAGTTTAAGCAACCTAACTTCACCTTAGTAGACTTTCACAAAAAAAGAGTGAGTCTCTGATAGTGGAGATGGCGGACCAAAATTTTAGAAGGAATATAGGTAGGATAGCAATAATATCACATGTCTCACTATCTCAGATGTGCATTGAATCTTGTGCAAACTCAATTTTCTTCCTTATCCCATTGTGTGCAATTAGATAAATTGAGAGAAGGTTAGAGAAAAAAGATGGAACACAAAGTACATCATGAAATGTACCATCATCAATGTAAATAGAACCTTTCTTATATAAAGTCATAACATTATTACTCCCCATAAAAATGTGTGGAGTAGGAGAAGCCTCAAAAGAAGAGAAAAAATCATAAGAAGATGTCCTATCCTATGAAGCAACTAAATCTAGTAACCATCTAGAAGAATACAAAATAGTAGTTGCACATAGTGCATGACCCTTTACTATCTCTTTACCATCTGACTGAAATGATGATGATGATGAAGATCTATGAGAAATAGAAGGAATATTATTGTTTCTTTTTTGAAGTAGAGATGTCAAATAGGAAATGTGTTTGGCATAGACATCTAACTTGTAATAGAAGTGTGACTTGTCATGATTAGGCTTATTAGAATAAGCACACTTTGGTCTTTTTGGCTTTAGTTTACCCCATTTAGGAGGAGGTGGTCCTGATAAAATGTGAGTGCTAAGTCAATCTTAGACTCTGTAGAATGAGATTTATGTGTCTTCTCCTTCATCCCTAAAGATGGCCAAACTACCAATTCATAATTGTGTGAGCTTGTGAGAGAATCCAATTAAGAGAGCTTAGCTTTCTCTCAAGTCGAACAATAAAAAAAAACCTCAAAGGAAGGCATGGTAAATATATTACCCAAAGCATATTTTCTAGAATAGAAGGTATAAGTAAAAATTTGAAAGTATCTAAGAAGCTTAGAAAGAATCATGTATTTGCACTCAGTACTAGTCTTGGTGTTGCCACAACCTTGTAATAAAGATCTTTGTTGATTAAACTTCATCAAGAAGTCATCAATAGAAGCAAATGAATCTCGTACAAGAGAGGTAAGCTATGCCTCAATATAAAGTCCCCTAAACTCTTTCACTATACCAAACAAGCCTTTAAGCTTGGTCCACATAGCTAGAGAGGCATTGCACCTATCAGGATGAAGATGCATATTGTTAGATACCTGTAAATAAATCAACGCCATTGCCTCATCCATCTTGTTCTTATGGTGCATGATCTCAAAAGACCTCTCTAAAATTGGTTGCATGATATCTAAATAAGACCAAAACCCTTTTAACTATAGAATCTATGTCATCAAAGTGTTCCATGTGTGATAGTTATGAGGGAATAGAATTTCTAGATAAGAAGAGGTTTCAGTCATTGTTTTACAAGGTGTTGTATTGTTTTTTGCAAGGAAAAAAAAGACCAAATTCTTAAAGTACCATGTCCACTCAATATTACTCCAAACTGACACTAGATCTGGAAAGTAGACAAGAAATTATACACTTTTTAAAAAAATAGCACTAGAATATGAGTCCATATTAGCCTAAATAAAGCCTTTGAAGTTGCAAAAATCAAGATTTGCAATTTTTATAAACATTCAAGAAAATAGATTACAAACAACCTACAACAATGCATAGATCCCAAAATTCTACCATCCCAAAAAAGGATTGCTAGTAAATAGGACTTCGTATCATTAATTGAAAATCACCTCTATAATTATTTTTTTCTGAATCACCACCACCACAGCTACAAAAATCAAAGAAAAAATTTGAAAAAATATCAAATTTGTTCTATCAAACCCTCTTTCTCTTTTATCTCCAAATACCAAACAAGCTACAACAAATATGCCTCTGATACCATTAATGGTTTGTGCAATACAAATCCACAAAGACTAAAGAATATCTGCATGTAAAATCCTATAACAAAGAAGAAAAAGACAAGAAGAGGCAAGGGTTTTCTCTAGAAATATGCAAATTATATTCTCAGAAATGAAAAAGGTAAGATATTATTACAAAAGATCAATCCTTATAGAAGGAGATCTAAATCCAAAAAAAATGGTAACCTAAAAGGGAAAAACCATTTACTAATTACTAATTAATTTTTAAATGTGAATCCATAAGTGCATAAAGTGAAATCTTAAGAAGTGAGAAAAGATAATTTAATAAATGAAATTAAATTAATCATCTTCTCTAACATTCATACATTTTGGTTATCATAATTTAAATGTGTCTTGATTCAATATATGTTAATCCTCTTGTTTTAGGTTTTATTTACCCTCTTTGTGATAGTGTAAGATCCAATAGCCAAAGATTGTGAGTTTGGATTTAGTTTAATCCTTCTAAAATGTTTGTAACAATTCATCATTGGATTCGTGAGATGTTTTTACTATTCATCATGCCTTCACCAGATAATCATGGCACCCATCCCAAGTCCCTATTTGTGTTCAAAAACACTACTTGGAGTGCATATTTGGACTCACCATGGAGACTATTTCATATAGAAAACAATTCATCACTTAGCTAGATCTATGCTATCCACCTTTTTTGGAGTGCATTTTTTTGTGAATTGCACAATGTGTCGAAACAAAAGGAACTTGAGACACCATTTAAAATACATCCCCTACTCCCTCTCACATAAATTTTGGTGCATGTAACAGATTTTGTCTAAGATATTTATAATTCTAAAATTCCAACATAAGATGTTTTTTTTAAAGCCATTTTTTTTTTACGTTTTGTCATGGAATTGTTTCAACGGATAAAGTCCAACTATCCTTCTAGAATTCATGCCTAGACCTCATGGTTAGAAAATATTATTATGGGTCATAAAATATATTTCCAAGTAAAGATAAGATTCAGGAATCATTAAAAAAAAATAGAATTTGGAAAGTCCATAAAATCTAAATAAGTTGAATAAAATAGAAAAAAGAAAATATTATAGAACAAAAGCACATAATTTCCATATCAAAATCATAGAAGGTTGAAATTTTTGGGATTTTGGAACAATCCCAACACTTGAAAAGATTGGAAAATTGGAAGATTTAGGAAAAATTGTAAAACATTGGAATTTTAGAAAAATCCCAAGATTATGTACCAATTGAAAATTTTTAGAAATTTGAAATCAGTCAAAATTTCAAAATTTTGGAAAAAAAAATAGAAATGATGTAAATAAATCAAAAATTAAAAAGCCAAAAGTTTGGGAAAATTCTTCAAGGATGAAACAATTTTTATTTAAAGCATTCAAATTTGGGAAAGACTTTTTTTTGGATGATTTTTTAAGTTACAAAGAAAATTAAATATTAATTTCATTAATTTTTAATTTGATTAGTTTTTGAAAATAATCCAAAATAAATAAATTAAGAGAATTTAAAGAGAAAAAGACTTTTTTTTTTGCGTTAAAAGAAAATTGATTAAATATTGATTTTTTATTAATATTTAATTAATTATTTCCCAAAAATTAAATTGGACAAATAAACTACATAACATCATCACAAAGTGAAGGGAATCAAATTAGAAATTTTTGGAAAACTGGAGAAAATTAATGACAAGTGACACACAAATGTGAATCTTGGTGATTAAGTAAAACAACCACCTATTATTAGCTACAATTTTAAATGCATGTGTTTAGAAGGATTTCTTATATAATCAAACCATTTTGTTCTTTCTTTCTCACACACAAAGTTGAAGAACAAATTAAGAGGAAGTGTGAAATTTACAGAGGTTCTTAGAAAGATTTTTGAAAAAATATTTGTGATCATTGAGGAGGGAGGAGAGAGAGAGAGAGAGAGAGAGAGAGAGAGAGAGAGAGAGAGAGAGAGAGAGAGAGAGAGAGAGAGAGAGAGAGAGAGAGAGAGAGAAATGTGGTCATGGAATGTGTAAAACACTTTAGTCCTAGGGATACAACAATTAAGGATCAGACTAAAATATTCTCATAGATTTTTCCTCAACATTCATATCTCAAGTATTTGGGACTCCTTCCCACCCATGAATCATGACAAAAATATAGGAGTAGACACTTAGAGTCTACAAGGCTGGAATTTAGTTCTATGAAGAAATAATCAACATGAAATGGTTGAAAAATAAAGGATCACATAATATCAAGATTCCTAAGTAACTAGTATGGCTTGACTTGTAGGAAGAGTAAACAAACATGATCATGATGGTCATTCAAATTTGTATTGTGCCTCATTCCTATAAATTTTAATCTTGGATGTGGTACAACATTAAGTAGGTGGTAGAAGAAGATGACAAGATAGATTAGTCTAGACTCACGAGTCATAACCTTAATGAAAAATTGATGAATCAGGAGCACTCAAGAAATTTTTACATGAGCTCTTATGTCATCAATATGCTAGTATAAAGGATGATTTATGTTGGACTAAGATGTAAATGAACAATTGGGAGAAGAACCCAACACTTGAAAGTTAAAGAATGCTACTTGTAGTTGCATTTATATTCTAGGGATTATTATGTAGTTGTTAATCTTGTATTTTCCATGCACATAGTGAGAACCATACCAAAGAAGTTTCATATGAGATTATCTATTCACATAATTAAGTTGGTGGAGGACCATGGCACTTGGTTCATTCTATTTCCCACCTTTTTATATATCCAAGTTTTCGGATTTTCCATGGAGCCATACAAAATTCATAAATGCACAACATATAATATGGTATTATTAGAGATAACTTGGCAACTCATAGTTTATGACAAGATTAAAGAAGGAAAGAGGAAGTTTAGATTACATTTCCCAATTTCAATTGGAAAAAGAAAAAATGTGACATACCCATGTTTGAAGGAAATAGAGATATTTTTAGATGAGCTCCACTCCTTTAATCTTCCATTTTTTCAAAAAAGGTCTAATTTTGATCCCTACAAAATGATCACATTAGTAGATGATCAAAGTACTAGTATAAAGTTCACCCCAAAGATTTCGGTGAAAATTTTGCAGATGAGAATGAGATTAGGAATAGGATGCATTCAAGATTTCCATTAAGCATCATTAAAGAATGCAACATATTCTAAGTTCTTGATAAGTTAGAGGAGGATCCAAATGTGACTTGAAAAGGATTCAATCTAGAAAAGATAGTTCATCCTTATAAAATGACAAAAGAAAGAGGTCAAAAATGAGGATATGACAAAAGAAAGAGGTTAGAAATGAGGATACACTTTCAAAGTTATTCTTCAGTTTTAAAAAGTCGTGTATTGAGTGTAAACTAACTAAACTAGTAATGCCAATGAATGGATTAACATATAAATTAATTGGCCACCAACTTGTCATGGATGAGAGACTAGGAAAAATATCCCAAGGGACTATTGATAAAAGAGGAAGTTGATCACAAAGTGTAGGAGCCAAGAAGGGAATAGAGGTAGCTTTAAAATACCATCCTAGGAGTGAGACAAATTTCAAAGAGCCTCAATAGAATAAAAATACATAAAGGAGATATAAATATTTAAAATTTAGGAAGTAGAGATAAGGATAAGGAGATTTGAGCAAGAAGAAAATTTGGCTAGGCTAGTACATGACATCATAAGTATAAGTGCCTATGAAAAATATTTACAATGGAGGGAATGAGATCAAGGAAGAGATATGAGGGAAAGTATTTCTACAACATTAGAATGAGAAAATGGTGGAGGTTCAGGATAGTGTAGATAAGGAAGAAGCTCATTTACCAGTGATACAAATTTTAACTATAGAGGTTGTAACTCCTGAAGTGAAAAGGGATAGTATAGAGGGTGAATAAGAAGATCAACATTCAAACAATCTGAAGTAGTGAGTAAATGGTGATCCTATGAGACTAGAGTATACTGATAATAGAGTTTTTGAAGAAATTAATTCTAAGGATTCAACAAAATGAAGTTGATCCAATAGTTGAGTTGCAAGAAATTTTGGATTTAAAAAACCAATCTGATGTACAAGAGCAAGAAAAAATATTCACTAAGGTTTTTTTAGGAGAATCAAGGTGCAAGATTTTTTAGATTGAAACTCTAAAAGTTGACAAACATAAGGATCAAATCACTCTAAATGAGTTACATATCACATGTATTAATCTTAGTCATGGCTCCCATAAAAAAATATAGACAAATTTGAGGACTCTACTCAAGCTTTAAAAGATAGACTAAAGAAGGTAGAAAATGGATACAAAAAAATAAATAGAGAAATCAAAGTCTTGTGTTAGTACATTAATGAATTTCCTCATCCTATGAGAGAGGAAGGGCCATCATTTGTCCTTACAATAGGTGTTTCATCTAAAGTAGTAGATGATATTGACAAGATTAAAGGGATTGATAAAGTTGTGAAGGTTTGAGTGGAAAGAATCAAAGAAGAAGCCTTCAAACAATCAGAAGAATTTGTATGAGTTCATTTCTAAGGAACTAGCTATACTCTCTAAGATCTAGGTCATAGAGAAATCAAGGGAAGATGACAATATTTTCCAAGATGAAATTATTTTTGATATTTAAAATCTAATGTAGTGTAGGGCCACCTTAAGAACAAGAACATAAGGAGGATAAGATATCTTATATGAGATGTCTAAATTTATTTCTTTCATTTGTATTGTATTTTAGTCCATTAAATCAAGATGTAAAGGTTAGACAAGCCATTTATAATAAGTTATCAAAATTTTGCAAGGAGTTCTTAATGTAGTCAATAAGGTGAAAATGTGTTTGTAAACTCAAGAAGGGTGAAAATATTCTAAATAGTGGTAAATATTCCATTATGACATGTGTTTAAGGTTGGAAAAAAATTGTGATATCAAAATATTTAAAATGTAAATGTTTCCTAAAAGTTGCAACTCCAAAACTTTGCAAAAAGTGCAAAAAAGTGTTAAAAGCATATAATGTGTTGGTTAAAAAGTTGGTTGAGAAGTTTTAAGCTACCAAAATTATATAAAATAATTGTAATGGTCATTCCAAATCAATATGAGAAGAAGGAGAATAAGGAAACATTTTGGATCAATTTTTGAGATTTTCTATATTATTGTTTTGATTATTTTTGTGTTGTTTCAAGGCCTTGTACAACTATGCAAGGCCTGGAAACCATGTATAATATGTATATCTAGATAGAAGGATGACTAATATTCCTTCAATTTTTGGTTTGGAGTAATTCCATGAATTTTTGAAGAAGTTATGAGCATTTTGGTGAAAGTCGTTATTTGCAGATTTGAGAATCCTTGGAAATAGTCACACTGTAGGATTTGGTAGGGATGAATTTAGAATAATAAGGAAATATAAATAGATTATTTGGAAATATATAAGAATAATATTTAAATAACTTTTTTTTGAGTTGTTTTCATTGAGATTTGTGGACATTATACATATTTTAGAGAAAACTACTTTTTAAATTCGTTCAATGGAGTTGCAGGCAATGATTTGTGCTCACATAATTATTTATACATTGAAACATTTAATTAGTTACATATTCAGAAGGTATATTCATAAAGGGTTACAATGTAACTAGTTATATATATATATATATATATATATGGAATGATATGGGATGCCCTAAGTTGGGTTACAAGTTTTGGTTTTGGTTTACGATAGTGTAAATGGGTCTTAGTACAGAGACCATAACTTGTAATTTATTTATTGGATCGGGCTCAAATTTAGACATGATTTATAAAGACTAGTTATGGAAAATTCTTCTAAATGGTTTGGAAAGAAAATGTCAGAAATTAGAATTATGAATGATATTTTCTTGAATAAAAATTAGACCATATGAATTGTGAAGTATTGACTAAACTGGGTTGAAATATATATTTTTTAACCTCATGAGATACCTCTAATTAATAGAATTATTTAATGGATGTTGAAGGGATTAGAATTTATCCCACTTATTGGTTGGTTTAGAGGATGCTCTACATTAGATTCATATTAGAGCTTGAAGATCTTGAGTGTGTGGGTAGAACATCAAAGGAGGCAATCCACACCAAGACCTTGAAAATTTGGTTTGCATTGTTGATGAGTTTTTGGTTGTAGGAGCTCATTAATCTTGCTACATAAATAATGTGTTTTCTTGTTGTGTTGAAAGATATGGGAGCTCTATCAAGGGCCATTAAAAGGTCAAATAGATGTCAAAATACTAAGGAAAAGAGGTAGGATGAGACTCCTAGGTGAGGCGCATGGAGACTTATTTTTTATGAGTTTGAAACATCATGGTAAAGGTGGATTTTGACTAATAATGCTCCATAGAGTTGCAGCCATTAAATTTGCACTACTAGGAGTATTTTTAGAATATGATTTTGAGGATAGTCCTCTATCATTAAAGACAAAGATGATGGTGATAAATATATGAAGAGGAAAAAGAAAATGAGGGTAAAGATGAGGATTTTTTGTCTAATTTTTTTTCTTGAGGGTTATTGATTCCATGTTTCCAAGAGACTTGGAAGTTTTTCAAGGTTGTGAGTATGGTGCAAGGTCACCTTAAGAAGAAAAAAACACAAGGAGTGTAAGCTATCTTATATGGTATATTTAAATGCATTTGAGTCATTTGTATTGTATTTAAGTCCATTAAGACAAGACATAACAACTAGAAAAGTCATTTCTAATAAGTTATCAAAATTGTACAAGGAGCTCTTAAGGTATTCAATAAGATCAAAATATTCAAAATGTAGAAGATGCTTAAAAGTTGCAACTTCAAAACTTTGCAAAACATGCAAAAAAGTGTTAAAAGCATGTAATGGGCTAGTTCAAAAGTTGGTTGGGAATTTTTAAACTACCAAAATTATATAAAAGAATTTTAATTGTAATTCCAAATCAAGATTTGAAGGAGAATAAGGAAATATTTTGGAACTATTTTTAAGATTTTATATGTAGTTGTTTGAATTTAAATCTTTATTTTTTTGTGTTGTTTCAAGGCCTTCTATGACCTAGGAACCATGTATAATATGTATATTTGGATATTAAGATGAATAATATTTCTCTTTTTGGTTTGGAATAATTTGATTAATTTTTGAAGAAGTTATAACCATTTTGGTGAAAGTGGTTATTGATAGATTTGAGAATCCTTGGAAATAGTCACATTGCAAGGTTTTGTATGGATTAATTTGGAATATTCAGGACCTCTAAAAAGATTCATTGGAATGATATTTGAATAATATTTCACTCAGTTTTGGTTTGCATTGTTTTCATTGAGATGTGTTGAAGTTATATATCTTTTAGTGAAAAATAGTTTTTATATAACTTCAATAGAATTGTTGGCAATTATTTGTGCTCACGTAATTATTTATACATTAAAAAAATTAATGAATACATATTCAAAAAATATATTTATATAAGATTAATTTGATGAAATTAGTTTGGAATCATTTTGAATTATTTTGGGAAAGATATGGGATGCCCTAGGCAGGGTACAAGTTTTGGTTCTGGTTTATGATAGTGAAAGTGAGTCTCAGTAAAGATACCATAACTTATAATTTAGTTATTGGATTGTTCAAAGACATGGATATGATTTGGAAAGATTATTTTTGAACAATTGATCAAAATTCCTTGGAAAGAAACTATTAGCAAAAAATGTTATGAATGATATTTTCTCAAATAGAGGTCAAACCATGTGAATGGTAAAGTATTGATTAACTTGGTTTGAAATATATTTTATTTTACCTCATGAAATGCCTCTATTTAATGGAATTATTTAATGGATGTTGAAGGTATTAGCATGTATCCCACTTATTGGTTGGTTTATAGGATTCCTTACAAAATAATGGAGACCTAAAAGAAGACATTAATCAATGGAGGAGTTATCAATAAAGAGGGCATCTATAATTTTCTTTTATGGTATAGGTATTAATCACAACTAAGGATATGTTTGAGAGCTTCACAAGAGAATTTTCTCGATGGAAAAAGGTTGTTTTCAACCTCAATCAAGGGGTGTCCAATACAATTGTATCCTTATTGTTACAAAGTTTGGTACAAGATGAAATGACAATGGATATTTTAAAATTGAAGATGGAGGAGATCTTTCAATTGAATGGTTTTGAGAACTTCTCTATCTTATAAACTACCATGCACAGACAACTTAGGATTTGCTCCTAGGATTGGGAGGAAAGCTTAGGAAAAGAAGGAAGAGCAATTGTAGTTCTACAATTCAGGCAAGAATTAGTGCTAAGCATCAGCACAAAAGTGTTGAAGATGGTATTGGATTGATTCCATACCTCCAAACATGGAAGCAAGGATAGATGTATTTATTGCATATTCGGTTTGTGCTTAGTGGTCATTTAATTTCCTCCACTCCCTTCCTAGACAAGCATGCATGGTGAGCATATATTATCCACTATATTACTAGATTTCTTATTGCATTAATGTAAGTTCATTTTCTTTTCCTTAACCCTAATTAGGACTGATGTGGCACAATCTGGTCCATTAGTCATTGTGATCATCTAGGCTCTCCATTCTCATAGATGACCTATAGAAAGGCATTAACTCTAATTTGTAAAGAAGGATTTCATGATATTTTTTCTATCATTTACTAAGATAATAAATTTTTCATCGAAGCTTAAAGAATACTTATGCATCTTGGTGCTATCTTGTTCTCTTAAATTCCCTCATTTAGATTAAGTTTAGTTTAGTTAAAGTCTTGTGATTACAATGGAGAATGCGATGGCATTTTGATGAATTCTTTTGATTCACACTTTTGTCATTTAAGTGATTCCAAATCATTGTGCAAAGTTAGCATGAATCCCTTTCATGCATATGTTTAACTTATATCATACATATGCACTATTATTTATGATGTTGTATGTGATGGTATGAAAATCTTTTACATAACCTTTCAAGATTGCACTAGTTCATACATAGTTATAGTATAAGTTGGTGAAGCGGATCTTTGGAAATTGAAGAATTTGTCCACTAGAGTACCATCTATTGTCATCTCTTCCCTTAGGAGAAGAATAGGATTTCTATACCCTATCTCATTTCCTTTCTACATACTTCATGAAAATCCAAAAATAGTACTTCATTACAAAAACTTTGGATAGCTCCTACATCTAGTATAACTCGAAATGAATCTGAGTAAACATAAGTAAGTCCCTCATGTGATCATCAGAAAATATCACCCACCAAGATTATCTACAGTCAAGAACTGATGTTGAAGCAACCTTGGAGTCATCATATGATCTTGTAGCAATCTTAGCATACACCAAGACTTTATTCAAGAGAGGATAAGATCATAAAATTGTATCAACACATTTCATTTTTTTTAGATTTAACTAAATAGATCTTCAATTAAATAGGAAATAACAAATAGTGATAAAATTACTGACTTATTGCAAGTAATTTTTTATCAAAATTTGAAATGTAATGTAAATCTAACACAAAACAAAGAATCCTAAAAAATATTAATATCAGTTAGGGTCAGTTTATTAAGAATGAGAAAGCATCCATTTATACGAAGAATCGCATAAGATCACCCGATGATAAGTATCCCTGGAATCTATCTTTGGTATAAGTTGATTAAGGAAAGTTTAAAAAAACTATGTTACTCAGCAAAAATAATCGTGAACTCGTTAAAATATGTCGTGACACAAGAGTGCGTAGTTGCAGCTATGAGATCACGATTGTTTTCCTTAGGCTAAAATTCTAATATAGTATTTATAATATTCGCGGAGAATGGAGTTTTGGTGTTTTCAGAAAAGGAAAGTTTTGATGTTGGGAGTAGACTACTATGAATATAGATTCCCCTTTCCACTGTTCCAAGTCATGATAACAACCAGTTAAATCTTACATGCAACTAAATTGTATAATACCGAGGAGTACGTATACTACACACTATTTGCATTTATCAAATAATATTTTGATCGGGAGAGAGTGAGATGCATGTGTTCTCTGTAAGTGTAAAATTTATCATTAACGGAACTATAAAATATTTGAAGCTCCGAGACCGCATATTCACTTTATGACTGTCTTTGCTCAACTGTATATTCCAAGATTCAGAGTATTCTAAAATAGGAATTTTAAGTCAAGTTTGGAAAATATCGAATTTTAGTTCCTGATACTACCTAGTTTGTCAGATTTTGTATGGTAAACATTTTACCTTTTATGTAGACTTTAAAGTGTTGCATGTAGTCTTGACCATTGACCTCGGTATCGTATAAAGATACCTCCATATTTTAATAAAATGAAATACCACTCGTATGTGTGAAAGCTGATGCCACTGGAATGCTTTTAGGGCAATCAAGTCTATATATACCACCCCCATGATAGAGAAATACAACTACTTCAGCTGCTTTCGCTATTTTCATCATCCCACTGCTATTTTTTCTAACATTTCTGATTTGAGTTCCTCCTTTCATCATTCAAGATGAAATGTCTTGCTTTCATTGTTTCTATATCTCTCCTTTCTAGTCTTATTTTGTTCTGTGAAGCTCGCCCAATTAATGTATTCAATCCGGCAATCCTAATACCTTCACCAACCCTCGCTCCAATGATTTCTGTGGTCTTCACTGATAATTTGAGAAATACAGAAAGCTATGAAGATTTCAGAGGAAAAGGAGGTTATGCCGGTTACAAGGCAAATGAGAATGATGGTCCAGCAGCATCGCCAATGATAAGTCATGAAGAAGGTCATAGTCCAGGAGTAGGACACACTTATCCCTACTCTCTCTGCTGTTGAGCAGCCAAGCACAAGAATGTAATTGCTCTGAGAGTTTGATGTATCATGGTTATTCTGGCTTCTCTAATAGCTAACGGATCTTTATTTACACTAATTTGTAAAAGCATGGATCGTTAGGGAATACTGTTTTCGCGTTGCTTTATAGACGTGCTAAGTCATAGTATGTAATCCTCTTTCTGTCCTCTATATTATAAATGATATTCTGTTTTCTTAAACAGTTTTTGTATTGGTCCAGTTTTCTTGAGATGAAATGTATATATCTGAATATTTAGCTACATGTTTTTTTTTTAATTCCAGTTCATAAGGTCTGCACTCTTACAAAATAAGGAGCATACATCAATGCATTATATCAAACGGGCCATTCTGAATAATGTCGTTGATACGTCTTCCCAAGTTATTCACTTGATTGATGATATGTTTATTTTAGGCCTCGTTTGGTTGCTGGAATATGAGTGGAATAGGAAAACGAAATTAGAATATGTTTTATATTCGCTGTTTGGTAAGCTCAATCGGAATTGGGAATAGGAAGACATTCCAATTTTGCCTCTAAAATGAGCATAGACATCTAAAATGAGCATATGTCTATGCCAAAAAATATCTATTATTGGAATAGGCCATTTCCATTCCCATTCCGATTTTCCATTAAAAAATATTTTTCAGTTTTTTTTTTTAAAAAAAATTTTAAATTTTTTTTTTTTTTAAATTTTCTTTTTTTGAATTTATTTATTTTTTTAAATTTTTATTCGATTTTTTTTTTTTGAATTTTTTTTTTTTTACTTTTACCTTTTGAAATTTTTTTTTAAAAAAAATTTTAATAACATTTTTAAAAATTATATCTATTTGTTTAAAAAAATGAAACTGAAAATGAATTAACTAAAAAAAAAAAAAATTTAAAAAAATTAGGAAAAAAAATTTTAAAAATACAAAACTCAACCTTATTCCTATTTTATTTTTGTACAACCAAACAACAGATTAACATATTCCAAGTCGAATTCCAAGTGCACCAAACATGATTGGAATTGCCTATTTCTATTCCCATTCCTCATTTCCATTCCCATTCCATTTTTCTATTCTAATTTTCTATTCCTATGCCAGCAACCAAACAGGCCTTAAGGAATTTTAAAAATTATTATAAATTATTATATCATAACTCTTGCATTATATCTCAAAGTTCTATTTTCTCAAGATATCTTAAATTGATTTTGGAAAAGAAATAGTTAATCTTTAAATAACAATTTAAAAGTATTTTTTTACAAAAATAAGTTAAATGTAAGAATTAAAATTTATTAAAGAATGGGTGTACTAAGAAATATTAAAGTCTGAAAGAAAAATCGAAGTAAGAGATGTGCAATTTATCTTGTAAAGTAAAATAAAAATCAATCAAATTTATATTTTGTTTTTGTTTCTTATAAAACTACATAGTTGAACCCTAGTAGTAATATCGATGTGAAAATATTTCTTACTTAAGATGCTATATAATGAACAAATCTTGTTTAGGATTTTTTAAATATACTGGCAACATAAGTGGATATACCTTTGAACAAACACCATAATCAAGTGCATTTGAGTTGAAGCAATACTAAGATGGATGACGTCCTAACAAGACTTCATGTTTCATCAGCATGAGCAAAGCAATTAAGTGTCCACTTATTATAAAAAATAGCTCCTTATGAATTTTAGAATAGTCTATAAAGTAAAGCTTAAAATGAATTTACAGTTTCTTTTCCAACCACTTTAGCAAATCAAATCCATTCTATGAAATCCTCAAAAATGATTTATTAAATCATTTTTTTATCAAAGAAATAAATAACTTAATGTTAATTGAATATTAATAGAGTAATCAAACATTACTCCAAGAAATCATTTGTTTCACGTTTGGCATGATATTATGGTTTAGGCCTCCTCCTAGTTTATCTAGAATTAGAACATGACTTCCAAGAAATACATATTAAGAACATGACTTCAAAGGAATAAAAATTTAAAGAATGAAAAACTATAAATATGTAAAGAAATCTGTTATGTAAATTGTATCATTGCATATAATTCAAATTATTATAATAATAAATTAATATATTAAATAGGGAGGTGGAAAACTAGATAAAGACTTGTAGAAAGAAATGGAGCTTGGGAGAAGGCTAGAAGAAGGTATCCCAAGGAAAACACAAGAATTGAAGAAAATCATTGAGGATAGCGACTTCAAAATTCAAGAGTTGGTTTGTAAGTTGATCATTATTAGTAAAGGTAAAGTGAAGCTTGACACAGAGGGCATTGAGCTTAGGTTTGACTTGAGTGAAGAGGACAAAGGTTATTGGCCTAGAAAACGAACAAGGGTAAAATTGAAGTAGTTGAGATCCACATCACCAAGCTCGTGAAGGAGTTGACATAGTTCTAATTTTCTATTTGTTTTTTCCTTCTGTTAGTCTAGTTTGTTCGGTGTTTTTATAACTTTTGTGATGGTTTCCAGTTTTAGGATGGTGGAAAATTCAATGTTTTATATTTTGGCATTATAGTTGTACATTTAGACTTTATTTTGAAACTTTTTATTTTCATACTATTGCATTTGAGTCTTTATACAACCTACTTCTATCTTAATTCAAAAAAGTAAATTAGCATATTAAATAATTTCTTATTATTATATTAATTATATTTTTCTCTTTTCTTGATGTAGATTTATCTTTTTATATAAAAAAATATTTCATATTGTTCAAATGGAGGTTGTTTTGATTTTTTTTTGATATAGCTTCTAGTCATTTTCCTCTTGAATTTCTTTGTACACCAATGTTTTGTTGAGTGTGTGATAACCAACACACTCTAAAAAGTTGAATACACATTAGAAAACTTGACCCTTCCCTTCGTGACACTATCCATGATGATGGAAGATGTAATGATGTCCATATCATAATTTTGTTAAATAAACAATCAGAGTTGGCAATAGGATTGGGTAGACTATTTCCTCCCGAGGCTTCCCTTAGCCCACATGGGTGGAAGATAATTAGGTAAACTATTTGTTTGAATAAGCAATCTAGAAGTCTCTGCTAGCGTAAAGGTACTAAGAGCCCTCTATAGAGAGAAGAATTGTCACACATTTTAAGAAACCAAATGAATAAAGATTCACTTCTTCCAATCTACTATGGTAATCTATTGTAATTGTAATATATATTTAGAATTAATATATATTTATAATTATTTTTTTGATCTACTAGAAGAATTTTTTAATATTCGTTTTTATTTCTCATCATGGTCTTAGATTCTATTTTGATTCATATGCTATGATATATTTTGTTACTCTGATATATGGCTATATCAAAGCATCTATGATTCATGGTCTATGGTATAATTTGTTTTTGTAAAGCTCTAATTTTTTCACTATAGGTTATTTTGTGCAAGCAAGTGTTTTACTATCTAGTTGAAGAAAGATAGGAAAAGTGTGGAGAATTGTAGTAATAAAACATGTTGTTTGTGTAGTTCTTTAAAAAAATCTTGAGCAGTTTGGGCTTTATGTTGGCTACTAAATATGTACTTTTTTATGGGATTTGTGTACGTTGAAAGATTAGTTATCCACATGTGTAGTTTTTTATACCCAAACTACAATCAATAACACAACTCATCGACATTTCCCATTCTTTTTCATAAATTAAAGATTCTCCCTCACATGTGTCAACAATATTAGTTGATCTATTCTTTACACTCTTAGTACTCTTATTTTGTTGTCAACATATTAGTTTATGCATTTGACTTGTTATCTCTATAAATTAATGAAATGGGCCTATGACCTATGAGCCCATTTTGGGTTTCCAACATGTTATCAGAGCTTTTAGATTTTTTTGTGTACAATCTTTATACATGCAAGCTATAATGTAGGAGTGAGAAGCATTTTACTTCTGGGCAAAAGAAGACTATTGTAGCAAGGAAAAGATTAGTGTTTAAATGAACATGTTGAGTTGTGTTTATCTCTTTATTTTTTTTTGTTGTTTATTAGTTGACCATGATTTTGTAGCCATTTGTATTTTTTATTGGACAATATAATTGTGGTCATGAAAAATGCTTTAGATGATTGAAGATTGTGATATCTATCAGGTAGTGGTAGTCAAAGAATAATTTGGAGGTGACAACTGTAGCCTGTGAGATTTGTTTTTCTTTTGCTCATGTACCTATATGCTAAATAAGGTATATAAGCTTCGTGTGATAATAAATTGTGTGAAAAGTGTCTCCAATAGTATAGTTTAATTATGGGAGTTAGCATTAATTGTCTTAGTTACAAAATGTATAAATATTAGGTGTGATGTTATGCTAAGTCTATTGTAATTTTATTCCTAGTTGTGTGTGCCAACTCTTTGTGTTGTTGTAGTCATGTAACATAAAAATGTGGAATTGACATCACTCTTTTTGCTTCTGTAGTCATGTAAAATAGAATTTTCGTAATGATATCCCTCAAGAAATTGATATTATTTGGGAAGCTCTTAGAAAAAGGGCCACTTCTAGACAATATGTAATCAAAAAGTCAAATTTTGTATTGTACTTGATCTTTTGTAAGGATTGCATTATAGGTAGTACATGACACCTTAAAATAATTTGGTCTTACTTATTGATGAACCATGTATCTAAAAAATATTCCTAGAGAACTAGTGAGCACAATGGTGGTTACCTACGTGTCTCAATAGATGGATTGTTTTACATATGAATTTGATTATTATTGAATATGGAAAATTTTAGATGTCATTTTTCCATAAATGGAAGAATTTTTGTTCGTAGTCTGAAGGTGTATGTGGTTAGCCAAAACCACTTACTAGATGAAAAGCCTAAAAGTTTGTTGAAGGGTTTGTGGTAAGCCAAAAGAACTTGCTTGGGTCAAAAACCTAAAGCAAAAGAAATTGCATTAGTTGGGGGAAATCCCAAATGGTTATGGGAAAACCATTTAAAAATAAAAAGCATAATGAGTAGAGGAATACATTTGGTAAAGGAGAATCAAAATTCTATGTTGTAAATGGGTACCTAAGAAGGTTTAATGTTGGGACCCATCCTATTTGAAATTTTTTAATAATTTTTAAGGATTAGCACTGAAAGTTTTGTTATCCATGTGTGTAGATTTTTATAGGTCTAAACTACAGTCAACAATAGTTGTTGATTTATACTCTACACTCTTAGTTTGTTGTCAATATACCAGTTTATGTATTTGACTTGTTATCTTTATAAAGTAATGAAATGGGCCTGTGATCTATGTTCCCAATTTGGGATTGCAACAAATTGATGTTTTCAAAGGCATTTCTACAAAAATAGGTGGATAAACCTCCCACTCGAGCATGACCTAGTTTATACGCTCTTCTAGGAACTATTATCTATTCTTGTTGGTCTTGATTATGTTGATTCCCTAATAAAAAAGATGGTTATGTACAATTTGTTTTAGTCTTCATTCTCTCTTTACAAGTATTTGTAACATAATATTTTTGATAGATCTGGGTGCCCCTTATTGTTCACTACACTTTATTTTAGAATGGCAATTGCAAAAATATCATCTGACACTACTAGTTCTTATTCTATTTCTTTTATCTATCTAGACAATTTCTCTGTGTAATTTCTATATTTTTGTCACATATGGGTCTTGGTCGCCACTCTCTTTATCATTTAAGCTAACTGGTGGATAGGTGGATGGATAGATATCTGAAGCATTATTAAATTAAAATGAACCAATGGGTCTTATCACTTTTTTTAATAATAGTTGTTTGAAAACTTAAAAGAAAATAGTTAAACAATTGATTTACATTAGCCAATATTTCATTCCTTGATCCATGTATAGGATAATTGAGAGTCATCACAAATAATTAATCATCATAGATTAAGGGACACTAAACAAGAGAAGAGGGATAGATAGCTATAAGCCATTCATATTATCTTCATTTTCCTCTTCTTCTTTCATTAAGATTTATTCTTAAGATTATCTCACTATGGTTGACCATATATTTTATAATATGGATAAATTAGTTTGTAGTCCTTCAAAATTTTAAGTGATATTAGTGGTGGAAACTTTTAGATTAAGAAATAAAAAATTAAGTTAAATATCTCTTAATCTTTTGGTATTCCACCTCCATTTCAAAGACATTTTTTACAATAAATGAAAACGATTTCTTAATTTAACTCTCAAGTTGTTTGTCATTTGAGATTTCATGACATCTTATCAAGAAGTTATTACTTCATTCATATCATGGGAAGTGAACAATTGGGATAGTGTCAAATTTTGGTTTGATTCATGGAATGGGTCCCCCACCCTTACCACTATTGATTCCTTAAAGGATTTCTCAAACATAGTGATTCAAGCTTAGGGGACATCTCTTTGTAATTATGTCTCAGCTATACATAGATTCATAGGGCTAGTCATTTGGCAAGACCCCTTAATTCTTCCTATATCTCACAATCAAGTTGCTTCTTTAAAACAATTGTTAGCTGAAAGGAATGTTTTTATGTCTAATTAACAGATTACCTCTTTTGGGTTCTAACTAAAGATGGTAAATACTCTATTAAACAAGGATACTTAGTTCTCCAAAGAAACCAGTTTAATCAAACCACATATTGTGCTCTTAAATTTTCTTGGAATAGCTCAGTTTTTCCAAAAGAAGGATGCTTTGCATGGCTTGCATTAAGAAACCAAATTCTAATTAGTGATCGACTTCATAGATTGAACATTTTTTATCCCTTTAACTATGTGCTCTATCTGCAAGTTATAGAAACAACAAATCATTTCCTCTTAAACTGCCCTTTTGCCCAAGATTATTGGCATTTCATTTTTAATAAGCTTAATTTCCATATACCATAACCTAACTCAATGTGCGATTTATTTTACACATGAAAAATATCTTTGGAAGTGCATCCCCGCATCTATAGTATTGACAATTTGGTGGGAAAGAAAAGAGAGAATTTTTAGGCAAGTCCATCATCTCCAATCCCTCAATTTTTGGAAGGATTAGAGAGATCAATTGTTGAGCTTATTAATGCTTTAGTAAGTACATATAATGGTAAGATGTTTTTTCTCCTTGGGATGGCTATGTTATTCATCAATGGAAGGGTTTAATTTTTCCTTATCTTCCTTCTTCCTTGTGTCTATCCAAGATTCCTCTTATTTGTGCACAAACCAAGTGGATTCCTCCAAGTGAGAGATTTTTCAAACTCGATTTTGGTGGGGCCTCTAGAGGAAATCTAGGAAACTCTAGCTATGGCATAGTCATTAGAGACTTTAAGGGTCATGTGATTGCAAAAAAATCATCTCCTCTCCCTTCATGTACTAATAACAAAGTTAAGCCCTTGGCCTTTCTTTTTGGTTTGGAACTTGCAAAATCACTATCTATATCTATGTTACATGTTGAAGGGGATTCAACCATTATTATTAATGCATGTATTATATGGTATGTACATAATTGGTCCATACATTATATATTGAATCAAGTATGGTCTATAATTGATTCATTCTCTAAATGTTATATCATGCATAATTATAGAGAAGGCAATCTTTTAGCTAATAGTCTAGCTAATTTGGGTATTGATGGGGTTTATATTAACTCTTTACCTTCCTCACTTAACCTTCTTGATTTCCCCAACTTGGTTAATATTATGACAAAAGAATATGTTTAGAATAACATCGACTCCTTATATTTTACTCGATAGTAAATCACTATTTCTCAGAGATTTCACATATTTTTACTTTTGTCGATCTCACTTGTTCTTTTGAGATGTTGTATGTAGTTCAAGGTCTTCAATTACACTTGCATCGGATGAGTTTCTAATATCACGATCTGAATTGGAGTTTTGGATGTAGATCAATGATGGAAAGTTTTATGACATTTTTTGGCTTGGCTCTTGGTTTTGTCTTTGACACAAAACAACAAATTGTATTCATATGAGTTTTTTAATCTTTGTAACCACAATATTCTCGATTTGGGAATCACAAGGACAAGATTCATTAATATTGTTATATACTCTCTCTTGATGTAGTCTTTTTCTTCTACATCCTATTTGTATCAGGCATTAATCAAAGTTTTTCTTTGCTGGTTTTTTTCTCTTAGAGCTTCTTATGAATGGTTATTATTAATATAAATATAATATTTCACCAAAAAAAAAAACTCTCAAGTTGTTCTATCTCACATTTTCTTATAGAACAAAAATTTTAACACATCCATTAAAGGACCAAATGAGAAGCATTAAAAATTTAGGCAGTGATTTTTTTAATAGATAAATTTAGGTAGTTATTTATTTTAGGAAATTAAATTATTTTGTTTCTCCATTAAGCCATATAATAGTTGAGAGGTATAATTTTTTTGGACTATGAGAACACCTTGGTGGAAATCTTTCTAATGGAGTATCATATTACAAGTTAAAAGCAAATGTTCTTGAAAAAAAAAAATCACTATGGTGATAAAAATCACTTGCCTAAAGATGGAGATTGAATAGTCCTTTTAGATGCAAAATAAATAATTTGGGTGGGCATATATCATCTTAAGCAGAATAGCCAACCGAGTTATCTTTATTGCAATTTGTTAATTAAATTAAAAATGAGAAAATTCTTTTCAAATAGTTTTAAAATTAATTACTAAATCATTAAGATTGATTTAAGGAATTTAGTTGGTTGCATACACACTTCCTTATTGTACTTAAAATTACATTAGTTTTCACCAACCACCACCAACTATTTTTTCATTCATAAATATTTATAAAGTTTTTTAATTTTTTAATGAACTCATATATTCCAAAAATTATTTTTCACCTATTTGATTGGTTGATCCTATTTTGTGGGCATGGTTTTAAGAGATGGATTAAGAAACTATATTATACTTTGATAGCAAACATATACTAATATGCTCACATACATATATAATTTTAATAACATTACATGATAACAAAATCATTATTATTTCAAATAAATAATTTAATTTGATTTATATTTTTGATTCATTACATCCATTATTTTTTGTTATAACTTCTTAATGTCATCACAAATACATTTTAATGAATATCTCATTGATTTTTATTTTTTGTAATTAATCTTCTATTATAATATATAACCCTTAATCTTAATTTTCATGGTCTAATATTAAATCATTATAATTATCCTTATAATAAATTCAACTTAATTAATTCAAATACTATTATGGAAAGTGCTTGCCATACTTGTCTAATGGTGGCAATACTTTGTCAAGTGGTAAGTTGTACATTTTCAAAGGCTCGGACCTTTTCTTATGTGTTGAATTTTTATTTTATATATATATTAATTTTATAGTGGACAACTATATCAATATCTACAAATATCTCAAACACTAGACATTTCTAACAATTTTAAATATAGAAAAATGATTTTAAAATGTAGATATTAAATTAATATATTACATATATTTAAGAAAAAAATTTGAAATTTGAATAAAATTTAACATAAAATAAAATATTAAGAAGAAGAAGAATTCAAACATTGTTTACATAAAAAAATAAAAAATAAAATTCTATTTTAATAAAAATAATATATAAATAGAAAATATAAATATATCAATAATTATTCAATTAATTTCAGATCACATGCCAACATCAGAGGCAATAAAGAAAATATAAATCAACAAATAATCAAATTTCATTGATGGTAATAATCAATACATATTAACCACATTAAGTGCTCCATTACAAGTGAGCCATAACCAGTGTTGTAGAATGATAAGATTAGACAAGAATCTACCTTTAACCTACTGTATTAAGGCTGTAAAAGGAAAATAAAATCTGAGAATCTGCATTTCAGCATTAAAAAGAAGCCGTCAGATTGACAAGCTTTTGTAACAATAAATAAAACAAGTTGTTTGTAGTTTTCGTATTTGTTGGGCAAATATGGTAGCATAGTATCGAACTACAGAGTAGTTATGCTATTCTTAGGAATTCTCGGATAAAGGTTAGATTCGGTACTTTGAAAACGCAAACTGAAAGCTTGGAATAAATATTCTTGAAACAAAAAATTCCCTTGAACATGCAGTTGAATAACATGATATCAATAGTAGGTACTAGGGAGGGTATATTCACTTTTCAAAAATCAAAATTAAAATATTAGGAGAGTGTGGGATGCATGTGTTGTCGGTTAGCAACTAATTAAAAAATAAAAGAGAGTAATGGTATTCAATTAATATTTTAAGAATAAGATATCGACAGTTTGAAAGGAATTAGTGGCTCAATGCAGTTCTGCAGATTAAATTCGACAACAATTGAATTTCACAGCCGTCTTTTGATATTTTAATAAGATTTTGAAAAGCTGATTGTAGTTTTTACTTTTTCAAATTTTTGTCGGCAACACGCTATAGACTATTCCGAGCCGGCTATTTGCTATTATTTATTTATGCACTTAGAACGCTCAACTACCTCTGCTTATTATTATTACCCATAGTGGAAAATGAATATATTTCTGTACTGGTTGGGTTCCATTAAAATTGATATTTAAAAGTATTGGACTAATGCTCTTCACTATGCATTAAAAGGTGTACTTCACAAAGGGATAAATAAATCTCAAAATAACAACTAAGTAGCCTTTGCCGGAGGAAATTCTAACAATTCAATCTTTTCAGGGAATCTACAAATAGTTTTACAGTTTCCTTTGGAAGAAATTTTATATATTTGTCCACATATAGCCTTCGAACTTAATGCCCATTGACCATCCTGAAAATTTTGAATATTATAAATTGGCACCCACTGGGAACTTCAAATTAAGATTCTATTTCTGGACATAAATGTATTATATATTTGTGTGAGCTTGAAAGTTGTTCGAGAAGTTTAAAAAATTATATCAGTATTGTTTTCTCCAAGTTAAATTGGTTTCTAATGATTATTTCTATTCGAGGATTCTCACCAGTCTCAAATTACATGGTTGGAATCTTCAGATTCTTAGTATATTCACTTTAGGTCTTATAATAACATAATTTACATGTCATGACAGCCATGATGTGAATAAGGGCATCACAAGCATAAAGAATGCAGAAAATGCAAATTGTATGACATTTAGCACATTTTTTATATTACTCGCAACACATGGGTCTCAAACTATTTTCTGAAAAGCTAATATGGAATTTACTACGCCTCCCATTTAATATTATATAGTCCCGTTCATGTTAAAACTACTGGCTTACTATCACGAGTTGGCTTACCAAGTTTTGAGATTTTACTTGGCAAGCACACTGCATTTCTTCATTCATCTGAGCGAAGTATTCAGTTCCATATTTCTTAACGGATGCGGACCAAGTTTATTACCGTTGTGTACATAGAATATTAAAATGCATTTAACATCTCTACTAGGAACTTTATTAACAATCCATTGCAATAGCATTAAGAAGCTAAAATTGTTTTAAAAAAATGCTGCTTGTGTTTGGTTGTGTTAAAGTGTGAAGGTCAACAACCATGTTTTCATTCTCTTCAATTATGCATCTTTTGGATTTCAAGCCCTTTCAAAATATTATGTAATTGGAGGCTTTATATATGCTGCTCCTCTATCATTTGTAATCAACATTTATAATCGATACAATGGTTTGTTGAGTGTGGACATAGCCAAAAGTTGTGGAGAACAAGGATGGATCTTATGTTTGGTTTATCTTTGTTTTCTCTTGTCTACTAATTATACACATCCTATTTTTGTTTTTGAAATTAAATCTTCTTCAATTGGTATGTGAGCTGATGTTGTGCTGGTTGAAAATCACTGTTGAATTCTAGGAAAAATGAATGATGCGAAAGTAGAGAATTTTAGAGGGCATAATTTTAGCCTTTGAAAGGTGTAGATGGAGTCATTATTAATCAAACAAGATCTTTCTCTTGTGCTAGACGGAAAGGCAAAGTAACCAATGACAATGAAAGATGGAGATTGGGAAACTTAAAACAAGAAGGCAAAGGCACCAAATTTTCTTGAGCTAGCAAATAGCACTCTCTTTAATCTCATACATGAGAAGACCACATATGAGGTATGGGAAGGCTTGCACACCTGTACGCAATAGCATTGGCTACAAACAAAGTCTTCATCATAAAGAAGTTTTATAAACGGAAGATGAAGGAAGGAAGGATTATTTGCAATCACCTTAACGAGTTCAACACTCTTATTAGCCAAACGAATTTGGTAGGGATGAAACAAGATGAAAATAAAAAAATTGTTGTCTTATTATATTTGCTATCTTGCAACAAGGATGGAGTTGTAACAATGATTAGCACTTTAGTTTTAGCCAAAAGTAAATGTGTTTTTGAGGATGTACCTTCCACTAAAAGTTTAGTGAAGATGTTTGAAGAAGAAACCAAGAGACTTCTTCTTGTAAGCCTCTTTAGCATCAAGACAAGTGGGAGAAACCATCATAGAGGTAATAGTCATAATTAAAGAAGATCTAAAATTAGTTAACAGACCAATGTCAAAAGGCCAAAATGGAGAATGCTTTTTTTGTGGTAAGTGTAGCTAGTCAAAGAGAAATTGTCAGGCTTAAAAGAAATCATAAGAGAAGGTGAAGAAAAGTAAAGTAGACACATCCTATAAAAAGCATGATTTTTTTAAATTCATTTAACAAATGACACAAGATCATATTTTTTGGATGTTGGATTCAAAAGCTTCTTTTAATGCCACCTCTTATATAGATTGTTTCATAAACTATCCTGAAAAACACTTTGGAGAAAATTATTTCTTAGACACAACAAATCTTCTGAGATTATTGGCAAAGGTCATTTTTTTTATAACTAGAAGGTGGATGCCAATGGTTGCCAAAGGATATTTTCCATGTTCCCAACTTGAGACAAAATCCAATTTTAGTTAGTCATCATTCTACAAAAGGGTATCACAGATTTTTTTATCCAGATTCTGGGAAAGTCACTAAAGCTTCCATGATTATTTCCAAGGGCAATAAAGTTGATTTTTTATACCTCTTTTAAATGACTACCAAATTAGGTGCTTCTATGACTATTATGGAAGTGATATGGTACTTTGGCATCAAAGAATAGGCTACATGATTAAGAAAGGACTTGAAGTAATACTCAAAAAGGGATAACCTATCAATTATCTCATTAGCAAGACTAGAGTTTTGTGAATATTATCTCTATGGAAAGAAAAGTTGGGTTAGCTTCTGTAAGGATGGACATGATATGATGACTAGGGTGTTGGAACTAGTGCTTTCAAATGTCGTTTGTCCAATGGAGGTAAATTGTTTAGGAGTTGCAAGTTATATTATTAGTTTCCTTGATGATTGTAATAGGAAATTATGGATGTATATGATGATGATGAATGTGAACTATTTTCTAAATTGATAGCTTTCAAAGTTCTTATTGAAAACCAAAGTGGGCACAAAATTAAATGCTTCAAAATGGACAATGAAGGTGAATTTTGTTTGTTGGAGATTTGTAACTATTGTGTACATAATGGTATTTTAAGGGTAAATTTTTTTCTCCTCACCCCTTAGGAAAATGGGGCATAAGAAAGGTTCAATAGAACCATTGGTTAGAAAGAATGGTTTATGTTATCAAATGATTGCATAGCCAAAGAATTATAGGGTGAGGCATGTAACACATCTGTGTACATTATTTATTAGATTCCTTCATCATGATGGGATTTTGAAATCTTGAAAGAAGAATGGTAGGGTAGAAGAGTTTCATACTCACATCTTTAGGTCTTATGAGTCAGGCCTTAGTTAATCTACCTAAGAAGAAGAATTGAAAGCTTGATTCAAAATCCAAATAGTACCACTTTCTTAAGTATGTATCAGATCAAGGATTCATATTTTGGATCTTAACTAATAAGAAAAGAACTAGAAGAAGAGATATAGATTTTAATGGGAAATTATTTTCTCATTCCAAAGATGAGACCTTTATTAAATAATACATTTATCTATTTGATATGATGAAAAATGGTACTAAAAATCAACATGGGTACTTTGCTACTATATCACAATCATAACAATCTAGTAATTTCTCACAGTCATCTATGATCAAACAATGATATTTTTTTCAAAATGATAATTTAAGATACTATGATATAAATAACTCTTCGCATACAAGATAGAGCACCAAAACTAGGATGAGTGATCCTCTTTACCCAACATAGAGAAATAAACATGAAGAAGCTTTTTCCATCTTCATCTTGACTCTCTTACAATAATATGTATTGCAAAAAAAATTATAAGGTAGCACTTCTTTGATAGACTATGGCATTTAAGGCTATGAAATTCATGGGTCTCACTATACACATAGACATGATAGTGATGAAGATCCTTTGTGCAATCTATTTATCAGACACCTCTCATCTCCACGATGGTTTCTCAATGGATCATGTCAATGGTTAATATCATAAATCTCAGGCCTCATCCTTTTCATAGCCTCATGACACAAAAATTCAATGTTCTGAAAAATATGTAGCTAGAGATCATATGCCACATATTAATGTAGATTTTGCTTCTACATTAACATAAGGTGAATGATATGTTGGACCATTATATACCAATTTGATTCCAACATAGTGTAACATATTGAAAAGAGAACTTCACCTATGCGGGATCAACAATAAAACTTCCAACTGCATTCAAAGAGGGCAATATGAATATGGTTGAGAAAGGGTAGACAACCAGTGTAGAGAAATTTTAGATGCTAGTGCACATACATGATAGAAAAAAGTGGAGAATAGTTGCCTTGTAGAATTCCCAAATCGAGATCCTTCATCGTAGATTCACACAACTAGTTCGAATGGTTAAACACCATATACAATAATTAAATATGAAATGTAAAGGCTTCATAATCCTTCGATGATCCATGTGCAAGGACATCCTATATATAGACTACATAGAACTTAAAGAATCTCACCCCCAAGCGAAGAGTGCATTGAGATACATGAACAAGGGACTACCCAACCCAAACATAATAATGGAGGTTAATTACGACATATGAATGGAATAACTAAACTCACCAATTCTTCATTTGAATAAATTTCTTCCATAAATGACTCTAATAAATAAGCATTTTTATTACGAAGATCTACTAAGAAAAAATAAATTATATATTCAGGTCATGAGATTCTCTTTGCTAAAGAGGTAGAGTCGTCAATTTTGGTTTCAAAATTCTTAGAACCCTAAACCTATAAAGATACTTTAAAAGATTCAAAAAATGATCAATTGAAATTTTCAATGCATAAGACACATATTCTTTAATCAAGAATCAAAATTGGAATTTGGTTACTCTTTCACAAAAATGGAAGACCACTCAAGAACATGTGGATATATTGATTGATAGGAGGAGTTTCATAAATTCTACAAGACTAGGTTAGTGGGAAAGGGGTTTGATCAAGAAAATGGGGTTGAATTTAGTGAAATCTTCTCACTGGTTGTTAATACGATAGGAGTCCAATTTTCTTTTGGAATAACAACAATTTGGGATCTTGAATTGGAGCAACTTGATGACAAGATGATATTCCTATATGGTGATGTAGATGAGGAATTATATATGGAGAAGCCTAAATAATTCACCAAGAAGAGACACACACATATTTATTACAATGTAAATTTGAGCTTCTATGGACTCAAGAAAGCACCAAGTCAATGGTACTTAAAATTAAAATCAAATCCATGTGTCTACTTGAAGAATATTGCTAATGGTGAGATCATCATTATTCTCCTTTATGTTGATGACATGTTCATAGGTGGTACAATTAAAAGAATTGTTTGTGAACTAAAGGATAAATTAGAAAGAAAGTTTTCAATGAAATACATAGGGATAGCTAAGAAGATTCTTGGCATGATAATGACAAGAGATAGAATAAAGAAGGAAATCACATCATCCTAAAAATAATACATAATTTCATCTCAACATCAATCTAAGAATGATAGCATAGATACTCACTTTTTTTTTCCATGTAGTTGTGGAAGTAAAATTGAAATTTATAAAGAGTAACAGAAAGGTCAATTCGATAGATATCCTGAAAAACATTGTAGACAATGAGAAATTTGAATTTGTGAGGACTTTTCTTGGTCCTGTGAAGAAAAGGGAAAGAAACTAAGAAGTGGGGTATTCGGTGATCAATTGCAACATTGATTAACTTTAGGGTTGAATATGTTAAAGTATGAAGACTAACAATAACTTTGTGTTTCCCTCTAATAGTGCTTATATTGGATTATGAGACTCTTCAAAATATTATGTAATTTGATTCTTTGCACATGATTCTCATGTATTATTTGTAATCAAATTTTATAATCAATACCTTACTCTTCTTAGTGTCATCATAGCCATAAGTTATGGTGAAAAATGATAATTATCATGTTTTGTATCTTTCTATTTTCTCTTCTCTATTAATTATTCATCTGTTGATTTCAATTGTGCAATCAAATCCTCCCCAGGTTGATGGATATAGTGTAGTTCTAGTTGAACAAAAATAGTATGCAAGAAAAATATTTAAGTTGTGTAGCTAGTGTCGATCTATTTTGTTTTGTTTTCTATTAGTGTTAAAGACTTAGTCATATAGAAGGAAAATTTGGTTGGTCATCACTATTATCGAGTCACTCCATATAGGTTGAGTTATGTATTTGTTACACTTGTAAATAATATTTTATATAGAAAGCTCTATAAGAGTTGAGAAAGTCTATGATCGTCAAGTATTAATATGAAAGTTGAGTTATCTAGTGTACAATAGATACTGAGTAAAGAAGAGTGTATACATACTGAGTCATATAGGAGTCGAGCTAGTAGAGGTTAAGAGTGAGTAGGCAAAAAAGTAATGACTGAGTGTTAGGAACTATATGTGCCAAGTAACATTATTTGAACAAAAACATTTGGAATGACACAAAATATTAGGTAAACCATTTTGGGTTGACATGTAAATGATATTTAATGATTGTAGAGTTTTTCACTAAGTTTGTTACGTGTTTCTAACATGGATTACTAATCTCTTTCAAGGAAAGTTAGCCAATTAGATTAAGAGGCAAAAAGGGAAGCATCTAGATCATTAATTCTAATAATATTTCCTTCATTATCAAATATATTGACTTTTCTATTTTGAAACTATAGCTTCTAACCTGAATCTTTTTACTAAGAAAAACTAAAAGGCTTGTACTTTAATCTTTGTACGTAGTAATGGTTATTACATCTTATTTATTATTTATCATTAAGGAAACCTTACCTCTCAATAAATAAATAACATCATTACCTAAATTAATATTTCTATCATCGTCAATTTCTTTAATTTTCTAAAAATTGCTTAATTCACTAGTCATGTGAGCATCCACTATCTATAATTCATCTAACACTCTTGCTACCAAGTGAAATACAATATTTTTCACTATCACAATTTTCTCCATTAGGATCTTACTTGACATCAACATACACAATCTCAACTGCTTCTTTTGCATCATCAAAACTAAACTTGGTGTGCGTAGTATGATTTCTTTCCTTTGTCTATCACTCTTTTTCTATTAGGACACTTAGCTACAAAATTACAAACCTAATTGCACCTAAAATAGAACATGAGAAATTTAGCTTAAAATGACATTTTCTTATTGAATAGGGTAAAATATGGATGAATAGGATTTAGAATAATGCACATGAAAGAGACCCTAAACTCACATTTTACACATACATATAGATTATTAGAATATGAAAAGTAAATCTAGATGACTAATATTGAAATAAATAAATAAATTGTACTTACCTCCAAAAAAGATAATCAATTGAAAACCCTGTCAAAAAATCTCAAAACCTATAGATTTTTGCATTCCTAAACCAAAACTATTAGTTCTATAGAACCCAAAAATATTTTCATTTTTTGAGGGTAGGTAGACTTTGACATAGATAACAAGGTACGATTATGCCCCAAAAATTGACCTTAACCTACATTACTTTGACAAAATTTCTATTTTATGATCTTGCAAGTTCAACAAAAAGTGTATCCAAATCTTCACTTTAATTCGTTGTCCTATACCTGTACCTAAAAGAAAAATAGTATTATTGTTTCCAATGGGGGTTTTCCTTGGTCAAACTCTATTTTGTGTTAACCTTGAAATGTAATTGAAGTTGCAATATAAATAAACAAAGTAAATGGAACTATTCACCATGATTATATTAAAATAATTTTGTAGGATTTTAATCCTTGAATCCATGAGTATGGATGCTCCAAATGAATGTAGAATAGGATGGAGGATATCTCAAATCAATTGTCTTAGATCTTCAACAACAATCTTAAATAGATCTTAGCATAGGAAGAGGCTTCGATGAATATGGATGGAGAAATATTCAACAAGAGGGCTCCATGAAGCCTAAATCCATCAATGGCTAACAATGGACCCCTTTGATGAAATAAAAACTTGAACTCTTGGATGCTTGAATTCTAGGTAGATAGTAGATCTTCAATTCATAGAATAATTATTTGTTTGATATCTCTTATTTGCATAAACTTCATAATAGGTGGATGTCAAAATGAGGTAAGAAGGCTTCCTTATATAAGGATGTAGGGAACTAACTCCTAGAGAAGGTCAACTAGAAGCATTAAATACCATTTAACCATAATCCCTAGAATTGTAACAAGATAAAATGAAATTAAATAGTGTATCATTTTGAAAACCAAAATAGCTGACCAGGAAGTGGGAAAACAACTCCTTTTGAAGCTCGACATTCAGAAATCATGGAAATTTGAAATTTGGACTTTTGGTCAAGGATTATGTTGACCCTTTCGTAGGTTAGGGTCAAGGTCAATGTTGACCTAAAAGTTTGTCCTCGACCCTGAGGTAAAAATTCTCAAGATCTCAATCTAGAATGCTAGAAAAATATAGAAAGAAAGTAGAAAGGGGATAGATCCAAGTCAAAGACCCATTCAAGGTGCTTGACATGACCCCAAACCACTTACTTGGAGTGTTAAACACTTTTAACATGTAAGTGTATCCATTTTAAGATGATACATGTAGCCCCCACTTTAGAAAGAGTATGGGTTTGAAGCAAACTCTTGATAAAGTTGACGATAATGAAAAGATAATCTTATGAAAATAAAAGGGGAAAATAGGTCCTCAAGCCCCCAAGGACTAAAGTCTTTGTCAACTCCAAGATTACAATAAGAGAGACATCACTAGAAAGAAAATAGAAGAGGTAGAAAGGGGTGGCTCACTGGCCCAATAAGATGTGTGTATCTCATTGTGAACCAAAAAACTTGAATAGCATGGCCCACAAAGAAAAAACTTGATAGTCACCCCATAAATTTTTGTGCCTTTTGCTTATTTGTGCATGTATGTTGTGCATCTTTTGATGGCTTTTATAAAGTACCCATGGATCCACATTCTCATATCACCATAGAATACATTTGTAAAATCTGGATCTCTCTAGGATTTAACAACTTATGTGTGTTACCCTATGAGGATTTAGCATATTGAAAATTCAAAATATTTGTTCCTTTAGGATTTAACATCTTATGTGTATTACCTTCAGAGGATTTAGCATATTGAAAATTTAAAATGCATGTTTCTTTAGGATTTAGCAACTTATGTGCATTACCTTCCAAGATTTAGCATGCTATAAAATAAAAGGTTAGAACAAAGATAAATAATATAGAATAAGGGAGGCCATATATATGCACCCCATCCTTAAGATGAAGAAAAATAAATTCTATTTTGACATGTTAAGGAAAGAGAAGAAGATGTATAAAGCCTTCTTCAACATAAAGATAATATTCATAGATAACACCTAGTCTAAGCCAAGAAGGTCACAACTTCTATATTGCCATGGAAGGGATGAATGGAAAGAGATGTCATGCAAGAAGAGAAGAAGTAACCCTTGTGATGGGTAGCATTCTATTTAGCCTCCAAGCTAAGAGATTTATCTACCATGGAAACCCAATATCCAACAACAAAATAGGTTATGATCAAGCACAAAGATCCTCAATGCAAACCATAATTTTCATGTATGATTGGATATCACATAATACTATAGATACTACTTAACTAAGGAAAAGTGGATCCTAGAAAGATAGAGAATGAGGAGATCACATCCTTGCCCCAACCATAGGAACAAGGATGAAAGGGAACCTATTTTATCACTCACAAACTATAAAAGACAACAAGCCCCCAAATATTAGGGTAACATTGTTTACATAATCTAGAGCTCCATAATAGGAACATTGTTGCTTTTTAGAGAAAACATGATTGAAATACAACTCATTGCAAATAACGTTATGATCAATGAGATTGCTAATCTTGTATAATGTAAAATTTGACATTCATTAGTAGAGTGATAATGAAATCTATGATACATACAAAAAGGTAGAGTATTCAAGTGTGGACTACATTTCTTTTTGCATTTAGGTTTAGAATCATCTTAGAACAAAGGAGTTTAGGTAGAATAACTTCTTGTTCAAAATCTTTCATAGTTTTATCATGTTTTCAAGTGTTATTTGAGATGTTAAAATTAATTTGTTGTTAAGGATTAAATGACAATCCATAAGAATGCTCATGAACCCCACTCTATAAGGGCATTTGAATTACTTATTTATGCTTACCACATGCTTGACCATTGAATCTTATTTAACTAGGAAATGATAAATAGGACCATAATGAGAAGCCATATCAGAAGGAGTCAATGAAACTTCATTAGTCACTATATAATCATTAGTAGGTTTAATAGTTTCAATGTAGATAGAAGTAGTGACAAAGTTGTTATGAAGAGCTCTAAAGTTAAAAACTCATTGTTCAAACTCTCTTTGTGGCTTTATAATATCAAGATCATAAACCTTATACTAACCAATAAAGGTAGGAGTAAAATCCAAGGTTCCCCAATCATCACTATGAAAAACATTATAGGAAGAAGGATTACTATTAGAAATAGGAGTAGTGTAGGTTTGAATATTTAGATAGGGATCTGGTGCATCATCTGCATGAAGTGTATACATCATGT
The DNA here is from genome assembly GCA_028749045.1 of Cupressus sempervirens. Classification (NCBI taxonomy): domain Eukaryota; kingdom Viridiplantae; phylum Streptophyta; class Pinopsida; order Cupressales; family Cupressaceae; genus Cupressus; species Cupressus sempervirens. The sequence continues at coordinate 263,126,974 of CM053789.1, forward strand.
TGTTATGTAAAACTTGACTTTATGGTAAAGGGTGGAAGGGATAACACGCATCTCATGAAACCAAGGTCTACCCAAAAGAAGGCTACAATTGAGAGGTTCAAGCATAACATTAATAGGTGTATTCAGGATGATCTTACTTATTTGATAGGTAATTTAATGATTCCCAAACTATTCTTATAAATGTTATCAAAGACATGTATATGAACATTATTAGGTTGAATAGTTGAAAGATTGACATTAAGTGCTTTGAGCATGTCCATGCTACAAACAATAAGCCTAGATATATTATCAATCAAGGTCCTATGAATGATACTTTTATTGATAGTAATAGCCACCATAAGAGAATCATATTGATTTTGAACTTCTTTCGAAGGTAAATCATTTTGAGTAAATACAATGTTAGGAACACTTGAGGTAGTATACATGTATTTTAAGAAGTTATTGATGTTCTCATGATTGGAAGGTGGAATGGGAAGAGTTGCTAGAGCTCTTTGCAAGGCTTCATAGTAGGTGGGTGAAGTTTGATGAAGCTTCCAGAAAGAAATCCTGGAAGGGGTATTTTGCAATTGGTTTATCAAATTGAACTCCTTTCTAGGAAGATGGGGTAGAGGATGAAGGATGGGTTGAGAGGGTGGAAATGAAATAGAAACTACCAGATTTGGTTGAAGGTTACTCCTTCTACGATATGTGTGAGCTATAAAATGTTTGTCACTCAAAGACTCTAAAAACTCCATAGGTTTTCCTTTTATAGTAATGTGAGGAGAACCTTTAATAGTCAAAAAAGGTTCTGGATAACCCATTTTAGTTTGTCCCAATACTATAAATAAAATCACAAGAAGGAAGAAAAGAAGACATTGTAGGAGGAGATGAAGTAGGAGTTTGAGTCTCCATAAGAGCATCACTAAGAGGGAGATAATCAAGGGAGTTCATATCATTATCTACTAATGTCTCATCACTAGAAGCAATCCCAAATGAAGGTAAAATTTTTATAATATCTACATAAGAGGAATGTTTGTTAGAAAAAGAGTTATCATCATGTATGAATATGTCAGCCATTAATAGATCACCCCCTTGTATCAAAGGTTCTTCATGAAGAGGGGATAAATTAACATCTCTATCCAAGGTTTCATCCCAAAAAGTAGATTCATTCATAATGACTTCATGAGGAAGGCAGTAATCAACATCCAAATCTAAAGGTTCATTCCAAATAGGAGGATTATCATCCCTATCAATAAGGAATTTGAAAACAATTGAAATAACTTATGCCACATGAGAAAAAGTAAATAATAGATATAAATGTATCCAAATGAATTGAAATGAAACTTACAAGGAAGTTAAACACCACAAACATAGTAAGGGCATCTAATTCCACAAAGAAATGTAAATGTTTTGTTGTATTTTTAAAGAAATTTTGTAAATTTTTTTGTATTTTTGAAATATAAATGCAAGAAGTTTAGTTAACATGCAAGATTTAACAAAAAAGTCAAATCTAACACCACAAAATACAATAATGCATCTAATTCAACAAAGAAAAAAGGGTAAGCATGTAGGGTTCACCAAAATGAATAAGGTAAAATATGGATGAATAAGATTTAGAATAATGCACATGAAAGAGACCCTAAACCCACATTTTACACATAAATATAGATTTTTATGATATGGAAAGTAAATCTAGATTACTAATATTGAAATGAAGTAGTAAAATGTACTTACCCTCGAAAAGGAGAATCAGTTGGAAAAACTATCAACCGGTCTGAAAAACTATCAATTTTCACACACTTAAAATGAAGCTGTGAATTCTAAGAAACCAAGAAATATTTTTCTTTTCTAAGGGTAGGTTAACCTTGACCTAGATAGTAGGGCATAATTGTACCCTGGGGCACAATATTGCCCCAAAAAGTTGATTGTGACCTACACTACTCTAACAAAATTTATATTCATAGATCCTGCAAGTTCGACAAAAAGTGTATCTAAATCTACATTTTAATTTGACATCTTGTACCTGTACCTACAAGAAAAATGGAATTTTTTTTTGGATGGGAGGTTTTCCTTGGTCAAACCCCTTTTTGTAATTAATATTGAAATGTAATTGATGTTGAAATAAAAATAAAAAAAGTAAATTGAACTATTTATCTTGCTTATATTGAAATATGTGTGGAGGATTTGACTCCTTGAATTGACACAAATGAATGTACAATAGGATTTAGAATGTCTCAAATTAATTATTTTAGATCTTCAAGACCAATCTTGGATGGATTTTAGGATAGGAAGAGGCTTGGATAAATATGGATGAAGAAATCTTCAACAATAGAGCTCCATGGAGCTTGAATACTTTAATGGGTAACAATGGACCTCCTTGATGAATTGAATGCTTGAACTCTTGGATGCTTGAATGCTACATGGATAGTAGATCTTTACTTCATAGAATAATTGTGTGTCTAATATTTCTTATGTGTGTAACCTTCATAATAGGTAGATGTCAAAATGAGGGAGGAAGAGTTCCTTATATAGAGATATACAACACTAACTCCTAGAGAAGGTTGACATGGGAGCATTAAATCCCATTTAAACTTAACCCCTAGAAATGGACGTAGATTAAATTCAATTTAAGAGTGTACCAATTTGAAACCCAAAATAGAAGACCCAAAAGAGGGAAAACAACTCTTACAAAAACCCAACATCTAGAAATCATGGAAGTTTGAAATTTGGGCCTAGGGTCAAGGATGAGGTTGACCTTGTCTCAGGTTAAATTTAAGGTCATCCTTAACCTATGTTAGGGTCAAGGTCAACCTTGACCCTAAGGTCAAAAATCATAGGACCTTAGTCCAAAATGCTGGAAAAGTGCAGAAAGAAAGTGGAAAAGGGGGTAGAATAGGGGAAAAGGCTAGTTCCAAGATAAAGACCCATTCAAGGAATTTGACATGACCCAAGACCACTTTCTTAGAGGACAAAACACTCTTAACATGTAACTGCTTCCATTTTAAGATGATACCCCTCATAATAGTCTTCTTGCAAGAATTGCTTCAATATAATCCATATCATCTTCAAATATTGATTCAATTTTAGTTTTTGTAATCTTCTCTTTATTTGAACTATCAATGGTTAGGACAAAATTAAATAATTTCCAAGTTTAACCATATTTTTATCATAATTTATCAACACAAACATATTCAACCAACCAATTAAATTCTTAGGTCTTAGGTCATTACAAGGTATAGCTTTAACTTCTTTAAAATTGTAGAAACTTTTATAGTGTAAATAGGTAAAAGAGCTCTAAGAATATTACTTAAAATATTGTAATCACAAATAGTTTATCCAATAGATGGGATTTTACTTACTACTTTTTAAATTTTTTTCACATAATAAGAATGTTTTTTAGCTTCTTTCATTCTCATGTCATCATACTTGTCTTATAGACTTTGAGCTTTATCTCTCAAAACATTTAGATCTCCACCATGTACAAGTGCCAACTTTTACCACATTTTTTTATCATTAGCAATTTTTTTTATTAGACTCAAGATCATTTTGGCAAGCTTCAATTCAAATCATTAGAATATTATGGCCTTTCCTCTCATTCATTTTTTCAAAGGTCGTAGGAACTAGAGGTGCACTATATTCCTTATCCATTTAATTTGTAGCATTGTCACAAAATCTAGATAGATATAGCCTCATTATATTTTTCCATGAGGAGAAATTATCCTTGTTCAACTTTGGTACCTTTCTCTTTTGTACATCTTAGGATTACTAGCTCAAGTTCCTTCAAACTTCTTCCTCCAAGAACTATGCTTTGATACCAGTTACTAGATAACTAAGAGGGGGAAAGAGGGGTGAATTAGTTATGTCCACTATCCTACAAGCCTTCCAAACAATTTATTATGAAAAAAACTTCTTTAACATTAAAATAAATAACTTGTTAATCTTATTCAACTTTGTAATTCAATATTGTTATCAATTTGGTTCGAACTATTATTTCACTATTTTGTTATTACTGAAAATCAGAAAAGAAAAAATAATTAAGCTTTTACCTAGTGGTTACCTATTTGTGGTTTCTAAAGTAGTTGATAACAGCCAAAAATATGGGAGGCTAGACCTAGAGTACAAAAATATTGAGAATTCAGTCAGAGGTTACCTTGTAGTTATGTAACCTATACCAACTTTAAACATCAAAAGCCATAATATGTTCAGAGCTGAATTGTCATTAGCCAGAATCATTAAACTACTATGCATGAGGAATTGAATAATAAACCAACAACATTTAAAAATATTGTTTCTATTTGTCCAAATAATTGACAAAGTCCAAAAAACCCCATGGGGTATAAAGTTCAGAGACATAATCATAAAAACAAAAATAAAACACAACATATCCTAGGCTAGATGTCCTCTTCCTTTCCCTAGTTACCATTCTTCTCCTCGTCAAGTGCTTCCCTCACTACATGCTCCTCCTCTTCTTTCACTGGTATATCTAGGATGGTTTTTAGCTAGTCCTTTGCTAAGAACCCATAAATAGAATGAGTTGTCTTAGTTGTCTTTCTTAGGTCCTTTTCCACATTTTTATCTTGTAGGAGATAAAGGGCTATGGTCATAAAGTGCATTAGGTTGGTTTAGAACTCAAATAGAGTATTAGATCTATGGAAAATAGCAGTATGGTTATTTTCTAGGTCCCTCATGGCCTTCCTAACCCTCTCCATCTACATCAATATGGCTATGTTAACCTTTATTCCCAACACCCTTGGGGGTTTCCTTCCTAGGAGATGTGATGTCTTTCTTTCCACTATGACCCGGGATAGCTTCCAAGGTATCAAAGACATGGTATGAGCTGATAGAGTTGGGGGTAAGTTTAATGTCTTGATGGAGTCTTTTCTTTTTAGTAGGTTTATCCTCATTATTGGAGAGTTAGAGTCATACTTCAAGGGGGTCATACATTTCTTTAGCTAGAGACACTTGTTGGTTCTCCTAGCATAATGCTTTCCCTTCGTAGTGTTGGAGTGCAACTCAATAATACTAACTTTAACCTTAGGGCTAATTTTCACCTCGGTGTCATGGGCTTTCTTCAACCTCTTAAGAGTAGAGCTAGGGCTGGGGTCTAGGGTGATCTGATGGGTGATAGAGGCTAGGATTTAATAAGAGAGGGGGATTTTGAGCCAGGTGCTAGATGAAAATTTTATTCAAGAGGCCCTAGTGGATAAGGTAGAAGGGTTTCCCCTCCTTGTGTTTCCTTCTAGCCTTAAAAATGCTATCCTCTAGTGAATGCGGTAACATAAATGGAAAGGAGATATTGTTGATATTTATGAAATGATTCAAGATAGGAAAATTATTATAATATAGTACCTAGGAGTGGTCCTCCAAGGTAATGTATCTAATGATCACATAACAGATGACATCCCATTACTTAGGAAGTGTAGCCCATGTAAGCCCATCATGTAATCTCTTTGGTTCTTCCTTGAATTTGAAGAATTTTTTAAAGATCATCTCTTCATTTACTTTAGCTTGCCTTCACCATTTCTTACCATCCAAAGGAAAATCCTAATCCCTCACAATGTTTTCTATAGAAATTTCAAAGCCTATGCCATTAATAGTAAATTTTCTATCCTTATAGGTTTGAAAGATCTACATCTAGATGACCCTGTTGTTTTTAACCATGCCCTCCATATAAGGTAAAAGACCTCCCTCTTTTAAGTAGACTATAACTACTTCAGTGCTATCAATACACTCCTTGACACCCACTAGGTCAATATGGTCGCTAGTGCCCATGTCATTGACTAGGTCCATTACTAACTCTTATGATGACATAGCCTTGCACCAGGTCTTGGAGTTACAAAGTGTAAAATACAAAGCCAAAATGGAGAAAATGAAAAACAATTTTTTATTCATAATAAATCTGCAATTTTTCCCAAGAAATAAAAAAATATACCACCACAATATGTGTGGTTAGTCCCTTTCCATTTGCAAATGGTCCTTGCCAACTGTAAAAATTATGGGAATTGACTATTAGCCAAAATGCTCTCTCACCAGAAATTAAATTCAAATAATTTAATCTTCTTAATGATCACAAAATGTTTTAATTTAGCATTGGTTCTATTTCATATTATACCTTAGAATTTTTTAAGTTGTGACCATGCAATTCTCACAATCACAATTTGTTGAGTGCTAACTAGGATGAAGATGGTGAGAGTGCAATTGCTTTATTTTTGATTGATTTCACAATCATTTTAATGCACTATGGTTTAAGTTGCTATAGTACAGAAAGAGTGTATCTTCAATGCTTCAAAGATATATTTTGCATCATTAGAACTTTTAGATCTATGGCCAGTGCATGATCATATTAGGTCAAGAAATGGTTAAGGTTTTAGTTGTGATCAAGCAATTCCCCTTGTTTTGCTTGGTCACAAACATTAGAAAGGAAATATAGGTCAAGATGACAATGTTATGGATATGGTCAAATTTTAGCCTTCATAAGGTTACAATGGTTAAATAAGAATGTTAAGAGTGGGTTTTGAGGTACCAATAATCCAATGGTTGTAGTTTTGCAAGTAGTTATTATTATTAAGGGAAGGTAGTGGCAAGGTTGCGATCTTGGATGCTCAAACACAAGGCATGAGGTTGAATTGTTGACAGAGTGGTAGAATGGTAAGAATTGTTTGGTCCATGTGGCAAGACTTCATGGTTAAATCAAGTTGACCAAATAACATGGCTAAATTTGGCAAGAATAATGATAGTAGAAGCAGCTCCCTAATGATGAACCCAATCTTTCTAATCTCATGCAACCAATTTCATCATTCCCTAGATCTGATAAATGCAAAGAGATGCTCCACCAATGCATGTTGATCCATCCATTTAGTTAGAAGTTAATGACCATTGTTCCTAGAGCCTTGTTCAAGAAAGAAGTGATCTTCTTGTGTATGGATTTGCATCGTTATAAGATCTTTCCAATTTTTGCAATGGTTATTATCTATGGATTTGATTGTAGTGGTTGAGTTTTGCCTTACAATGGAAGTATCTAAGTTATGCTTGCAATATAAAAGAAAATGTTTTACTCTTTCTTATGGTTAGATCTTTTGTGTTTCTCTAGTACTACTTTGGCATGCTACTATAATTCCCTCTTTGTTGAGCTGAGTTATATGACATCCTATCTTATCTCCTTTAGCCACTTATGTACTATGCAAGCTTTGTTTGCCTCTCTTTGGTGTAGTGTGAATATCTATAATCTACATTTCTGTATCTTTATTGGTTAGTGAATGATAAGAAGTGAAGAATTTTTTCCTTGTGTCACTCATGTGGTTGTTTGATCTCTATGTAGTTGATGCATTACAACATGTCTAAATCCATGTATCTTTAAACTATCATAATTACTATGCATGTATGGGTATAGACTAGTCCAAACACCATATTTTTGTGCATTGCCACTTTAGAATAGATTAGGTAGTTACTTTCATGCATTACTTCTCCCTTTTCTCTTGAAGAATAGTTTGAGTGCATCCTAATAGTATAGGAAGTCTACCTTCTCTGAAGACTGAACCTCATTATTAACATCTCATAGCTTGGAGGTTGTTTCATTGTTTAACAAGGTTTTCCTTAGGTGAAAACTTTGGAAAAGGGTGCAAGCATTTATGAGAACAATTTTGGCATGCCTGGTGGGACAATATATTTAAACATTTAAAGTTTACTAGCGTCATGAAAATATTCCATGTTCATGTTGAAGAGATAGTATTGCCTTACATATAAAGCCTTCAAGAGCCTCATTTTTCAGTAGTACTTGGCAACTCTAAGCTGCAAGCAAAATCTATTTTCTAGAATAAAGTTCTTGTGGTTCATGCCCAGGAAACACACAAGGGCATCTTCAGATGTAATTTCCTTGATACTAAGAGATTTCTCTTTCTAACCCACAAAGAAAATGTATAGTATCTTTATCACTACTTAGGAGTGTGATAGTAACAAATACCTCTACAAGATCTATCTCCACTCCTCCTATTTTTAGGTCTCAACCTAGAATGTCATTTGCTTATATCAACGGAAGACTTGCTTACATGACTAGAGCTCATGCTTTCACTACATTTAATGATGGGAGCCCCCTTCTGTTATTCCAAAGTTATGACATATTAGTATCAGCTCTCAAAAATATACCTAAGTTTACTAGTGAAACCTCCATCTCCCATATTGAGCATATTCAAGAGGTGTCTAATGTTTATAAAATTTATAGTATCACTAAGGATGATGTACCAGTCAGAATTCTAGCCTCATCCTTGAAAGGAATATCACTACAATGATATAGAGCTCTACTTCATAACTCTATTACTAATTGTGATGGGTTAGGGGCAGCCTTATACAAGCATTTTGTGGACAAAAGTGACCACCTATCACTTTTAGAATAGCTAAGAACTATCAAGAGGGCCCCCATGAATATATGACTAATTTCAATTATAGATTTCAGAAGACATGGGACATAATATCTACTATGGTGAAGCCCACTCTTGGTAATGCATTCTTGTATTATCTCAGAGCCTTTAATAGTGATATTGCTACCACTCTACAATCGATGGGTGTGGACACTCTACCAAATAATTATGAGGTTACTATAAGAGCTTGAAACAATATGATACATGGAGGGAAGTTAGCTCCAAGGCCCCCAATGCCTTTCATCCCCAACTTTCCCAATAATCCACCTATTGTAGCCCCAACCTCTTGTTGTGGTCCCAATAGCTTCTACATCCTCTAATGGAATTAATAGTATTAAGACTAAGATACAGATTCTGAAGAAGATTGTTCATAGAAGGATGTTAGATCAAGACTAGAAGATGGAGGAACATAGTGCCATTGTACAAAAGATGGGAAATGAGTTGGTAACCATGAAGCAGTAGTAAACTCAAAATAATAAGCATCTCCAACACCAAAGTGAAGGTCCCATTCATGGTAGACCTCCAAACTCGATTCATGTCCCCTAAAATTAGAATAGACCTATCAACCACCCATAGTCTTCAAACATTAACCTAAATAGGGCTTTAGTCCCTCAGAACAACCTTGTCCAAGATCAAGATTTCAGCCCTTCTTGAAACTACTCCTATGGATATTGCATGTATCTAAAGGCATAATCTTACTTAGTTTTAATTGTAATAGAGAGAGTAGCTTCCTAGAAACACAACACTATTCAACCAATTGATACTTTGTATTAGGGTGATTGTTCTTTCATGAACCACTAGGTGGAAGAGCATGGTAATGTAAACTAGGATTCCAATGCTTACAATACTAGAAGCAAGAGAAGAGCTATGGAAGAGGTTGCTACAAAACCTCCTAACTAAACTTCAACATCAAGTGTAGTACCACATGTATAAGAATTTTCCCAACAACAAAATTCTAACAAACCTTCTAATGTCCCTCAATAGTAAAGGCAGAGTGAAAGTAGAGATAATTTGAATAATCCATAGACTATCCCACCTCAAGTTTCTACTTCTAAAGCTTCTACCAGAACATCTAATTCTTCTTTTAGTGGAGTAGATCAAATGATGAAGATTGATGCAAATATTTCTATGTGGGATGTTGTATGTTTTGTGCCATCACAAAGGAGGCTATTGCAATAGGACTTGGAAAGCATTAAACTTAGAGACCGGCCACCTAGGATGGAGAATGTTGTGAGTTTGGTGCAACCATTGAAGGAGGTAGAAAAAAGTAAAAAGGTTCTAGACCTCCTCCAATTTATGTTTCTTTAGATATAGGAGATAAAATAGTTCACAACTACATGATTGATTTAGGGGCTAGTAGTTCAATAATGCCCAAATGTGTTGCTACTATTTTAGAAATGAAATATGAACCTATTGCTAGGGATGTATTGCAATTGGATGGTAGTATTGTCAACATTCATACCATGTTGTAATTTACTTCAAGATATATCAATTGCTAAGGTTAAGCCACACTTTTCCATTTATCTCTCAAGAGACTTTATTGTTCAAATAGGTGGTTACATATCTTCTTATTTGTCATATATGTTTTGTAGAACTAGATATGGAACCAAAGCTTCAATTATAGAAGAACCATTAGCCCTTCAACATATTAAGCCCTACACTCTCCTAATATCATCAATATGAATTGTACCATCCAAGAAATAGATGAAAATGATGCAGCAAATGAACTTGCCACTTCATTAGTTGATACACCTAATTTCCTCTTAGATGAGTGGGCTAATGTATATTAGTGTGATCTTATATCAAAAGCCTTATAGATAGGCCTAGGTACTTATTGTACATCAAAGAAGGATACCCTTATCCCTAACTTAATGAAAACCAAAGAAGATAAAAGTGGGATATGGAATATGTATTTCTCTGGATCAAGAAATAAGAACGGAGTAGGGGCTGGTGTAATGTTGATTTATCCTGCATTATAAAAGTACTACTTCTCATTTAGGCTTCAATTCAATTGTACTAATAATGTGACAAGGTATCAATTATTGATTCAAGGTCTCTTGCTCACTCAAAGAAGAGGAATTCAAGCATTAACTATGTATGGGGTTAGTGAGATGGTGATCAATTAGGTGAGGATTCAAAATTTTACTTAGAATAGTTTGTTCAAGTCTTATAAACATAGAGTATGGGATTTTCTTGAAGGTTTCAAGGCATTTAATATTTAGAGCATCCCTAGAAGAGAAAATAGACATGCTGATAGACTTGTCATAGTGGGTGCATCTTATGATGTCCCAAGGTGTGTCAAACATGAGAGGAATCAAAAGATTAAAGTGGTGGTCAAACCTGCTATCCCTAATAATGATATCAATTGGCAGGTTTTTGAATCTGATGAACAAATTGTGAGTTTCTTGCAGAATGAAGTAGAGTTTTTAGATAGAAATTAGTCAAGATTGCATGACCAATATGGCGATCAAATCATCAACCTCAGCTCCAATAAGTTACCTAAGGGTCTCCTAACCTTAGAAAATGTCTTCAATCTTGATGACCAATTGATTGTAGGATAGAGCCATGAATCTTGCTACAAACAAAGGAGACCATATGCCAATCACATTTGTTGATGGAAGAATGTTAAATATGGGGAAGTTATATTATAAAACTAACCAAGAAATTTTTGTTCATCTATGTCAATAATTTAATGATATATTTTCTTGGACATATGATGATTTGAAGGGTTTTGACCCAGTCTATTTCAACATACTATAAATCTAGTGGATAATGTCAAGCCTATTGGGAAAAAATGGAGACTAGTAAACCCCAAGATTGAGCCCCAAATGAGAAATGAGTTGTCCAAATTAATTGAGGAAAATATTATTTTCCCTATCAGGCACTCCTCTTGGGTGGCAAACCTTGTCCCTGCTAGGAAAAAGAATTGAGAAATTAGACTATGTGTAGATTTTACAGATCTTAACCAAGACTCCCTTAAATATCATCATTGTCTCCCTTCCATGGAATATATATTCTCTAAGGTTAGTAGTTTAGAGAGATTCTCCTTCTTGGATGGATTGTCGGGTTATAATTAGGCATTAGTCAAAGAACATGATAGATACAAAATTGCTTTCACTACCAAATGAGGCACCTATGCCTATAGTAAAATGCCTGTTTGATTAACAAATGCAAGTTCCACATTTCAAAAAGCAATAGAGATGGAATTCAAATATATGATTGAAAGGTCTGTGTTAGTCTACCTTGATGATATCATAGTCTATTCAAAGGATGTAGTAGCTCTTTTGGTCATCTTAGACAAGTGTTTAAAATATGTAGAGAGTATGGAGTATCTTTCAATCCAAGAAAGTGTGCATTTACCACTAATCAAGGAAAATTATTAGGAAATATTCTATCTAAGGATGGTTTGACTATTGATCTAGAGAGAATAGAGGAAATGCTTTCCCTTTCTCTTCCTACTCATAAGAAAGCTCTAGAAATTTTTCTTTGTAGGATAAATTTTGTGAGGAGATTTATTCATAACCTAGGTACCATGGTGAAACCTCTTATAGTTATGCTTGAAAGGAATATGGCCTTTCAATGGACCAAGGAAGGGAAAGAAAATTTTGAAGAGATCAAAGCAGCCATAGCTCTAACTCCTACTGTCATTAATCTAAATTTTTAAAAGTGATGTGGAAAAGTAGGCCCTTGTGGTCATAAGATCGTTGAAGAAATTCAAACACCTATTTTCTCATAGAAAAATCCATTTGTTTGTTCCTCATACAAGAGTTAATGATTTCTTGTTAAGAGAAGACATAAGTGAGAAAAGAGTTGGTTGGATCACCAAGGTAATGGAGTATGATGTTTACATTTAGATTACTAGACTAGTAAGGGGGAAGGGATTGTGCAAATAGATGACCTCATCTCATGAGCCTAATGAAGAAGTTGTCTTGGTGTTGGTAGAACTGTAGGGGACAAGAAATGACAATCCAAGGAGTTGGACATATGATCTATGAAGACCTTCTTAGCTAGGAATAGATATTCTCAAGAGTTGGATAAAGCTAAATGAAGATAGTTCAAATTACAGTCTATTCCTTATACTATAGTAAATGGTATCCTTTTTAGGAGAGACTTCAATGGAGCCTTGCTAAGATGTATTGACACAGAGCAAGTAGAGAGGATAGTTAAAGAACTTCATGATGGTCCTAATGGTGGCCACTTTTTAGAAAGAACCACTACAATGAAGATCATGAGAGCTAGTCACTAAAAGCCATCTTTGTTCCATGACTGCCATAGAAATGTAAGGAAGTGTGAAAAGTGTGCCTTCTTCTCATCTAAATAGGAATTTTCATCCCTTCCACTTTACCCTATCTGGGTTGATCATCCTTTTACCTAGTGGGGATTAGATTTTATTGGTCCTATTAATCTTCCTTCTAGCTTTGGTCACAAATGGATTCTAGCTGCTATAGATTATTTTACAAGGTGGACAAAGGTAATAGCCTTAAAAGATTCTATAGAAGCTTTGTTTGTGGAATTCCTTAATGGAATTGTCACAAGATTTGGTGCTCCTTCTACCATAATATTAGATAATTCTATATCATTTGTAGGAGCACAATTTTGCACATGGGAAATTGACCATGGTATTTACATGAGCTCGTCTTCTAATTACTACCCCCAAAGAAATGGTTTTGCTAAGTCATCTATTGAAATTTTGATCAGACTCATTAAGAGAACTATTGAAGATAATCAAAGGTGTTAATAGCAAAAATTGAATACTTCCCTATGGGCTAATAGGATAACACCCAAGAGAGTCATAGGAAATTATACTTTCATTTTATTAAATGGTGAGAAAGCTAGACTTCCTATCATATTAGAGTTTCCTACTCTTGAGCTAGCTCATCAGTTGAAATTAATTGAAAATGATTCCATGTCTATAAGAATAGAAGATTTGATGGAGCTAGAGGAGAAAAGAGGTCAAGCAATACAAACCTCATAAATACATCATCAATAGGTAAAGAAGAGATTTGATAAGAAGGCTAAGGCAAAAAATTTCAAGGAAGGTCATCTTGTGCTAAAGTGGGATGCACATAGGGAAAAAGTAGGGAGGAACTCAAAGTTTGATTTCTTATGGACTGGTCCTTATGCAATCATCAGTTGCAAGCAAGCCAATGCTTTCCAGTTGAGCAGGCCTAATGGTGAAATCTTTCCTATTCAAATCAATGAAATAGATCTCAAGCCCTATTTCTAATGAAAATAAATTTTATTGTACATAATTAGAGAAATTCTACTTTCTACTCTTTCCTATTTTCCAAGAAGTGCATGTGCACACATTTTGTTTTATACCAAAGAGTTTTGGTTCTAAGTTTTTGCAAATTATAGAAGAAGAAAGTCATGTTATGTCTCAAAATGTGATAGAAGTAATAAATTTGATGAGTTTTGTGGTTTTAGGGACTCATGTCCCAATGGATCTTTTGATGGCTAGTAGTCATTTACTAAGTAGGCTTGCGTCCCCTCCGAGTCACCAAAAATGTTAGCCAAAATGTCGTTCCACTAGAAATCAAATTCAAATACTAATATGCTTAATGACTACCTAAAATTTTAATTTAGCATTGGCTCTATTTCAAATTATGCCTTAGAAATTTTTAATTCATGACCATATGATTCACACAGTCATAGGTTATTGAGTGCTAACCAAGGTTAGGATGACGAGGGCACAATTGCTTTTTTTTTGCCTGATCACATGGTTATGTTAATGTACTATGGTTTAAGCTGGGATAGCTCAGAAAGAGAAAATCTTCAATTCTTTACAGATATATTTTTCACCATTAGATCTTTTAGATCTACAACCAGTGCATGATCACAAAAGGTCAAGAAATGGTTCAGGTATTAGTTGTAATGAAGTGATTCCCCGTCTTACACTCAATTGCAAAGGTCAAAAAGGAAACTCAAGTTAAGGTGGAAATCGTGTAGATATGGTCAGATTTTAGCTTTCTCAAGGTCATAGTGGTTAAAGAAGAATTTTAAGAGTGAGTTGTGAGGTAGAGATAACTTAATGGTTGTGATTTCAGAAATAGTAATTGTTATTAAATGGTGTAGTGCAAGCTAGGAGAATCCTTGAAGGAAATGTCCAAATTGCCAACAAATAAAAATCCAATCCTAGCTAGTTTAGATATATAGATGGATAAGTAAACCAAGAAGGATCCTCACTTGTTCCCTCAGGTCCATTAAGTAATCCTTTGGTTTCTAAGCCACAACCCCAGCTCTTCAAAATTTGCATCTACACTTCATCTCCTTCTCCAAGCTAGAATGATTACTTCTACGTAAAGAATCTACAAAACCCCTTACTTATACCCAACTAAGCCACATGTCAGCCCAACTCATTACAATCTAAACTAAATCCCTTACATTAAATATAAGTTGAGCCACAAGTCAGCCAAAACACCAATTAAATACCCATACATAACTTAAATTCCAAAAGTTGTCTCCTAGACAAATCAACACAAATAGAACTAGAATCAATACTAGCACTTAACACATACAAGAACACTCGACATCCACTAGGAGCTAAAATAGCTTGGCATCCACTAGATTTTATAGTAACTTGACATCTACTAGAGCTATAGTAACTTAGCATCTACTAGAGATATAGTAACTTGGCATCCACTAGGAGCTATAGTAACTCGACATCCACTAGTAGCTATAGTAACTTGACATCCACTAGATGCTACAGTAACTTGGCATCCACTAGAGCTAGAGTAAGTTGACATCCACTAGAGCTATAGTAACTCAACATCCACTAGAGCTATAGCAACTTGGCATCCACTAGAGATATAGTAACTTGGCATGCACTAAGGTTATAGTAACTCGACATGCACTAACAAGCTTGGCAGCAATAGAAAATTGGAAACCACTAGCACTCAGCTCCAACATATAGGATTACAAGAAAGCCTAGGATGCTCCTGCATCAAATAGCCTATGTTTGAAAAGATGTTCTAGTAATTGGAAGAACTTCTTCTAGGATTCAACACATAAATCCCAAATTGATTCATTACATACATATCCTCAAAATCTTCAATTTGTACACTCTTTCCCTTGTTCTTCTTTTGGTTCTTCACATCCACCTTAGGTGTGCTACATGTCTGCTTTCCACATTAATCTCCAACCTTCTCAAAATTTTCCAATTCCACTCAACTACTAATACTCAAGTTCCTCCTATCGAGCTCTTCATTTTGAAAAGGAAGTAGGGAAAACTCAATGCCACCTTTCTTAATAGTAAACACATTCTTGACACAATCATGCACAACCTTTCAATCATACTACCAAGGTCTACCAAGCAACACATGACAACTATTCATGTCCACAATATCACATAACACTTGATCCTTATATTTCCCAATCTCGAAATCAACAAGGCATTGCTCCCTCACTTCCAAAGCATGTTCACCTTGCAACCAACCAATCCTATAAGGATAAGGATGTCTTACTCTCTTCAAACCAAGTTTTTGAACCATCTCCTGAGCAACAAGACTCCATCCACAATTACCTTGCAAACTTTACCACCAAACATACAAGTCCTAAAAAAACTAGTCCTCTGACAAGAATCCAAAGCCCTCTCACCAACTAGTGCTCGCCAAGCCAAAAAACTTTCTCCTTAATCAAGCTAACTATCTTGAACTATAACCTCATTTACATTAGTAGTTATCCTACCAATTGAAAATTCAAAAGATCTATGCCCTATTTTCACAAATCTAAAATAGTTACCTTTGAACTCACCTCTACCTATCCTCCTTTTTTGATCAATAGGTTTTGGTTTACTTTCAACACTCGGTTTAGCTTGTACCAAGCTATCTTGCTTCTCCTTCCCTCTAGCATTACCTTGACTTTTCCTTTTCAACTTACCCTCTACCGTAAGCTCATACTGATAAGCATCCTCAACTAAATAAATATTTAGCATAACAACCTCATCCTAAATATTTAATCTCAAACTATTATTTTTTCAAAGTACCTTTTCCTTTCACAATTCTCTATGACCAAACCAGATAGACAACTAATAGAACTCCTTAGTATAATCCTTTACAAACATATCATTCTATATCAAATTTCACAATCTCTTAAACAACTCAAGTTTATAATCAATAGGAATGAACTTAGCCTTCAACTTAGTCACCATCAATATCCATCTAGAGATCTTCATTTCACCTTCATTTTCTCTATCCCTTTATAGTTCCTTCCACCAAAGAGCAGCATGTCCCTTCAACTTAGTTTGTGCTAGCCTTACTCTAAGTGGATCCTTAATATCCTCAAGCTCAAATTAGTCTTGCAATTCACAAATCCAATCAATCAGGTCTTCAGGATTCAAAGTACCTGAGAAATTAGAAACCTCCATCTTATGCTTTAGCTTCATTTGAGATCCAGGTGTAGCAAATTGACCAGTCCTATTTCCCATAGGTCACTCCCCATGATTAATTCTAGCCTCACCACTTGATCCAACAAATTTGAAGTCTTCAACAACTTCCTTATAGCCATCTTTAGTACCCATATACTAAGGTACACCACCAAAAGCACTCACAATTTTAGCAATCATGTCAGTCTTCATCAATGCCATCTGAAATTTGAAATTGGCTTTAACCTCCTCTATTTTAGATCTAAAATCTACTTTAACCTTCTCTGAGATCGTTTCTTCCATAGCATCACTAAGATCATCAATAGCTCTAAGGTCCAATCTTCTCTAAGGCATCTTTACAAACACTAATAAATCCACTTCACAAAACCCTAGTGCAAAATGCCTCAACTTCGGTACTTTGTCTATACACATAGGAACAACCTTCACTTTGATACCACCTAACATAGTGTAAGGTAGGAGAATTCTCAAAGGAGATGTCCAAACCCCCAAAAAATAAAAAACTAATCCTAGCTAGTCTAGATACATTACTAGATAAGTACACCAAGAAGGATCCACACTTGTACTCTCAAGTCCACCAAGTAATCCTCTAGTTTCTAAGTTGCAACCCTAGCTCTTCAAAATTTGCATTTAAAGTTCATACCCTTCTCCAAGATGGAATGATTACTTCTACCTAAAGACTCCACAAAACCCCTTACTTATACCCAAATAAGCCGCAAGTCAACCTAGCTCATTACAAACTAAATTAAATCCTAGAGATTAAATATAAGTTGAGGCACAACACCAATTAAATACCCATACATAAATTAGATGCTAAAAGTTGTCATCTAGACAACTTAACACACTTAGAACCAAAACAAATACTACTACTCAACACATACATGAACACTTGGCATCCATTAAAGAAAAACTAAAGATTATAACCTTAACAAAGTTAAATAAAATTTTGATAATTTATGTGTCAATTTTTTATTTCATACCTATCTTGTCATCTTACTTTTTTTCATTATGAAATATTTTAAATGATGAAGAATAGTTTATAAACAATTATCGCAATTTTCAATACATGTTAATAATTTATAGACAATTAGACTATATTACAGTTTAATTTTGAAACTAAATAATAAATATGAGTAAATATATAGAATTTGTAATTATATTTTTAAATTTTAATTATTTTATTTACATTAAACTATTGTCATTATTATTTCATATCTCACACCAATTTATTTTATACAATTCAATAATAGAAAAGAAAATCATTTATTTATATTATATCATAACCATTATAATAATTATTATAAATTATATTATATATGTAATATTTTATGTAAATAATTAAATTAACATCATAATTTTGACATGGTAAACTTAAAAATATAATAATATTATTAATAACAATTCCTTTAGCAATATTTATTTCAATATTTTTTGCTAGATTAGTTAATATGCTATTTAAATTCTTTTCAATGATCCCAGCTCTATTTTGGAACAAATTTTAAATGATTGAAGTTAAATTCTATTTCTAATTTTCTACACAAAATTGGGAAATGTGTACTCAAAGATTCTACCCAAATCTCGACTACTGAATAAAAAAAGATTGATGGCCTGAGATGAATTTTGGTCCAACTTGGAAAATATTTTTCCATGTGAATAGATTCATGTAAAATTGTGACACATGTTCGATCATTGCAAAGCTCAATTAAGTGTCACGACTCGGTTAATATTATTAATAATTATGTTTGTAAACAATTATCGCAATTATCATTATATGTTAATAATTTTTAGATAATTAAACTATATTACATTTTAATTTTGAAACTAAATAACAAATATGAAGAAAAGTATAAAATTTATAATTATATTTTTAAATTTTAGTTATTTTGTTTGAATTAAGTTGTCCTCATTATAATTTATTATTAGTACTTGGTAGTAGGCTTAGGGCTAAGTACTATTGTGATACATTTTGGATTTTAGACTTTAACTAGTGATTAAATTTATTTCATGTTTTTATGAGTAAGAATATATCATTGTAATTTCTTTTATCAAACTAATATATTACATAGTGAAGATGCAAAAATTTTAACTCTAAAATTTTTTAAAATATTTTTCTAAGTTATGATTGGATGAATTCATTAATTTCTTTTAGCAAATTAGCTCTTACATTGACTAGATATAATAGCTAAATATTTCATTTTCAATGTGATTCATTAACGTTAATATTTTTATTTTTTTAATGTAAGCTGATTGGATTATATTTTATATTTTAATAATGTATTTTTTTATAAATTATAATACAATAATACTTATATTAATAATTATTTAAGATTTATTATTATTATGAAAATATTATTATTTTTATAATATATATATTTATTATATAATGAAACATATAATATAATTATTTATAATATAATATAATACAATATAATTATAAGCATATAATATATATGTAATAGAACATATATATCAACGTTTATATTCATGAATAAAATTTAAATTTAACTTAAAATCATTATAGAAAAATATAATTATATAAAAAAATTATTATTTAAAGTATTTTATATATTATAATAAATTTATTAAATTTATAATAGATTTATATAAAAATTAAAGGAAAGTACTAAGCCACTATGTGGCTCTTGTTTCATATCTTGCACCAATTTTATTTCATAAAATTTAATATATCTTCATTAAATTTTTTGTATCATCTTTACAATAAAAAGTTTATGATAGAAAAGAAACTCTTTTATTTATATTATATTATAACTATTACAATAATTATTATAAATTATATTATATATATAACATTTTATGTAAATAATTAAATTAACCCAAAATTAGGAAATGTGTACTCGAAGATTCTACCCAAAATCTCAACCATTGACTAAAAGAAAGATCGATGACCCGAGATGAATTTCGAGATGATTTGTGGAGTATTTTCCCATGTGCCTAGATTCATTTGGAATTATGAAACGTGTCTAATCATTGCAAAACTCAATGAAGTTCAAGACTCAATTAATATTATTATTAATTATGTTTAGTCTTTAAAAAAATTATTATATAATCCCAACTCGGTAATGCCGCAATTGTTAAGTTACGACAACGACCCGGGATGAATTTCGGGTAAATTTTTGGTCTTCCATCACTGTTGTGTAGAAACATCTAAAATCATGACACATGTCCTTGACACTTGTCACAATTCCAGATGATTCTTGACAATAGCGATGGCTGATGCAAAATTTACCCAAAAATCATATCGATAATTAAGTTTGATTTTTGTTAATTTATTTATTTAAAATGAACATTGAACAAATTTTAAAATTCAAATGTATATTAATGTAATAAATTTTTACCTTTTATTATTATAGTTATGTACAAAACTATATTATTGAGTCTTTATGTTGTTTAGAATTACATTGTACATACTATTAGTAAAGTACCTAAAACTATTAATTACTAAATACTTTCATTTTAACTTTTAACTATTAACCTTCTATATTTTTAGAGTATGAAGTTGAAAGTTCTACAAGTCGAGTGTCCCATACGATATGGTTTTCAAATTTCAACTTTTCAAAGACTTAAAGGAATTCCATTTTGTGTTCTGACGACTAAATTCTAAAAGTGTGAAACTTGAGTATCAAAGGACAACACCAATTATCGAATCTTGATTCTGGGTATATGAATTTTTTGTTTTAAAAATTCATTACAATTTGTAACAATAGAAATATTGATTTTAATTTTGTGTAATAGCTAGTAGCAGGCATGCGAAAAAAAATTCAAAAACCTCCCCTATAAGTGCAAGCATAAATGAAAATCAAAAGAAAGACATTAAAAGACTCAAGAAAGTGCTACAAACCCCAAGTTTCATTGATGAATGTCATGATATTTTTTTTCCTGTTGTCCATGGAGATTTTAGAATCATGGGAATTAGACATTCATTGTTTAATAAGTGGAAAGATCCACAAAAAGGGAAAATTTATTACAAATATAACAATAGTATTTGTTCACGTATAAATAAACTAGCTGCTTTGGTTACTGAATTAGCAAACCTCGATGTACTTGAAGTATTCCCTTGCCCTAACATTGTAATGTTATGTGCTCAAAGTTATGATGAAAATAGAAAGTCACCTGTAAACCAAAACACTCAAGAGGAAATTTTATCCACAATTGAGAGTGAATTTTTCACTCTGTTAGACCTAGGGCTAGGGATTAAACAAGAAAGCTTTAATGAGCACATTGACTTGCATAAACCAGCACAGGCTTATGACAAACTAGAAAGAGTTTTTCAAGATTCATATATTAAGGGTTTAATAAGCTCAAGGTCCTCTACTAGTGTTACAGTGGACATATACCATAAGCCTCCTTATCAGTATGATATTTTTGTTTCATGGGTTTAGAATACTATTTCTTTGTTATCATTTTGTCTTGGATTAGACAGTAACAAGGAAGTGGGGGCCACTATTCTTGAAATGATTTAGAATATCCATTATTGAGGTCAATTAGTTGAGAAGGTAGATGTAAGATATAATTTTGTTCAACACGTTGTTGAATCAATGCAACAACAACCACTAATGATTAAACAAAAATACAACTATAGGAAAGAAAAAGGCATTTAGGTTCACAAGTTACTTGTGCTACCTTCTTTTAGCAAAGCATCACCCAATATTTGAGATAGAGAACAACAAGCTTGATATTGAGATCTATAAGTTTGATGAGAAAACCTAGAAGAATCAGAGACTCCAAGTCTAGTATATGAGTGGACACATAAGATGAGGATGATTGTTAACAATAAAAACTACAACCATTTTGTAGACTTCTTTTTGGCACCTATTTACCAAAAAATCATAGCCATTATGATTCCTAGATTGCTTGTGTCTTGTAAAGATTGCATTCAGTTGGGAAGTCAGATTCAATTGGCTGACTGGTTCTTCATGGAAGAGTACACTCTCTTAAGGTTTTAAGGTTTAGTGGTTGAACACTACAAACTTCTAATGGATGTTACAGAAAGGGTTTTTGCACTGGAATATTTACGGCAGATGGAGGGCATAGATGAACTTTTCACTGGACAATAAAAGAAAACAATATTTACTTCCTTGCCTATCACAATTGGAGGTCTCAAATTTGTGAGAAAGGCTTTCAAAGTGGCAAATGGATTGGTAACTTTTTTTGGCTTTGGTTTTTTCAGTCACTAGAATTATGATCCACTAAACATAATAAAAATAAGACATATTTCCAAAGGGAACTCTGAGAGAAAATATCAACATTAGGAGATGCCATTGATAGAAAAGTTAAAAAACAAGGATTTGTGGGATGAGGTTAAGAAAGTGATGGAGAAACATGCAATAGGGAATAATATTTCAATGCAAGAATTTTCATCCCTAATTGTGACATTGCACATATCGAAGTCACACAAATTAGAGCCTCTAATATACTTAAATTTCTACAAGAAAGAATCTTAACCTTCTAAGAGGTCTATGCTGAAGGAAATTAAAGAGGCATTCACAGATGAATTAAGGTGTCAAACTAAGATGATTGATTTTTGGAAAATAAGGAAAAAATTGGGTGGACCAATGACATCAGAAAGTTTTGAGGAAACTAAGGAGGATGGACTTTTCAACAATTATTGGAATAAAGAGCATCCAACTGTACTATATGATTTTGGAAATTGTAGTGACAGTAATATTGAAAGATAGAAAGACGTTGAGTTTGATGCCAACATTCAACATATTTAGGATTCTAGGTCAACTAGGGGTAGACATATTGTTAATCTTCAAATGGGTGATTCCACTAAACAAACATATTGTAAAGGGGCAACTATGATACAAAAAAAGGGTTATGTAGATATAGGGCCCATTGGTGCAAGTGGTGATGGGATTTGGAATCCAATTATAGTACTAGACCCACCCAAAAGAGGAAGTAAACCAATCATTGGACTCTTTGATGAGATTGACGATAATTCATCTAGAAAGGGCAAAAAACATTATACTTATTCTTTTGAAGGTCATCCCAACACATTATCTGTTAAATGTTGAAATCCAGTTGTAGTTGATCCCACTGTCACTGGCATTGGCACTAGCACTAACATGGATGAACCTTGTGCAAAAAAGCAAAAAGTTATGAAAATTACATTGCAAGAAATGTCAGTGGTTACTTCACCTATGTATGCACTAGTAGCTTCTGTACAAAACCCTAAAAATAGTCATAAAATGCCAAAATTTGGAATGGGCCATCTTTAGTATGTTGGAAATCCTCAAAATAAAATTGTAGGTTGAGTAAGTTTAACTAGAGTTGGAGGAGCATACAACAATACAAATAATAATTCACCTTTCAAACACTCAATTGTGTCAGCAAACCTAGATTTTAGTTTGAATGAGTTTGCATCAAAGTTTGAATAAATAAGTGAAAGAAATATGCAAGTTATGAAGACTTTGAAAAGTGATGTAGTTGTTGAATGTCAAGGATCTACTAATAAAATATTGCCAAAATATGATCCAAGCAGTGAAATGAGGAACTTCATGGCTGTTATGCCACTAAGTAGAGATAATAATCCACTAGAAAATGCAATAAATTATAATGATGTATGAGTTACTAGTCTTCAAATGGATTTTTCAAAAGCAAAAAATATTGACAGAATCAATATATCAAAATAGAGCAACAAAATGGTCTATTCTACACTTCTGAAAGTGGAGACGGAAAACAAAAGGCTTACAGAGAAAATAGAAAAGTTATAGGTAGACCCTTATAATGTGAAGGCCAAGGAGAAAGCAACAAAAAATAGGTTGAAAGAATTGTAAAATAGGATAAAGAATTCTTCTCCTATAGAGGCAATTGTCCAACAAGAAAAGATGAATGGACAAGTGGAAATTTTGACTAAAGAATTGGATGAGTGCCAAAAATGAATTCAGCATGAAAAAGCCTCTACTAGATAGTTGCTCAAGTCTACAGAGAGTAGTGCATAGGTCAATAATAAATTGAAAACTGACCTAGACTCTGTTGTCAAGGAAATTCGTAATTTGAAGATTTAATTGGAGAATGAAAAGAAAAAAGAGGATTCCAAGGCAAGGATAACTTATAATTTGTAGAAGGAACTAGGGAATGAGAAGAAAAAAGAGGAGTCTAGTGCAAACACAATCCATATTTTGAATAATTAATTAGATAATATGAAAAAAAGAGGAGTCAATTACAAAAACAATCCTTGATTTGAAGAAGGAATTATAGAATTTGAAGAAAACAGAGTCTAGTGCTACTCCAAGTAGTAACACAATCCACCATATGAGTAGGGAATTGGAGAATACAAAGAAAAAAGAGGAGTTAGCTAGGAAGAAAATCTTGGATTTGAAGAAGGAATTGGAGAATGCAAATAACAAGGAGTCTAATCAAATACTCCATGATTTGAAGAAAGAATTGGACAATACAAAGAAAAAGGAGGAGTCCACTGTAAAGAAAATCCATGTTTTGAAAAGGGAACTCAAGGATGAGAAGAAAAAAGAGGTAACTACTGCAAATACAATCCAAGATTTGAAGAAGAAATTGGAGGAAGAGAGGAAGAGAGCAACCAATTGGCAAGGGCAACTAGAGGAAATATAAAAGAAGAGTGAAAAAGAGATGTCTGAAATGAAGAAAAATATGGAGAATGTAATTGCACAAAATAGAATGACATGTTCCGAAGACCATCATGCAAAGGATACTATAATAAACACGATTAAGCTTATCAAATAAGAAAATTAGGATAAAATAATTAAGAATAGTGATAGTTTGTTTGAATGGCTTGATTTAAATAACAATCTTAGACTTCTCTTTGAAAATGTTAAAAAAGATCTTCAGGCTAAAAGAGGAATCTTCAACAATTCTTTAAAAAATCATGCTAAACAAATTTTGAGTAAAGTATAGAGATCCATTGATAGGCATTTGAAAAACCATGGAATAAACAACTACTTGGCTGCCTTTGTAATGTCCTTTTTTGTCTATCACAATTGTGAACAAGTAATGGAAATATATAAAGCTCTCAAATATACTTCCAAAGACATGATGAAGATGAATCGCAACATATTGAAGTTGCTACATGTTGTATTACCAAATCTAGCTAACTCAAAGGGTAGATTCATTAGAAAGGAAGATTACATAAAAAAGTTCTAGAACATCATGAATTTTGATTTAGGAAACTTGCTTGAGGAAACCACTCTACAAGGAATTGTAAGTTGCATCAAACCACTATCAACAATGAATGTAGTTATAGATAAATTCTTTGATTCACATAAAAATATCTCTTTGAAGTATTCATTGTTGATGACGTTACAACTATTTAGCTACAACCTCAAAGAAATGGAGCTTCTAAATGATGTAGAATTGAGTGCCCTAAATAACCTCATTGGAGCTAGGTCATCTTCTCAAACTGTTACTATTTGAATCAGTGGCAGTCATAGCTGTTAGCACTAAGAAATAACAACTTAGTAAGTGATAGTACTCATAGTTTTTTTACTTGTTGTTCTTTAATTTTAAATTTTGGATTTAATTTTAACTCTGTTTAATGTTAATTGTTATAGGAATCGAGAGCCAACATATCATGATA
Organism: Cupressus sempervirens; assembly: GCA_028749045.1. Taxonomy (NCBI): domain Eukaryota; kingdom Viridiplantae; phylum Streptophyta; class Pinopsida; order Cupressales; family Cupressaceae; genus Cupressus; species Cupressus sempervirens. Next base: position 263,152,319 of record CM053789.1, read on the forward strand.
GTTGGATAGCTAGGCACTGGCATACTATTACTACATAGAGTAGATGTAAAAAATTTACCTACTCCTACATGAAAATATTGTACAATTGGCAATGTGATTGTACACACATAATGTATCATGTAGAAATAATCTGATTATATATACAGTTAGAAACTGACCTACAACTATTGTTGTTCCCTTATATCTACAAAAGGGAATTCAAGGTCATTTCAATTTGACATTGAGTCATTTGCAAAGGGTTGTAATTGTTAAATGTATTATGTTATAGGCTAATTTATAATTATAAATTATAATTAAATCCATTATGTTACAATTTCTTAAAGAAATTATAATCAATGAAAATCTAAAAGTAAAAATGTCTAAAAACTAGAATGGATGAAAATCTCAAGTTCAACACATGTACTATTGTATTAAAACTAGAATCAATGAAAATATCAACATGTCTAAAAAATACACTCAACAAAATCTCAACATGTGTAGACTCTAAAAGCAATAAATAGTTTCAATGAACATCTCAACATGTAAGTTTGTAATATTAACATGTTCAAAAAAATTTAGGCATCTATAAAAGGACAATGAATGAAGGCTATAAATTAACTTCTACAAACATAATTATTTAGTAGATAGAGTCTTAGATCATAGCTACTAGCCTACTATTTGACTCACATAGATTTTAGAGCTTGAGGTTGAGAAGCTACAATAGTTGCCACTCTGCTTGGACTGGCTCAGCATCACTATGATCATAATCCTCCTCATGTATTGCATATAACATTTCATTGTTCATTGTGTTTTCTTCAATTCACTGTTAGTGTTAGCATGCATGCCAAAGTAAACATCATCTTCATTGCTTCCAATATTAGGACATGAACCACTGCCACTGCCACTATCACTATCACTACCACTTGGGTTTGAAATGTTGGTAATCCCTCTTCTTTGACATTGGTTTCTCCAAATACTAAGAGCGAGGCTGTCATAAGGGAAACTATCTACCTCATATGTAGAATTATAGAGCCTCAAACAATTATCCAAATATTCGTCTAATTTTTTCTAACCTTTGATTTCAGGAAGCCCAAAGTACTAAAAAATCTCTTATCCTCCATTATATCCAATATCATTCTCAAACATAAATATTCTAAGCTTTTTTACTGCTCCTTCTTCATTTGGGTTCTCCATAAAATCATATTGTTCCCTCATTATGTTGGCAAAAGAATATGATTGATCTCTTAGTTGAGATTCATCTAAAATTCCATTTATAGTTAATCTATTGATTACTTTAGGTTTGCAAAAATGCTGAAACAAATTCATCGTCCTTCTTTGAAAATCAGTTAGATAGTTTAGAGACCAATATTGTGGAAAAACAATTGACATTTCTTTGAGTAGTTCCTCTGGAGGGAATTTGAATCTAATTTCTAATCAAAGATTATAGCAAACTCACTTGACAGAGTCAAGCACAAATCTTTGATCTTCTTGAAGTCTTCACTTGTAACACATGAAAGTACCTTTTTTGGTTCTGATTCAACTTCACTTCCTACTTCGTTGGAGTTGGATTCAGGGCTCATGCAAGCATAGTACTGCATTGGTTTATCAACTCCATGTACCCTGGCATAAACCTCATCATTTGCACCAATCTGTAAAAAGTTTCAAGATTGTTTAAATTTGTGATTTCTATCCACTTTTCATACTTTGATTAATCTAATGGTAGTAATCAATACAGAGTATTTGCGCTATTACATGTCATTTTACATAGCTTATTATATTTCTCAAGGGTCAGTGCAAGAAGTTGGGTCTCACTTTTGGCCAAAAAGTGGAAGTGTTTTTCCTATTTTTGAAATATTTTGTCAATTGATGCCAAAAATTAGGCCATTTAGACATTAAATATAAAAAAACTTTAGAAATAAAAATTGTATTGCTTGGAATCTTCTTTTTGAATATGTAATTTATTTGTATACCCATATGATAGATTTTTTTTTGGTATGGATTTTTAAAAACCACTTTTTCAAAATGCCCGTTTTAGGACCATACCACACTCATGTATGGACACCATAATTTGACACAAATGAATGAATTTGTGCGAATCCTTTTAAATAGAGTGACCTGACACAACAAAGATTGATGAGAATTTTTCTTAAATTTTTTAATGAATATTATTTTTATTATTAATTTTTAATTGGCTATAAAAGAAAATTTTAAAACCTCTCATGTACGAACACCATAATTTGATCAAAATTTCACTTTTTTCAATTTTTTTTTTAAACTTCAAAAGAATTGAATGTAGATTGATGACATATAAACTAATTTAAGAAAAAATATATAATAAAAAAGTTATTAAAGTTTTAGTAAACATCGTTATTTTACATTTAGGTACCACCTTTGGTTTAAAAAAAAAATAGTAAATAAAATCATAACTCTATAAAATTTATATTTCTAAAATCAGGATAGTGAGAGCTGTAATGGGTTTTTTTTTGTAAAAAAATTTGATAGGGAAGACCCTCTAAAAATTATGGCAAGACATGAATTTGTCAGTTCAATGCCTTAGCCAAATCTTCAGAGGCCAAGGCATAGGCTTGGTCTCACCAAGCCTGTCCCAAACCAAAATTTGAGGTAGGAAAAAAAAAATCCCACCTCCTGTTATAAGAAATAGGCACCCGTTATTTGAATTTCAAAAAATGGGTACCCATTTTGAAAAGCTAAAAGCGACATGTAAAATCCATCGAAAACATAAAAATTTGAATTTTTAAGAAACGAGTACGTAATTTTTTTAAAATGGGTGCCCGTTTCTTAAAAATTTAAATTTTTAATTTTTTGAGAAATAGGTACCCATTTTTTGGAAATAAAAAATGGGTACCCGATTTTTAAAAATAACGGGTGCCTGTTTTTTAAAATCGGGTACCCCTTTCTAAGAGGTTTCATTTCGTGGATTTGACTTCCACAGAATTGCGACCCAACTTTGTGCATTCACTCTCAATGTACATAGCTCTTTGTTGAAAATAATATATCTCATTTCTTGTAGCATGGGGAGAATAGCTACTAAAGTTAAGAGCATCTTAACATAAGTTAGACTTGAATATAGCTGAGGAAGTTTATCTCACATAGAGTGGATTAGTCCAAGAAATAATGAATATTCAAAGATTATTCAATGCACTAGTCCATCCAAAGAGATCCATCTAGTATCATTGTCTTTAAGAAGCTTCCTCTCATTAGTAAGTCCTTGAGCAATGTGTTGAAATTTCCAGACTCGTTTTGGACTTTGACAAAATTATTGGTAAATCTCTTTGATTTGAGATTCTACTTTACTTACAAAACCAAAATTACTGACAATTCCAAAAGCTAGATTCATTCGATGGGCCATGCAATGAATGGGAATAGCGTAGGGGGCCAAATCATTCTTGATCTTTTTACAAAGACTACCTTTATGACCTTGCATAACTAAAGCTCCATTCATTCCAACACACACCAACTTTTTGGTAATCTCCATGTTATCCAAATATCCACATTCAATTCGAGTAGTGTTTAAAAATTCATATAAATTTTTAGTTGTCACTCTACAATTCATTTAGCAACAGATAGTAGAAAGGGTTGATGACAAAGATCATTTATAGTATAAACATGTATGCATACCTAGGAAGTACTATCAATTGTTGTAACTTCATCTAGAGACAATGCAATGAAATTTGAGTGTTTTATTTTTTCTTTCATATCTTCTTTTTCAACTTGTGCAAGACATCTAGCCCATTCCCACCTATTGTTTACTAATTAATGACTGTCCAAATAGTTTCAAACTTTGAAAAAGTGCAATAAGGCAGTAATTGAATGGTAGTCCATCATAGGATGTCCTCTACTCAAAATATATAATACCACACTTACTTGAACTACTTTTACCATATTTTGCACTTCCATTTCTTTCCCAATGAAATCTTCAATGGAACTTTTTATTGTAGAACACTTCTCCCATAATTATTGGTGTAACTCTGATATTTCAACATTCCTAATATATAGGTAGTTGTCCTTTGTTTTCTAAGTTAGCATGGATTTTTCAAGTCCATCTATAGTTTCCTTTTGATAAATTTTATTGGCATGCTTTTCTATAGTATTAAGTTTAAGCTGCAATCTCTTCTCCTTCTTTGTTATCTCTATGCAAATCTTATATCTACATTCTACAAGAGGCTCACCATCAATTAGATTGGCCATTGGTTCAATGAACTAGTACTTTTCCACCCATTCTAACTAAAAATTCCTTTTGGACAGATCCCAATGAGACTGATCTTTCTTTGATTCCAATTTTCTTTTCCCCTTTTGTCCATGAACATGATTTATGGAATCACTTTTGATTTTCTCACCTAACTGGTCCACGATTGACTCCAACTCTATAATATCAGTTTGCAACTCACTACTCAGGGGAAGTGCCTCCAAATTGTGTTCAAGTTAATCCTCAACTAAGATATCAGGTTCACCAACTTAAACTTCTTCAATATAGTTTAAGTCTCCAACTTGTGATGAATCTCCTTTTCCAATAAGCACTGGAGATCTAACTTATGAATCTTGTAGGTTTCCAACATTTTGACCACCAAAATATGCTACTACAGTTTTGTGTTTTAGAAATTATGGCCTCTCTTCCCTTTTAGGGATCCTACTGGAACCCCAATTACCCCTTTTGTTTGACATTGCAAGCTTATAAAGGCTACAAAAAAAAATCAACTTAGTTATTGAACAAAAGACTAAAATAGTAATGACTCAAAGACTATGAACACTAAGAGTAGACTACCTAGACTACATATAATAATAATAATAATATGATTCATTCTCCAAAAAAGGGTAGTACTACTATGATACTATAGTCTACGATACTACCCAATATAATTCACAAACCTATAGGCTATCTTAGCATGTTAGATGTCCAGTCACTAGTGGACACTGGATAGTAAAACTAAAAAAATAACCAGTATGGTAGTACCATTGTCAACATAAAAAAAATTAAAAATCACTTGCCTTTTAAAAAAACTAGGGTCCATGAGTCAATGGGCAATGCACTTAGCACTCTTAAACTTCATCAACAATAAGAAATGCTAGTCTTTAGACCAGAAAAGAGTGAATTGTGTAGAATAATAATATCTTATAGTCTAATTTAGGTTGGTAGATGACATAGGATTAACAAGCAGGAATATCAATGCAACATGAAACACACCTTCCTATGCAAGCCCACAATAGGAAATAGTTGGCTAAATGGGGTTGGTGGTCAACACACATCAGGAAAATGGTTGGAAATGCCCAACCCAATTTAGGTTGGCAGATTACATAGGATTAACAAGCAGGAATATCAATGCAACATGAAACACACCTTCCTATGCAAGCCCACAATAGGAAATAGTTGGCTAAATGGGGTTGGTGGTCAACACACATCAAGAAAATGATTGGAAATGCCCAACCCAAGGGAAAATCATTTGGTTGTATTAATGAAAAAATAATGTAGGCCAATAAGAAAGAACATGCAAAGGATGGCAAAATGTTTAAAATAAATGTATAAAAAATGTATATTGCATTGGTAATTGGACTAATATTTTTTACCAATCATGTGATAACTAATAGGTGACTACCATGGGTGTTGGACCCAAATTTGATAAATATCATGCAATGTAGTTGAGCTACGTTGCATGCACTATTCACCAAATAACAACCAATGCATGAGACAAGATTTCTAAATGGCAAAGATTTGCCACTAAAGTAATCTCTACCAATCTATCTTTATGATCATTACAAGATCATTCTTTAAATCTCACTAAATCCACCCCTTGTGCCCTTTTATGGCATTAATCAATAGTCACAGTAGTCAGGATAGAAATGTTAATGAACATCCAAACATGCCAAGAAAACCCTTTACAAATGTTGTAAATATTCAAAACTATGCTATGTTATTCAAAGGGGAGTGGTGAATCAGTAACCTTAAAAAATTTATCAAATTTAGACCTTAATTGTAATAACCCAATAATCATTTAATCCATTAAATCAGATCTAACTACATGCTTAATAAACTGAAAACATAAACATTCATGACACATGAACACAATAATTTTGTGACCCAGAAACCTTCCAAATAGAAAGTTAAACTAGGGTGGGGATAATACCCACAAAACTTCAATACTGCAACATAAAGTTGGCCTGTTAAGGATTACATTGATCACTTCTGATGATCTGCCCTATTAGGAGCAATTAAGACTACTAGGTCCACCTTATTAGAGGATTTACAAACATACAATGAAGTATGCACTCAATAAAGAGATTTGACAAAAAACTATTAAGTCTAACTTTTTAGCAGATTTTGGAGTTAATTCACCTATTAGGATGAAATAGTAGATCTCTGATTTACAATTGATTTCTTGATAGAGATTCTTTGAAGTACTGATCACCTTTGTGTGATAGATATGAATCTGCTACTCCTTTTCTAATATGGCCTTACAATATACTTGCTACTGATTCACATTCATATGCCTATTGCACATTCTTCATTCTTTCTTTTCATTCATGCATACACATCTATGTCTACATCTATATCTCTCTCATGGATATGATACAATACATTACACACACAAACATATATATATATATATATATATATATATATATATATATCCAATTTACAAAATTACAAAGTTGGCCAATATACAAATTAACACTAATATTACAAAGTCAGCTCAAATAAAGACACTCAGGCTTTGAGGACTGACTTGGTGAAGTTTTGATACATGGCGTCCACTATCATTACTTAGAATTTTCATGTATTTGGTAGAAGTGGAAGCTTGGTCCATACTAATCATCTCAGAGTAGTCTCAAACTCAGTCTACACTGGCAACTCAGTAGTTATTGTGTAACTTGGTAGAAACTAAATTCCAAATTTACCATACCTAAACTCGATAAACACTAATCATCTCATCACTTGATTAACACTAAATTTTCTTCATGTGAATTGGTGGGTTAGTAGAAATTGTGAAGCTTGGTAACCATTGAACTACTTGATAAGAACTGTAGGACATCACACTGCCTGAATTAACTTGGTAACCACTGAAATGTTCGATAGGAATTGTGAAGCTTGGTGGCTACTGAATTACATGGAAAATATTGTAGACTATTCAATGAGATTGGTAACCTTATAAATTCTAAATAAGTGTTGTCACAAATAACAAACTTGACTTAATGTCAACAATCTCCCACTTTGGCATTAGTGACAAAAACACTTACCAGCCAAAACTTATATTCATTTTAGTGTGATATTGGCTCAGTACTGGAATATTTTTTTTGACATTTTTAAAAATTTATCTTTGTAACAATATACTTTCGTTTTCTTTGCTTTGCATAATTCTCTCCCACACAATATATATACTAAGTGTTTCTCCCCATATATACATATGGACTCTCATATATATATATATATATGTATGTATGTATGTATGTATGTATCTATGTTGTCACTAATAACAAACTTGACTTAATGTCAACAATCTCCCACTTTGGCATTAGCGACAAAAACACTTATCAGCCAAAACTTATATTCATTTTAGTGTGATACAGGTCCAGTACTGGAATATTGTTTTTGAAATTTTTCAAAATTTATCTTTGTCAGTATATACTTTCATTTGCTTTTCTTTGCATAATTCTCTCCCACACAATATACATACTAATTGTTTCTCCCCATATATACATATTGACTCTCTCTCTCTCTCTCTCTCTCTCTCTCTCTCTATATATATATATATATATATATATATATATATATATATATACATATATATACATATATACATATTACATATACATATATACATATTACATATACATATATACATATTACATATACATATATACATCTATGTATATATATATACATATGTACATATATATATGTATATATTGGTGTCTCTATGTAAATAAGTTTTCAATAATTCTTCGGCATTATTGTCAAAAAGGAGGACAAACAAGATATATATGTATGCATGTATGTATATATATATATATATATGTACATGTACATATATGTATATATTGGTGTCTCTATGCAAATAAGTTTTCAATAATTCTTCAACATTATTGTCAAAAAGGAGGACAAACAAGATATATATGTATGCATGTATGTATATATATATATATATATATATATATATATATATATATATATATGTACATATATATATATATGTACATGTACATATACATCTATATGTACATGTGTGTGTGTGTATATATATATATATATATATATGTTGTTTGTCCCCCTTTTTGACAATAATGCCGAAGAATTGTTGAAAACTTATTTGCATAGAGACACCAATATAAGAAAGAAACTTATAATCTAACTTGACTATGAGTGCTAGAGTCTTATGCTAATTTTTTTGCAAAACTTTAATACTAAGTGTTTCTCCCCATATATACATATTGACTCTCATATATATGTGTGTGTGTGTGTGTGTGTGTGTGGATATATATATATATATATATATATATATATATATATATACATACATGTATGTATATATACACACACACAAACACATATATATATACATATTATATATATATACATATTACATATACATATATACATATACATCTATATATGTACATGTACATATACATATATATCTAGATGTATATGTACATGTACATATACATCTATATATATGTGTGTGTGTGTGTGTGTGTGTGTGTGTGTTTATGTATATATCTTGTTTTTCCCCCTTTTTCACAATAATGCCAAAGAATTATTGAAAACTTATTTGCATAGAGACACCAATATAAGAAAGAAACTCATAATGTAACTTTACTATGAGTGCTAGAGTCTTATCCTAATTTTCTTGCAAAACTTTACATGTATGTTGAGCAATTTGAACTTTTGCAAATAGTTTTATCATGTGATCTACAATTGACAAGTTGTTGTCATGAATCAATGTTTTTGAATAAACAATGTGCTTCTACATTGTGTCCATGATGGGAAGGATCATATTCTAAATATCTATTAGTTAAGACCAGATCCTTGCTTCTTCTCTCAACAATTCTACCTGTATATCTAACAAGAATATGATTTTCATATAATGTGCAGAACTTGAACTAGGATCAAGCTACAACTTTTGTGCACTAGCCTTCAGATCATCATCAATTTTATTCTATTTTCCCTTTATTTCCTTTGTGAACTTGGTAACATTACTTAATTTTGCAAAAAGTGATGTTACATTTGTGCAAGAATTTTCAAGATTGGTCAAAATTGAGGAAAGCTCCACTTTTTGAATATCAATTTGCTGAGTAATGTACTCAAGCACTTTGTAATCAAATTTCTTCTCTGCTTTCTCAATCAATTTCTCTTGACCACTAGAGTCCTTCTTAAACTTTTTGACTACTTCTTCCAAATGAAATAAAATATGTTGATATGTATTAACTTCAACACCTATTACCTTAGTTAAAATATCCTTAGCACTCTCAATGATTTTATATCCTCTATCTCTTTCCTCTCTTAATGTCTTCTACTTGGCTTTCTTTTGGAGGAGTTGACTAGCTATTTGCATTTGATCTATTGTGGCAGTATCAAAATCTCACTTTGGAATCTCAATTTCCTCATCTAGATCAATATCCTTTGCTATCTCTTTTCCACTCAAAGGTCTTGTACAACGTTGAGCCTTGAGTTCAATTGTCTTAGTACAAACTACTTTAGAATCCATAATGGAAACAATAGTAAAGATAGCAGGACTAGCAATAAAAATTGATGTAGTACTAACAGATGGAATATTGAGTCGAATGCTTACTAAATCCAAAATTGATATACTTACAGAAGTATCCATAGCCATAGAAAATAATACTGTAGAATCCAAAATTGTAGAACTCAAAACTGTACTTATGGTTGAAGAACACAAAATTGTAAAACATGTTGAAGTCACTGCTAATAAACCTGACTTGAGAACTAAAGAAGAGGGAGGTTGCGGCTTGGTAGATGAAGTGGTAGACACTAATATTAGTGATACGCTAAGATGTGAGGGAGGGAATAGTAATTGGACATTTGATGTATCTACTATGGTCACAATCAAACTTGCTAAAGAAAACTCTAAATTTGATATAGCTAGTAATTTTCTTGGAGAATGAGGAAGTGAGGCAATGACTATTGCAACTATCTTCACAGGATCAATCTCCTCATCATCTTCTTTCACTTCCTTAGTAGCTTCTTCCTCTTTATCTTCTTCAACTCTTTTATTGTCAAACTAGATTGTCTCAAAATTTGTTTCATCTTCCTCATCATCAATGTCATCATCCTTGACTTCTACTAGAGAGTCACTTGGTTTCTTCAAGTGATAGATATTCTTCCACATGCCTATAGCATTCTTGACTACATGCTCTACATCTTTTAACAAAATTAAACAAGTATTGAATCGAAGAGTCATTCTATCTTCATATTTCTTCATACACTCTTTTACCTCAGCATTTGTAATACTTGGTACCAACTACCTTAGGGTTTGTTCATAGATATCTCTTGCTTTCTACATGGCTGAGTCCCATCTTGGCTTCAATCTCTCTAATAGATAATTAGAAATCTAAGAAGCTATCTGATTAGGGAAATACTCCCATTTACCCATCTTGGTTAGCACCAATTCCTCAATCTACTTCTTCTTAGCCTCTTTCCCGGTCTCATACTTTAATGATTTGAAGTTGGTTATGCCTACACCTTCTTCCATTTGTTTCATTCTTTCCTAGAAGGTGAGAGGAGGCTTGCTAAACACAACCTTGCTACCTTTCTTCATGGATCTTCTAGTAAACACTGTAGTGGATGGCTTTGGTGGCTTGGTGATGATCACCTTTCCTTTCTTCTCACTAGCTCTTCTTCCTTCTTTAACTCATCCTCATCCTCTACTTCATCATCATCATCTTCTCCTTTACCTTTAGTCGACAAAGGAGGTGTGCTAGTTTTTAGTTTTGCTATTCTTCTCTTACCTTTGTTAACCACCTGTGGAAGCTTGATTTTAATCTCTATTCTTCCCTTGGCCTCATCATATGTTCCAAAGTGTGGTGCCTTTGGATCAATAGGTTCATTTAATAAGGCTTCAATTATGTCTTTTTCTTCATCAATGTTCACCTCATATGGAAGAGGTTTTACCCATAAAACTCTTGGAATTACTACCTAAATGTAGACTTTGTCACTGTCTACCATAAAACAAACATCATCTTTGTAGTCTAGAGTGTATCATCTTGTCCTATTTATTTTCTTTGTTATCTCTCTTGGTGCTATCACTTTATGTCTTGGGTGGTTTTGTCTCTCCCCCGTGCTTGTTTTTAACTTTACTTTATTTTGCTTCTTTTGACTTGCATTGGGGCACGTGTAGTCCCTCTCTTCTAGGTCTCCTTAAATTGTGACCCTGTGCCAAATCTGCATCCTACATAATTTGACACCTCTTGCTCTCTCTTCCTGATGATGGATCACGTAGTGTGATTTGAAACATTGAGGAAAAATCTCTACACAATATATTCCAGAAACTTAGCATTATAAATCATGGATTGTGGAAATCTGATTGCATTAATCTTGAATGTGTTATTCATTTTCTCCTTGAAAAAATCAAAGTAATTATCCATTATGCTATCAAAATTATCACCCATTTCTAGAATATACTCATTAATTTGAGACAAAATTAGCACATCTTTTTTCCATACAATTTTACCTTTAGAAGGGAAAAAATTTTGAACATAGAAAAATAAACATGTCAACAATGAACAAAATTTAGAAGGATTGTTCTTGGATGTCCTTATACTTTCCATGTTTTTGTTGAACTATTTGAACAATAAGACTGCAAGATCATATGATAGATTGTTTTTCACAACTTTGAATGCCAAGTCTACTGCTTCACACAACACGCTATTCAGATGAATCGGACTATAAATCATGTGTGCTTTCACATGGATGCCAAATTTTAGTTCTGCATTAGTTACACTACTAAAATTCATGCCTCTATCATCCCACTTGACTTGGGTTTTCTTCTCTAACTCCACCCGACCTAAGGTTTTAGTAGCTTTGGCTTTGGAAAGAATTTTTTTTAAAATACTCTAAAAGGCTTACCTAGCTTGAGATGCATACAATATACAAATTATGCTACCAATGTAGTATAATTTACGTTGATAATAGTCTCAATCATCTCCAAGCTTGGTCTTCATGTGATAAAACATCTTCTTAGTAATCAAAACTAGTGTCTCAAGCGATAATTGACTGTTGTGAACTCAACTTAGGATGTATCTAATCCATTTAATTTGGAAACTTTGAGGTAGGTGGGGAATGTGGGTTAAACCCTTATCTTCCAAGTGCTTATGCTTGAGTTTAAGAACACCATTCACACATATTTCACCTAGGGCATTATCCATCTCTAGGGTTCCAATTTCTTGAATTGCACACATAAATTGAGTTCATATATCATTAATGAGAAGTACCTTAGGAGGGATTTGCAATTACACTGCATTTGGATCGAGGGTTTCCACAATTATTGGTACAAGTTTGAAATTTGGTGGTTTCCATTCGACTCCTTTGACAAACATTTCTGACCCTTTCTTTGCCTCACTACTGCTACTTGATGCTACCATGGCTACTTGATAGATTATGGAAAACTTCAAGAAAAGTTTACTGCAAATTCTGCTCAAAATCACTTGATTGCTCTACAATTTGCTTTATCGAAATAACATTTCAAGAATTTTGGTGGAAAATGAATTCAGTTTCCTACCTTTTGATAAAAAAATTCCATGAATGCTCAATATTAAAGTAGCTATGATGACATCATTATGTTCAATAGGTTTTCATCCATTATTTGTTCAAATTTCTTGGTGAATGCTTCATAACTCGATAACCAAACACGTGTGACTAGTTCCTCCTGACCTTGCTCGATAGAGTCCATGACCCAACCTTACTCGATGATAACTAATACTAATCTTCTATGATCCCTTTGTATATAGAATATTGATTTTGATCTTTACTTCCTTTCAATTTTGGAACTATTTTAGATGTGACTATGATTACACAGATCCAGTTCTTAATTAAGAACTTAGTTGGAAATGGTGGAGTCACCACTTCTTGAGTGACATGACCATCATTGCTTGGACTAGCTTTCTTAGTGGATTTAGGAATCCATTGCTACCTCATTTTCTCTATGATGTTATCTCCTTTTTTTTTCTTTTCATCTTCAATTCTACCTATATTCATGCAATTCTTGGATAGATGTGAAACATGTTATGGTGGTATCTCTCTTCCTTGTGTGATGTTTAACACAGTTGATGCCAATGTGTTCATACTCTCCATAGTAATGACACATGCACTAGGTGTTATAATCCCAACCAAATAATGCTTTCAAAATTTTCTTTGTTGGATTGAATGAATTGGTTTTGTAGTTTGATGCCTTGTGATCTTGTGTCTTGTATTTGTGACATTTACCTTCAAATTTTGGTTTCTCTTTGCACTCATTAGCCTTGTGACCATGCTGATTACAATTGTAATATTTACCATTGAATTTTTCTTTTTGATTACTCCAACTTTTTTTCGATGTATGACTTATATTACCATAGTGATTGCAAGTAGCTCTTTGATTCCTTTGAGCACCTTGTTTCGAGGATTTACCTTCTTCTTTGTATCCAGTTCCTACTTTACCCTTTTGTCTATAGAGATTCTACTCATTTAGTTGATTCAATTGATTTTTATCTACTTGGGATTTCATCATTCTCTCATTGACTTGCTTTTTATTGTTTAGGTCATTTTTTAATCTTTCATTGATTTTCTTTTCAGATCTTAGCCCACTTCTTATTCTTTCATTGATTTTTTTTTTTGAATTTAGATCATTCCTTATTCTTTCATTTTTAGAACTCAGACTCATGATTTCTTCATTTGCATTAGAGATTTGATCTATAAGATCTTTATGCTGAAGGGATTAGTTCTAGATCTTATTGTTTTTTTTTATCCATTTCTTCTTTCATCTTGTTTCTTTGCTCCAAGATTTCACATATCCTTACTAAATTTCTTGTTCTCTTTTGAGCTTTCTCACTTCTTCTTATAGGGAACCATTCTTCTCTAATAGTTCTTTGATTGCATTATTTTCTTCATCTAAACTACTTGAAGGGAAAAGATCTTCAATCTTTTCTTCAATGTACTGGTGATCATTCATCTAATTTGCAAGTTGCTTCCTTCTTTTCATGGATTGGGAAAGTTGCTCCTTGGCATTATTGAGTTGTGCAATGGCCATTTCTAGATCTAGCTTTTCATTGTCAATGTTTTTGTCAACTTTGAAAATCTCCATTCTCCTTGATCTTTGCTAAAGCTATTAAGCTTTATTGTGAGAACCACAATGCTTTGATACCAATTGTTGGAAATATTCAAGACTATGCTAGGTTACTAAGAGGGGAAGGATGAATTAATAACCTTAAAAATTTTATTAAATTTAGACCTTAATTGCAATAACCCAATAATCATTTAATTCATTAAATCAGATCTAACTACATGCTTGAGAAACTAAAAACATAAACATTCATGACACATGAACACAATAATTTGGTGACTCAGAAACATTCTAGATAGAAAGTAAAACTGAGGTGGGGATGATACTCACAAAACTTCAATATTGCAACATAAAATTGGCACGTTAAGCCTTACATTGATCACTTCTGATGATCTACTCTGTTAGGAGCAATTAGGAACACTAGGTCCACCTTGTTAGAGGATTTACAAACATACAATGAAGTATGCACTCGGTAAACAGATTCGACAAAAGATCGTTAAGTTCACCTTGTTAGAGGATTTTGGAGCTAATTCACTTGTTAGGATAAAACAATAGATCTCTAACTTAAAACTGATTTTTTGATAGAGATTCTTCGAAGTATTGATCACCTTTATGTGATAGATATGACTCTACTACTCCTTTGTAGATATGGCTTTACAATATACTTGTTGATTATTCACATTAAAATGCCTCTTACACATTCTTAATTCTTGCTTTTCATTCATCCATACACATCTATGTCTACATCTATATCTTTCTTATGGATATGATACAGTACATTATATATATATATCAATCCAATTTACAAAATTACAAAGTCAGCCAATATACGAGTTAACACCAATATTACAAAGTTGACTTGAATAAAGACACTCAAGTTTTGAAGACTTACTTGGTGAAGTTCTAATACATAGTGTCCACTATCATTCTAGACAACTAAATTTGATTACACCACTTCGGTAATCCTATTTAGTTATCTCTAAAGGCATCATTAATTAAATTTCTATTTATTTAATTCTTTGCCATCCCCTAGCTAAATAATTTAATTAATCATCTATAGTCCTAATTGATAAATCAAATAACCTATCATTTATCAATTAAATCCTATTCTTCTATCTAATTCCAAAATCTCCATTTATTAAATAAATCTATTTGATAAATAAAACCCTCAAATCTAATAACTCCTAACCTATCCCTAACCCTTCATTTAGCCTAATCCACCCCATCCACCCATACTAACTAAGATTAGTCACTAACTCACCCACCCTCATGAATGCCATCCACTTGCAAATCTCTAACAAGCCTAATCTAATCCTAAACCATCTCTAATCACCTCCCTAACCTTGTCACATTCCCTAAGTAAGCTTAAGACTTTCCTAAGCCAAGCAAAGTCAACAATCTCAATTCCGTCCAAAATATCCCAACCACTTAGCCATGAATGCTCTTACAAAGGCCATAAAGACTCTTACAAGCCCATTCATTGCTCTTACCAAGCCATAATGAAGGGTCTTTATGAAGATATTATCCCTTGAGCCTCTTTTGTTGACTCATCGTTCCCCTTTCCTCCATCCACTCACCTTGTGACATGTGTCACTCCCTAATTGGTGCTAAACAAGGACAATCTATGTGCTCCCCTTTGAGTACATCCTAGCCCACCTTAAGCTTTCATCTCTCCTTGCATCTTAGCCCTCCATCCCTCAAGCCCTTAGCCTATAAATTGAATCCCCTCCCAAGCCATTTTAATCACAACCTTTGAGCTAAAGTTATAATGCCAGTTTGAGAAACAAAGCTTTTAAACCATACCCTTATAATGCCAAATTGAGAGCTCTCAAGCTACCAATTTGTCATTTCCATCTCCATTGAAGCTATTTTGAGAACCTTGAGCATACATCCTACATCCACATAGTAAAATCATCCCTAAATCAAGTGACCATCCTCATTAGGAGAGCCATTCCATGGTTCATATTCTCATTTGAGGGTTTCACTTTGTCTCTCATATATGTTATGATTTTTATGCTAGTTAATGCTTTGTTCTCTTGATAGATTAGTATTACTTGCTAACATATTTCTCATATACATTTTGGCAGGCCTGGTGTGACCCCACTATGGGTCATTTAATCATCAATTTCTATCTATATGGTGTTTTTTCTAACAATCTAATATTTTTTGTTGTTTGAGTGAGTTGTAAGGTATTTCACTTATTTTTTCAGGTTGAAGGGCACACTTGGGAAGAAGACATACCCTCAAAAATCTAAAAATAACAAAAAATTTAAAAAAATCAAGAAAAAATTTGCATTTTTTAGCTTTTTTCACACAATGTCATCTCCGCAGTTTGGCGTCTACGCCTGCAAAATATCATCTCCACCAGCTACTCTGTCATCTTTGCAACCAAACTGACATCTCTATAGTTTGGCATATCTACCTAGTTTTCAGCTATCGACACCGCCACTAGATTGTCATCTGTGCATTCTCAACTATCGTCTTCGTAGATAAGCGTCTCTGCCAGATACTCTATCATCTCTACCGCCACCTCTAACCTAAATTGTCATCTCTGCCGCTGCCAACCCAAATCGTCATCTTTGCAAATCAGTATCTCCACAAATCAGTGTCTCTACTTGTCTCCTATTTTTTGCGCTGCCAAACTAACCTGTCGTCTTCGCTTTTTTTCTCTATCGTCTTCGCAGACTGGCATCTCCACATTTTAGCGTCTCCACAGTTTAGTGTCTCTGCCTGATGAACTATCATCTCTGCCTGTTATTGTTGCATTTCTATTTTAGCATATCAGTTAGTGGTTCTATAGAATTTAGACCATTCTAAGCATTTTTACGCCTAGGAAAAAGAGCAAAAAAAGTTTTTAAAAAATTTCCCATAGTTAAGCTTTCATTTTGAGAAGATTTTGGGTGACTAATCAATTTTCTTTTTTGTCTCATTATAGGTTGGAGCAACAAACTTAATCATGTTTTTCTTGGAATGAACTTGTATGATTAAACACGTCTTTCATTGAATGAATGTCACTCAAATCACTCTCGAATGCCATGGATTAAAATCAACTTTTTATTGGAATGCATGCTTAAAACAATGAACACAATCTTGAATGCCAAAAATCAACTAATCATTGCAATATCTCACACTTCCAATTTGGGCTTAAAACACTCTAACACAATCTTGAATGCCTAACAATCAATGAACATTGCATGGTTTTGACGCATCTCAATGACACTCGCATTTCTTACCTTGATGAATTCTTGATTTTCATTATGTTGACGACGTTGTCAAGTTGGAATGAACATTGTATGCCATAATCATGAGTGTTTTCAATCATAGCTTACAAAATCTAAATCATCAATTGGAAAAGATCTCTACTTTTTAGCCCAAGGTCATCTGAATCTTCTCTCCCCTTGTCGCCTTTGGAGGTCATCTTGGGTGCATAAGACTAGGATCCAAAACCTTGTTTTAGTTTTAGGAGGCCTGCTTGGGGATTTCATCACCTCTTGGGACGACCTCAACTCTAGCATTCTGGTGGAGTATAAAGATTAGGAGGTGAATCCAAAGACACCTCTCTTGGAATCAAGATTTTGTCACTCGGGCTAAGCCTCAAGGAACTTTATACCCTTGAGAAGTGAAAGAGGAGAAGTGGGTTATCACTCCTCTCGGCTGTGTGACATCTTTTTGGTTTCATCTACGGATTTGGGCCTCACGTACTTTGCGTATATCAAGGACTCCCTAGCTAAACCAAATTTCATCCTTGTAGAAAGCTTCCTAGGATGTTGGTGTGTTTAATGTGCTTGCTCCAAAATTTTGTTTGCTTGTTTTTTTATAGCTTTTGAATGAATGTTTGCCAACTTTGGTCAAAATCCCAGAAAAGAAAAAATTTCCTAGCTCAAGGCATACTTAGTGTAGTCACTACCTCACCAAAAAATCAACCAAGTTCCCCTGCTGCAACTAAATCTATCCAATTCTTTGCTTTAGAACAATCCCAAATCCAAAGTCCATCCAAATCATCCCCCTAGCTAACTAGCAACCCAATCCAAAATCACCCAAGCCTTCAGAATTGTTGTTACTTTGCCAAATTTTTGATATCCAATCAATCCTACCAATCAACCAATCTCACCAAGGTTATTCCTCTGATAGAGCATTGTCTAGGGTAATCTAGCTTTATCACTTGTATCCCTCATCACCTTAAGCAAAAGGTTGGGATCCATAAGTGGTCAATCTCGTGTCATGCCCATAGGATCATTAGTCTATCCTCAACTTGACACAACCACCACCAAATCCAGCGCATAGGAAAGAAAAACTCTCTCCTTTTGAAAACATACCCTTGAATCTTCCATCCACTGGAAAGCCAAAAATCTCCAACCAATCCTCCTTAGGTCTGTCATACAGCTTTGACTCTCCCTAGGAAATCTTTCATCAGCCAATCCAAAATCTGTGCTTAATCCAAATCCAACCATGAGCTTCCGTGTTCATCCATATGCAAGACCCCAGCCCTATCAAACTCATCGTCAAAGCACGAAGTTCCAATCCTATCATGATGTGTTTGGTCATATTGTCCTTGTTCCGGCCACCTCGTATTCCAATGATGATGAAAATTTTGTTGACTATGATGAGTATCTTGAAAGCCTTAGAAACATTTCGCCAACCATCCCCCAAAATCCAAGAGTTATTCCAATCTATCTAGTCATGCCATCTGATACTCTAGCTTCTCCTCCATCACCCAATCAACCAAGCTTCCAATCTTCCACCCCCATCACACCAACTATTCCTATCAATCCACCACCTCCATTTCTGACACACGAGTCTCCAAGCAATCTCCTAGAGGAAATACAAGAAAAGCCACTTCCAACAGTCAATAAGCCATGTCATCTAATCCAACCATGTGAAGCAGTCAGTGATGCAGCTTCCCCATCTATAATATCACCTCCATCTCCTATAGCTATCATCCCTATACCATCCATCAAATTGCTTAAAATCCTTCCACTTCCCACAAACATCAAAATCCATCCACCTGTCAAATCCCTCCAAATCCTATCCACATCACCTCCTAGTATTTCCCAAATCTCCCATAATGACCCTTATGCATCCATCCTTTACTCACCCATCTCCACTACCGAATCTCCCATCTATCCATCTGCTACCTTTGAAGAATCCATCCCTTCACCTCCTATCGCACCATCCACTCCACTCCAATCCTATCAAGATACTGCTCAAAGCATGTTGACATCCCCCAAAACATAAATGAAGATATCATCATACCATGTCTTCCATCCATAGTGAAGTCACCATCCCCTCCATCTCCAAAACCTCAAGCCATACCTCCTCTACTACAGGATATCTTTTCATCCCATCAGCTAAATCAAGATCCTATCCTACCATCTCCTCCACTCCATGCTTCCATGTTACCACCTATCCAAGCTATTCTACCATCTATAATCTACCCTCTTGGTTCACTTACATTCATCCATGGTGGCCTCCTCTCAATAGAAGAATTAAGAACAGTATCTCCTCATTGCAATACATCTAAAAAAGCACTTCTACCATTTTCTACAAGCAAAAAGTTTCCTTAGCTCATTCGAATGCTCAATCGATGGCATTATCAAGGTCAAGGTTTAGGATCAAAAGAGCAAGGAATTAGAAAGCCTATTATTGCACAAAAGAATCTAGGATTTCATGGTCTTGGATATGTATCCAAAGGCTCACCATCTAAAAGTATTGGTACACACCATCCACAAACCAAGCCTATCTCCAGGCCCACCATGCCAGCCTCCCATCACTCCTTCACGAAATCTTATGTCATCCCCCCTCCACCATCTTTGCAACCCAAAACAACCTACAATATCCCCCCTTCATCCACTAAATCCATTTTGGGTCCCTATGTCCCAAAATCTACCATCCTCCATCCTCCTATCAGCCATCATAAAAATCCTATTCCATCCATTCCTATGCAAGATCAACAAAGGCACATATGAGGGCACATCATCCATCATCATCCCCCTACATGCTCTTCCATATCCTCTCCATCTCACAAAGATTATCCTAACCATCTTCCCAAAGCTTACCACAGCAATGTAAATGCCAACTTCAAAATGCATAAAGCTAAAAATCCACATCTTAGGTAATCATATGTCTATTATAAAAGACATACTCCAAAAAAGCAAAATCCAATCAAAGAATGCAAAATAATGCAAAAGCCTATGAAAAGAAAATCAAAAACCATGTGGATCCCAAAGAAAAAAGTTGAAACCCAATGCATAATGGCATCCACCATTGCTAATCCCCAATCTAGTGACTCGTTTCCCCCATCTCCTAACTCCATCTTGGGTGCCTATATCCCCAAGCGCGCTTCCACAAATCCTCCATCAAGCCCGCATCTACCATCCATCCCCCATATGCTCTTTTCACACCTGTCCCAACATGTGCCAATGTTGATCCTGCAAGCATCCCCATCTCATGCTCCTTTCCAGCCTTTTCATCCTTCCATATCCTACCATCAATCCCATCTAATCCAATCTATTGCATAAATCACACATCTGGTGTACCAATAGCTAGCAACAAAATTGAACATTCCAACAGCCAATGAAAAATTCCAAAAAGGCCAAAAATAGCTGAAGAAAGCCAAAATCATTCTAGCTAAGTCCAAAGTCAAAAAGTCAAAAAAATAATAATAAAGAAAAATAAAGTGTCCACTGGTGAAAACTTGGCAATTCAAGCGCCTTGGACAAGTACCATGATGAAAACTTCGCAAACAAGCATCATGCGTAATCTAGCTATCCCCAACTTAGCCTATCACCCTCATGCTTTTGGTCATCTCTTGACATCCAACTCCCTCTTCCAATCTATACACCTATCCTTCATCCTCCATCTTCCATCTCACACCATCTAGTTATCTTCTGTAGCTTCAACCAATCATCCTAGCTATCATCCATCTCCCTAGCACCTTTAGCTTTTCCATCGTAGCTTCAATCCTATCACATCCATCGTAAGACCTCCTTCTACATGTTATCTTCTAACTAGGGGCACTGTATTCCTTGGAGATCTTGTCTTGTCCATTCTCCCCTATCATTGGTATCTTGCTCTAGGCTATCCTCATGCAAATTCAATGTCATCCTCTCATTAGCCATTCACTCTAGCACCATCTATCAACTCAGCTACCACCAACCTTACTCTTTTGGTATATCCAGATAATAGATAAGAACATAGACTTAAACATTCTAAAGATATGAAGATAGTTGTTAAATCATTAGCACTACATAAAAATATTCCTCCTATAGTAGCTGTTAATATGAATAACAAAAACTCTATTACAGCCATTTCTGTACATTAAATGTATTCCACGGATAGAGGAATACACAAAGTGGAACATAATAAAATGAGAAACTGAAATATTTTATTAAAATTGTTTGTTGTAAATTTCCAAGAAAAACTAATCGTTGGTTCTTCTCTCCATTGAAATAACAAAAAAGTTATGCTTAGCACTAAACTTGTTAAAGAGATGAAATAAAACCAAGTTGTCTTTTTCTGATAAAAAATGACATCGATTACTAGAAGAAGAAATAGGCCAAAAATCAGGATGCATTCTGGGAAAATGGAACTTCCATAGAAGAGAAGCAAATGAAATTCTTTCATAAAAATGATTTTAAGGTATAAAAAAATGCATTTTTCATTTTGTCTGGATCATTAGTTACTAACTTCAATTAATATTCGAGCAACATTTTATTTAAAATCTCCTTATTATACATTATATCTATGATTTATTTTTCATTCTTCTTTTCCTTTCGTTTTCGTTCCAATAAAATTTGTATCAATTTTGAGAAAGCAAGTTTTCTTTTATTGATCAAAATGGGATAGATCTGTGGATCTATTTATACTAATTAGTGGATTAACGATAATGTGCAAAAGCTTTATTAGATTCTGCCATTTTATGAATCTCTTCCTTCTTGCGTATAGCATTGCCTTTCTCTCTGGCAGCATCCATTATTTCGTAACTTGATTTGAATTGCATATTTGGACTAGAACATTTTCAGGATGACTCTAATAAACAACGAATCACAAGTATTTTTCCTTCTTTCTCTTTTATTTCAATGGGAACTTGATAAGTGGATCCACTTACATGTTTTGATTTTACTATCAATTTGGGAGTTAATTTGCCTATTGCTTGACATAGAACAATTAGTGGATTTTTCTCTATTTTTTGTTGAATCTTTTCTAGAGATTGATAAAAAAAATTGATAAGCTAATGATTCTTTTCCGTTCTTAAGAATACGGTTAACGACCATGTTAACTAATCAATTATGATAGATCAGATCAAATTTATCAATTTTCTTTTCTACAGTACTTTGGCATGACATGAGTGTGAAAAAGGTTCATAAATTTATTTCATAAAGACTAATCATTACTTATTTCGGCTTTTTAACTCCATATTGTAGGCTAGATCTCTAAAGGTATCAAAGATCTCCCTCCAAACCGTACATATGACTTTCACCGAATACGACTTTCCACATGATTTTATTTGAATATATAGAAGATATTCATTCTTATGCATAGAATTATGTTTACTCATTCTCAATTGAGTATCTGTTTCCTTTCTTTTGCTATGATTAGAAATCTTGTATTTTCTATATCTATATGATTAGGTCCTTAGGTTTAAAACAGAGTATAAAAAAGGAAAAGGTGTTTTAAATCAATGCTATTTGAATTGAGTCTACTCCAAAAAAGTCAAGACATTTCCAATTTTATGTTAACACACACTAAGTAAGGGAAAACTTATAAAATGAATTAAATATTAAACCTTAGACATATATTATCCTTATTGTTTTAGCCTGCTCTAGTCCCCTTGGAAAACGTTTCTTATTGGGTTAGCCATATACTTTACATGTTTTTGGCAATTGACATGGCATCATCATAAAATGATACAAATCTTAGATAAGAATATACAACGCACTAGAATGCCCTTGTTTTCGGTTTTTGACCGAGACAGCATCTAAAATTCCTCGAATTATGTGATATTTAACATTGGGCAAATCTTTGACTCTTCCACCTCTTACTAATAGTACAGAATGTTCTTGTAAATTATGGTCAATACTAGGTATATAAGTATTGATTTCATATTTAGAAGTTAATCATACTCTGGAGACTTTGCGTAAGGCAGAGTTTGGTTTTTTAGGGGTGATAGTGGAAAAGTTGGCAGAAAAGTGACCTTTACTGCCACTATATAAAACTGTACATGAGAATTTCACCTCATACGGCTTCTTGTTCAATTCTTTTTAAGACATTTTTGTTTTTCAAGTATTTTGAATATTATATAGATTATATTCTATGTAAAAAAAAGACTATTTGAATCCTTCAGGGTTTGTTTTTCTTTCTCTATTAAAAACAATAAGAGTGATAATCATTTTTTTTTATCCATTTTTATTATTTACATTAACATGCTCATTTTTTATTGATATCTCAAAATATCATTTCATTTTGTTTCATCACAAATTCAATTCAAAATTGACGGGTTAATGTAAGTTTATCCATGTAGTTATGCATTATTTGAACTGGGAATCAATTTGATTCAAAATTTTGACTTTTGTACTTTGGTTTGGGTGGCATGGTTTGTATACTGAGAATTATTTCAATGGCCTATGATAAAATGGTATCAATAGAATATATGCTCTGAGCAGCTGTGTGCACCAATCAGAAATATAAGGTAAGAAAATATAGGAAAAGTTTTTCTTTTTGAAATGCAGCAATATTAATAGCCTATTTAGTTACGAATTTTGTTTTTAAGCGGAAAATGTCAATTTGGAAATTGTTACAGATTCCTTCCGAGGAATCATGATATAGTTTCGTTTAATAACATCTTCACCATCTAGAGTAACAATAAGTTGAAGAACACCATGTATTGATGGATGATGAGGACCCATACTTACCATCATGAGGTCTTTCTCCCTAGAAACCATAATCATAGCTCTTTCCCGATTGAAAAATCAATGAGAACAAAAAAAAAGAATGAATCATTAGGATTTGGAATTTAATAAAACATAATTTTTGAAAATGAAAATTTCATTCAAATCAAAATTAATGTAGTCCACGAATATCTAATTGATCGATTAAACGTTTGTAACGAAGTCTATCTTTTTTGAATAGATAAATCAGAAGTCGTTTATGTTTACCCACAATTTTCCACAAGCCTCTTTGGGATGAGTAGTCTCTTCCGTGCAGGTCCAAATGTTCAGTAAGTTTTTGAATTTGACTAGTTAAATAATATACTTGAGATTCAAAAGGTCCTCTTTCTTCTCTAGGAATCAAAGAGGAGTGAACAGACAAATTTTTGATCATAAAAAAAAATTCCGAAGTTCAATATTATTTGATTAATTTAATTTAGAGTAAGAAAAAGGAATGAGATCCATTTCTTTTTGTTCATGGTCTATATATTCCTTCCTATGTTTCGATCGAATGAATTTCTCTTTGGCATAAATAAAATGCAACTTTTGTAGAATAAAGTTACCATACCAGCAAGATTTAATGTCAGAGTTTATCCAGGATTATTAAACAGAATGATACACTGTCCTTTTCCATTGAGAAAGAAAAAAAGGGATGACGGAATGATTAATAAATTCCCATATTTAAGGTCATAGAGAAGAGCTATAGTAGATTATAGAACTGTGTCCCTTCATTTTTCCAAGTACCTCCAAGAGACCCTAGAGATTCCCATTGCTCCTCTCTAGGGTATTGGAGGGTGTACTATAGTTATACCACTTCCTCTAATTTATTCATTATTTTCGGAGTCTTCTTCATCTACTAAGGGAGGAAGAAAACCCTTGGGCTTTTTTCCCATTAGTAGTTCTCTTGGTATGTTTGGTCTTGGTCCCGTTATTATCATCCCATCCTTCTCACTGAAGAAAAACTCTCTTAAAGAAGAATAACTCGTAACATAAGAAAGAGCTTTTCTTGAGTCTGAATTTGCTTTTTTCCTCCAATCATTGGATGCATCCTTCCAAATCCATATCTTCTTCTATCACCTCATCCTTAGCTTTTGCATCTTGCACCAACTTGAGCCATCCCACTATCCTCTCATCCTGAGCTTTTTATCCATCTGTATCATACCTATCATTGGTCCATTAGCTTGTACCATATCTTGATTAGCCTTCTTGTAAATATCTTGGTTTGTCAGCTTGTACATCCTCTTTAGCTTAGTACCATTGTATCTATCTAGCTTTCATGTTAGTTCCTCCTTGATCAGCATCTTGCACACATCGCACAATCCTTGGTTAGCTATTCCAATGCATCCTTTAGCTAGATCTCCTGTCACCAAAGTGTTATCCTTCTTAGTTCAGCTTGTCATCACTCATCCAAATCCATCAGCTTTGGTGCTCTCCGATAGATCCTTGTAGGATATAGCTTTCCTCATGTCTGATCTTGGTCTGTTAGTACCTTGTCCTACCCATCTCCTTGGAAAATGGTTCTCTTTTAGATTTTCACTTTCTTTTGATTTGGAATCTTCCCTTTTGGGTCTTGGAATATCTTTTCCAAGCAATCTTTTTGTTCCCTCCTCAAGGTTTCCATGATCTTCCATATCATGGTATGTTGCAAATGGGGCAACCTGAGCGTAAGGTCTTGATCAGGTCTTTTGTTTGTTTTTCTTTTCTACTTGTGGGTTACCCAGTGTCGATTCCACACTACTTCCTTCAAGATTCATGTGTGATGCTGGGGCAATCCTTGTGTGTTTTTTTCGAGTCAGTTCGTCAGTCCTCTAGACGGTTGGTGAAAAGGCCTTGATGTTCTTGGTAACCTTGGCAATTAACCAATAGTCCTATAGAAAATCTAGTGCTCAACTACATGGTGGTACTTCTCTTTGAAGTATCCCCCTATTCAAAATGCTTCAATAGATTCCCTTCATCTCCATTATCCCCCATCCATATCCAACATTCATCTCTCCTACCCTAGCTTGTGCAACTATATCTCTCAAAATCAATCATCACTCTTAGCTTTAGGGATCCACAATCCTAGTCTTAAGGATCCACCAATCATATCAACCCACCAAGCCTCATCTTTCGAGATCCACAATCCTAGTCCTAGGGATCTCCAAAAACCATCTTCCACCAATCTGACTCTTTGAAATCCTATTGCATCATCTTTGTCATCCCATCATCCATCTCCCTATACTAGATTCCTTTTTATAGCACTCCGCTCCTTCATCCTCCCCCCAATCCTAAAAGTCTTAAGCTTGTTTCCTCTTGTGCTTCTGATAGCCCTTTATCATTCTCCCGTAGTGAGAGTTTGAGTTAATTCAGCCCCTTCTGTTAGCCAATCTGAGTCTCCTTTCTCATCTCAAATTCTTGTATTTTTCAAGAAGTCGTCGAGCCTCATTTCTCTCTTTGCCACCTTCTTGAGGGGGTATCATCTAAGTCTAGTCTCTCCTCTTCTTATCTGAGATTGGGGCAACCTTGTTGCTAAAACATCTTCCTCGTGTTGTCTTCATTCGAACTTCTTTGAAATAGTGTTGTCTCAACACTATGTCAAAGAGGGGCAAAATGTAGACACCTAAATTTGATTACACTACTTTGATAATCCTATTTAGTTATCTCTAAAGGCATCATTAATTAAATTTCTATTTATTTAATTCTTTTTCATCCCCTAGCTGATTAATTTAATTAATCATCTATAGTCCTAATTGATAAATCAAATAACCTATCATTTATCAATTAAATCCTATTATTCTATCTAATTCCAAAATCCCCATTTATTAAATAAATCTATTTGATAAATAAAACCCTCAAATCTAATAACCCCTAACCTATCCCTAACCCTTCATTTAGCCTAATCCACCCCATCCACCCATACTAACTAAGCTTAGTCACTAACTCACCCACCCTCATGAATGCCATCCACTTGCAAATCTCTAACAAGCCTAATCTAATTCTAAACCATCTCTAATCCCCCCCCAACCTTGTCACATTCCCTAAGTAAGCTTAAGACTTTCCTAAGCCAAGCAAAGTCAACAATCTCAACTCCCTCCAAAATATCCCAACCACTTAGCCATGAATGCTCTTACAAAGGCCATAAAGACTCTTACAAGCCAATTCATTGCTCTTACCAAGCCATAATGAAGGGTCTTTATGAAGATATTATCCCTTGAGCCTCCTTTGTTGACTCATCATTCCCCTTTCCTCCATCCACTCACCTTGTGACATGTGTCACTCCCTAATTGGTGCTAAACAAGCACAATCCATGTGCTCCACTTTGAGTACATCCTAGCCCTCCTTAAGCTTTCATCTCTCCTTGCATCTTAGCCATCCATCCCTCAAGCCCTTAGCCTATAAATTGAATCCCTTCCCAAGCCATTTCAATCACAACCTTTGAGCTAAAGTTATAATGCTAGTTTAAGAAACAAAGCCTTTAAACCATACCCTTATAATGCCAAATTGAGAGCTCTCAAGCTACCAATTTTCCATTTCCATCTCCATTGAAGCTATTTTGAGAATGTTCTACATCCACATAGTAGACTCATCCCTAAATCAAGTGACCATCCTCATTGAGAGAGCCATTCCATGGTTCATATTCTCATTTGAGGGTTTCACTTTGTCTCTCATATATGTTATGATTTTTATGCTAGTTAATGCTTTGTTCTCTTGATAGATTTGTATTACTTGCTAACATATCTATCATATAAAATCATAACTTTGCATCATTATGCATTCATTGC
The DNA here is from genome assembly GCA_028749045.1 of Cupressus sempervirens. NCBI lineage: Eukaryota > Viridiplantae > Streptophyta > Pinopsida > Cupressales > Cupressaceae > Cupressus > Cupressus sempervirens. Next base: position 263,180,273 of record CM053789.1, read on the forward strand.
AAGTGGAAGCTCGGTCCATACTAATCATCTCAGAGTAGTCTCAAACTTGGTGTACACTGGAAACTTAGTGGATACTGTGTAACTTGGTAGAAACTGAATTCCACATTTACCATACCTAAACTTGGTAAGCACTAATAATCTCATCACTTAGTTAATACTAACTTCATTTTATGTGAACTGATGGCCCGATAGAAACTGTGAAGCTTGGTAACCATTGAACTGCTTAGTAAGAATTCTAGGACTTCACACTACATGAATTTACTTGGTAACCACTGGAATGATTGGTAGGAACTGTGAAGCTTTGTGGCTACTGAATTACATGGCAAACAATATAGACTATTCAATGAGCTTAGTAACCATACAAATTATGAATAAGTGTTCTCACTAATAAAAAACTTGACTTAATGTCAACAACAAAGTGCCACATTCCTATGGTTACATGTAAAAATAGAGACCTGCCTCCTAGTTTGATAGTTAATGAGTCATTGTTGAAGGTAAGCTCCCTTTCCATCACAACTTGAGTTGATCATGGTAATAAAATAATGCCACCCCATTCTAATAATAACATGAAACCATGGCTGACTTTGGCAAGGTCATCAACAATGCTATTCCCTCTTGATATATTTGTTCTATGTGGATATCATGTTAATCTTTCATCATACTTTGTATATCATCAATTATAATATTTGTCAACCAATTATATTTTTCCTCTCCCTTAGTAGCCTTGATGATTAGCATAGAGTCCCCCTCTATGACCAACTTAGTGACTCCCTAGAATCTCACAATTATTAGAGCCTAAACAAGCCCAAGCACCTCAAATTTATTATTAGAGCCTCAACCATAGTTACCCGAATAAGTGACCACCAAAATTTCCATGCTATTCTGAAGGATATCCCCTACAGTGGTGTTATCCATCATGGCTGACCCATCAAAGTTTAGCTTGATCTAGGACTCAAGAGGGGTGCAAAATAGTCACCTTTCTTCCAAAGATTTTGGAATTTTCAAACTATGCCACCATTAGGACTACAATCCAAGTCAAAGCCTAGTTCATTTCAATTTCACTTAGGGGATGAGGGGGTTTTCCATTGTCAGATCTTGCTACATTATTTTAGGAGCTTGCTAACATTTTGAGACACCCCTAGGTTGATTGTGGCTTGCTCCTTGAAAATCCTATTGTTCCTCTCCTTCTAAATTTTACATGAGACATAATGTGGGAGAATCGACCATAGGTTTCTATGGTAAGGGTGGGTAGCTAAACCGTCCTAGTAAATATATTGCTTCAACTCATTATCCATACACCAATAGAGCTCCCATAAAGCAAGAACCCCCCTCTAGGCATCCATGGAAAAGGTGTAGTGGATGAGCACATGTGAAAAATATTTAACATCTTCTAGGCATAAAATGTAGCAATTGGAAAGTTGGCAACCTGGATGCTAGAGGTTGTCAATAGTGAAGATCGACCCATGTAGAGCTAAGCACTAAAAGAAGTTTATTTTTTGTAGTATCCAAGGGCACCAAGTTTTTTTCCATTCAGTATGTACCCCTTCCCCACCAGCTTGGAAAGATAAGAAGACTTGATACTAAAATCCCTTGAGGGTGTGAGCTTCCACACTAACGAGTGCTCAATTAGGATGAGGGGAATACTATAGGTGTGTAAGAGATCCTATTGTTCCTAAGTTGAAATCAACTCCCTTGGTTGAAGATTTTAGAAAGTAATCCATTTTCTATTAGGGGTGATAAAGTATCGAGTCTAAGGGTCATACATTGTAGTGCACATCTCACATAGAGCAGAAAACTTAGTTTTCCTAAGGGGGTCTTCGTACTTTGTTTTCTTTAGGGGGTCTTCATGGATCTATTGATCTTCCTAGAAGTTAATTGAATTATCATTCCCTATGATCCAATGTAACCCCTTTCTTATAATCATCTATGTGTGAAAAATGTTATTCCAAATCTTAGAGCCTTGGGGAAAAGCCTGTGTCCATGTCAATTGGTAGAAAGATAGTCCCCCAAAGTATTTTTCCATTATGATGTTAGTCTAGCTACCCTAGGAATTTACCATCTTCCAACCAATTTTCATTACTAGGGCCTTACTCAAGTGTCTAATTCTTCTTAAATTCAATCCTCCATGAGCTTTAGGTCTACAAACTTTCTCCCAACTCACCAAGCTCATTCTAAACTTTTCTTCAGTTTTAGACCATAAAAAATTACTATGAATTTTCTCAATTATGTCTCTAAATCTACCTATATGTTTGAATATAGATAGAGAATACACTAGGATTCCTTGTAGGGAGGATGAGAGGAGTTAGAGTTTCCTAGTAGTGCTCAATCTTTTTCGTTTCTAGCTCGACATTTTCCTTTTTAAACATTCCATGAGACCATTCTAGAAGTGGTTGGGGAGCTCCTTAATAATGACCAATAGACCAAGATAGGTGGTAGGGAGGGTCACCTCCTGGCATCCAAGGATACCAGTAAACCTTTCCCACAAACTAGCACAAGTGTTAAAAAAATAAACTTTACTTTTTTGGTAGTTTATGTATTGGCTAGAGAATAGCACATATGTATTCAAGGTGTATTTCCATTCTCTAGCTTCATGGATGGGGTAGACACCAAATAGGAAATTATCATCCAAAAACTATTGTAAGACTTGAGGAAGGCAACGTGATGTAGGCTTGATGCCCTTAATTCTACCAAAATTAGATAAACAGACTAGATTTTTGCTTAATATTTCTACTACAATAATAAAGACATAGGGGAATAAGGGCTCACCTTGATGAAGACCTTGAGAGGTGTTTGTCTCAAATTAGTTTTGACAATTGAGTCTTAACACACTTAACCAATTTCAAGGTTGATGCCTAGTATGATATAGATGCTGAGCCACAGAATGTTCTGAGTTAGAAATTCAATAGGTGTCAAGTGAACTTTAGGTGTTGAGCAACATTCAAGTGCCAAGTGATAAGTGATGTTGAGTCACTATAGGTGCCCATAAAAGTATAGATTCTGAGCAAAACAAAGTTACTATAGGAGCTGAGCAAGAAAAAAATCCTATATTTGCCAAGCATCAATAATCAATAAGTGTCAAGCAACATAAAATCAGCATATGAGTTTGTGCCTTCACAAACTCAGATGTAAATAATTTTTGAGCTAACTTTAAATGAATCTCAAAGGATCTTAAAGATAAGATTGAATATTTTACATTCCCTATGTAATCAACATGCAACTGATAAGAAAAATGGAGAAAGCATGCAACCAATAGGAAAAGTGAAATAATTGAGTAGGAAACAAAGGATGAATACTGATTGTAGATTCATACCTAACCCTAAAGCTTCAAAACCTTTAAAAGGAGGTCAATAGCCCATAATTTTTGTGAGTGTAAGAGAGTTATATGGGAAAATTCCAGTGAACTTTAGAAGGGTGTAAAGATTTAGAGAAGGAAGAGCAACATTACAAAATTTAGTTGGTTAGAATAGAGTATCAACACTTCGAGCAAAGACATATCAGATTAGGAAGGATCAAATTAGACTGAGCAAAACAAGGATCTAGAATTAGTAATTGAAGATTGTAAGTCATCAAGTGAACACATTCTAATACTCTCTAGACATTGTATTAGGAATGAAAATCCTATGATGATAGGTTGGTCTAATAGCCATGTTGTAAGCCGTTAAAAAAGGTGCTAAATCTTTTAAAGAGGTAACATTCCAAGTGAGTCTTTGTAAATCCTTTAACTACGACACTTTCAATAGGTTCTAAAGCCTTTGGGTATGTGCAAGATCATGGTGTGCCAAAAAGTAGTAATTTGAAAAATCCGTACTTTTGAAATATCTCAAACCATTTCAAAATCTATTCCAACTTTTTTCCCACACACCTTGATACTAAATGAAAACAATTAATATCTTTATAAGGTCTAATATATTATATGATACTAAACCTAAATGGTCAACTTTAAAAAGTCCTAAAAATGTGCCTTAGGCCAGTTTTTATGTGATTTTTACTTCAAACATGTAGTTGACAACTTTGTTTTTACCAAAATTTGATGAAATGAAAAGGGTTTCTTAAGAGTGTTCTTATCTTTTCATTGATGTAAGGTTTGTCAAATTATGAGTTTAGTGAGTAATTTTTACTTATTTTCTAATGGAGTTACGTATAAAGTGCTGACTGACACACTACTTGCAAAACAACTATAACTTTCAAATTGTACAACAGTTTTTAAATGCAAAAGATGTATCACATTCTATGTTTATTCTACTATAAGGAAAAAAATTAAAAACTGAATTTTATAGAGTTTTGAATTAGTTAAGGTGGTCAGACATGAGAGCTTTTTTATTCCAAAAGTACTAAAGTCAAAAATTAATTAATTATTATTTATTTAGAATAAAAATACCCAAAAACATTTGTCACATCCAAGCATGACTCTACTACTTATATCTAGAATATTATTAAAAAAAATTAACATTTCATTTTGATTAAGGTGGTCAGACATATGTCTACTTTTATTTTTGTTCTAAATTTTTTTGTAATATTGCATTAATATTCAAAATTTTGACCAATCAATTTTTATTTTTTTGCGATAAGTCCTAGTAGTTTAGAAACAAGATTGAATTTGATAGAGATTCTTTTGTCTCAACTTTTTGATAAAAAGTTAATAACAAGTAGAAAATTGCACATCAAGTTGACATAACCCTGATTTTCTAATTTTTTATTGCCACTTAAGGGCATAGTTTGGTTGGCCATGATCCTGTACATACCCCTTTAATAGGGTAGACCTTTCATAGGGTAGACCATTCGAAGTGGTCAAACCTTGTAACCTTAAATAGTTAGATATTACTACAGTGATAATTTTTGGATGTCATTCCCACCCCAGTTTTACCTTCTCATTTTGGAGGGTTTTTAGGTGACCAAAATCTTGTGTTATCTATTTTCATGCATGTCGTTACCTTTATGATGAGTAGATATTGTAGGTGCATGTGAATGATCTCAGCTAAAAGTTTTAAAAGATTAAAGTTAGTCACTTTTGATTCAACCCCCCTCCCCCCCCACCAAAAGTAAATCTTTCCATTTGCAAATTCTAACAATTGGTATCAGAGCCTAGTTCTCACAAGGAAGAGCTTCACAGCTTGGAGAAAAGATTTGGAAATGGAAGTCTACAATCTTGGGAAGGTCATAGAAAACTATGTGATTGATATACAACTCACCCTACATACTCTACAAGAAGATAGGGAAGAACTAAGAAAATCCTTAAAAAGAAAAAGAGAGATTGTCATAATTGAGAATGATACATAGTATAAGGAGATTGACACCTCAAAATTGTTTGCAAATGGAGATTCCAAAGAGTTTGATACAGAAATAGTAGATCTGATGGAAAAGAATAAAGCTCAAGTAGAAGAGATCAAAATACCCAAGCTTGAACAAGAATCTCAAGCCATGATGCTTTGTGAAGTGACTGAACAAAAGAAAAGAGTTATTGAAGATAAGGCTCTGCTAGAAGAAGACAAGAGAAACTTTACAAATAGACTGGAAGAAAAGTCAATTAAGCTTGCAATAATTTCAAACATGCAACTAGACACCCTAAGTTAGATGATGAATGGACATCATGAATTGAATGTCGTGGACATTGAGATCTCCTCACTAAAGATGCAAAATGAACAACTGCAAAATGACTTGAAAAGAGAGAAAAAAATTGTAGAGAGCTTAAACAAACCTAATGAGGCTATCACATACTTTGAATAGCTACTAAAATCACCAAGAGCCAACAATGATACTTTAGGACTAGGATACACCAACACTAAAAAAGGAGAATCATCCAAGATTAAAAAAGAAAGAATTGACAAAGGTAAGAACACTAAACCTACTTGTCATTTTTGTGGTAAAAAAGGATATACTTCTAATGTGTGTAGAAGAAAGAATGCCCAACAGTATGACATAACTAAAAACACGAGCCATTGTCACAACTGCAACAAGTAAGGACATTAAGCACACGACTGGAGGACTAGAACTATCAAAACACCTAGATTTGAAGGTCACTACTAAAATTGCAAGAAGTATGGACATAGAGCTTTTGAGTGTAGATCAAAGCTAATATGGACATCGAATCAACTAGCAAGGGGAAATAATCATGGACATCACTATAATTGGGACTATAACACCAGATGTAGCTATTAGTATTGTCAGGAATATGGACACATCCCTAAAAATTGCATAAGAACACACTTCAATGGAATTTATAGTAGATGGCTTAGTCAAACTACATGTTTTATTTGTTTGAAGACTGGTCATATTAGAAAAAGTTGCCCAACAAGGTCAAAGGTACCCAACTCAGAATCTTACAAAGGAAAAGGAAAGGTAGATGTTGAGCACATTAGAGAATAAATGAATAAGATATGAAAAAAGAAAGATGGAAGCAGCACATCTAGTGAAGGGATCACTTCACCCAAAGGGTCAAGGGGTCACACTTCATCAAACTAAGAAAAAGAAGGAATGTGGGATTGATATACAAAGCTTTATCATACATCAATTCCAAGATAAGAAAGTATTGAAAAGGATAGATTAGCATGCAAAGAGATGCAACGTTAAAACTTCAAGTTTTCACCAATATTGCCAAGTAAGAAAAGTTGCCTTCAGATGCTAAGTAAAATTCCAATACATGTCAAATTGATTGCCAAAGTCAATAGAAGCTGAATGATTAGTTGCAACTGAATAGTGGAAGCTAAGCAAAGGGAAATTTTAGTTAAAGCCAAGTAAGGGAAACTCTAGTGGACGCTGAGTGTTGAAAGACAATGGAAGTCGAGTAACACAGAAATGCTTAAGAAGTTGAGTGGATAGTTGTAAATGCACTAAGCATTACATGCTATGAAATAAGGGTATATGATCATATTTTGAACCACTTTTCTTCATCACAAATAAAAACAAAAGACAAAGAAGAGAGGAGAGTTAATTTCAAGAAGAGAATACAATATTTGAGCTGATTTCAACAGAGATTCAGCTTAGTTTCATCGATTTCAACGTATTTACACTAGTGCCAAACTACACAGTTTTGAATTTCTTCATGTTTAAACCCTAGATAGTATAAATGTCCTTTGGTTCTAGAAAAACTCAGGAGAAAGAGCCATTTGAAGTTCAACTTGTGTCAAACAAATTTAAACAACTTGATTTTTGGCCAATCCCTGAAGTTGCATACAAAAATGATCTAGCTAGAGCCATATCTATTATTCCTGCTAAGGTAGTTATGGTCCAAGATGTTAGGAGGTGTTATAATTATAATATTGGAGCTATTGGAGATATGGAGATAAGAGAAGAATATGATAGCCTATGTGAAAATAGAGTTTTGAAGGAAGAATACCAAATTGTTGAAAGGAAGGGTTTGACTCATGCCCTAAAGTTCCCCACTATCTTCAAAACTAAATAGAACAAAATAGAATTAAGGAGGATTCATGATGGAATTTTTTGGTTGGAATATGGCCCAATCAAAATATCAAAAAGGATTATTCTTAGGGTAATAGGGTATCCAACCCTAGATTGGCCCAAGACCCTCAGAAGTGACTCTGAGGAAGCAATTGAGAAGAATACAAGAGCAAAATGGAACAAGAGAGGAATGACTATAGATACCATTCAAGATCCTCTTATTGACTTTGTTGTTAGAGTTATTTAACATAATTTCTATTACTCTAGTAGTCTCAGTAGTGTGCCATGCATTCTAGTCGATGTTGGCTATAAATTAGTAAAAAAGGATCATACTTATGATCTTGCAGAACTGCAATTGCAACAAATCAATGAAAATCTAGTAGCTATAATGAGAACTAAGGGAGCCCAATGTAAATTTCATGTAATTTTGATTTGTATATTTTTCTATGTACAAAATGAATTTCCATCCTTTAGAAAACTTAGCTAGAAAACCAATAGGTCCATAGTAGCTCAAGTAAATGAATACATTGAACAAGTGAGAGCTAATTATGAAACACTTATGACTAGCTATTTTGAGGATTTTGAGAAATCCAAGAAATAGAGATTGAGGATACTTATTTCATTGGTTGAGCAACATGTAGATGATGTATTTTTTCTTGTAGATATTGATTATACTTACATTCAAGTAGCCATACAAAAATGGTGTAGACCTCTTGGATATGAAATAAACATTGATGAGGCATCTGTAGCAATCAAAACATTATTAGTAGAAGAAGTGGACAAGAGTGCACCACATTTTTGGACTTATGCTGTGGTAAGATCAAAAGTAGACATGGAGTTAAATACTGGCTCTACGTTGAAGAAAAGGGACAAACTTGTGAAGAATCTCAAAGCCAAATTTGGAGAAGGGTTAGCTAAGGTAGAGGAAGAAGAAGTTGATGGCGAACAAGGACAAGAGCAACTAGCACTAACCCAAGGCATGGGTGAGGATGCAGAGGAGGAAGAAGGTGCTGATTAGGAAGCACAAAAGGTAGAGCCCATGAAGAGAAAGGCATAGAAATAGCCTGTTGCATAGCCCAAAGGGAGGAAGAAAGTAGCTAAGTCCAGTCTAGCCAAGCCTACCACAAGAATAGACACAAGGACTACAAAAAAGGTAGCCAAAGAACAAAAGAAGAAGAAAGCTATAGAGCAAGGAGGACCAATAGAAAAGAAGAGAAGAAAATATGTTGCACCCCAAGAGTCAAATGAAGAGAGAACAAAATATGACAATGAGTAATTTAGAGTGGTAAGTCACACCACCAAATCTGATTTTGAAAATGTTTGCGATAACATTAGGCATAATGCAAATTTAACTAGGTTAAAGACCATTGATTTTAATAAATTTTCAAGGGAGGAGTAGAACATAGTTGAAGAATCTATCTACACTATGATGGCCAAGTTCAAGACTACTCCACTTGATCTTGATAATCCTATGCCTAAGGAGCTAAGTTCAATTGTTGAAAATAAATGGCATTATTGCTTGATCATGGAGAAGGAAATAAGGGATTCAACATTGGCTCATGTAATGCTAGAACTGTTAGGATAAACCACTGACAGAAATAAAAACTACATGCAAATATAACCAATAACAGAAAATAATAGAACACACAGAAATGAACACAAGGCACCAAGATTTAACGTGGTTCAACCAATCCCTGGGCTACGTCCACCAAATAGCAAGTCCGATCTTATTACAATCTAACAATCTCCCACTTGGGGACTGATCAGGCTCCACACTAAACAACAATCTCCCACTTGGAGACTGATCCTGTAGCAATACAACTATCACATGGGGCTCCCACTGGATCAAACCACCCTGGATTCTATTGTTCTTTTATGCACATTTAGTCTAAAAGACCAACTGAAGCTGAAGAGGAATTCAGCTTCTCCCTTGTTACAACCTTTGTCAACATATCTGCTAAATTTTCATTGGTATGTATCTTCTCCAGCTTTAACTGTCCATCCTCCAAAACTAACCGAATGAAATGGTATCACAACTGTATGTGTTTGGTCTTAGAATGCAGAGCTGAATTTTTAGCAAGATGAATGGCACTCTGACTATCTGTGAACAAATAATTATCCTTCTAAGGATGTCCCAATTCTTCCAAGAAGAACTGAAGCCATATCATCTCTTTGGCTGCCTCTGTAGCAGCAACATACTCTGCCTCTGTAGTGGAGAGAGCATTAATCTTCTGTAGCCTAGAAACCCAGCTCACAGCTGCCCCACCAATAGTAAAGACATAACCTATAGTACTTCGCCTGGTATCAATATCCCCAGCCAAATTTGAGTCAACATAGCCATGTAAATCAGTAGTAGAGCAACCAAAGTGTAAACACTTATTGGATGTTCCTCTCAAATATTTGAGAATCCACTTGACAGCATTCCAATGCTCAAAACCTGGATGACTCATATACCTGCTAACGACTCCCACTGCATGTGCAATATCTGGCCTAGTGCATACCATAGCATACATCAAAATTCCTACAGCTGAAGCATAGGGTACCTTGGACATCTTATCCTCCTCTTCCTATGTCTTGGGACACATCTCCTTAGTCAATTTCAAATGACCAGGTAAAGGTGTGCTGACAGCTTTAGCATTCTCCATAGAGAAACATTGCAGCACCTTCTCAACATAATCAGCTTGAGATAGCGTCAATGTTCTATTCTTCCTATCTCTGCAAATCTTCATACCAAGGATTTGTTTTGCTGCCCCCAAATCCTTCATAGCAAATGCATGTGATAATTGGTGTTTCAGCCCCTTAATATGATCCATGTTAGACCCAACTACAAGCATATCATCAACATATAAACATAAAATAATGTAGCTATCATCATCCAACCTCTTAAAATAAACACAGTAATCTGAATGACACCTATTATATCCATGCTCATGCATAAAACTGTCAAATTTCAGATACCATTGCCGAGGTGCTTGCTTCAAGCCATATAAACTTTTCTTCAATTTGCACACTAAGTTCTCCTTACCTTTGACCTCAAAACCCTGTGGCTGAGCCATATATATTTCTTCATCCAAATCACCATGAAGAAAGGCTATTTTAACATCCATTTGCTCTAAATGTAAATATTCAATAGCCACAAGACTTAAAACAGTACGAATAGAAGTCATTTTTACAACAGGAGAAAATGTCTCATCAAAATCAATTCCCTTTTTCTATGCAAATCCTTTTACAACTAACTTGGCCTTACATCTTTTCTTACCTCCTTCCTCTTCTTTCAACCTGTAAACCCATTTATTCTGTACAGCCTTTTTACCTGCAGGCAACTTGCACAAATCCCATGTCTTATTTTTTAGCAAAGAGTCCATTTCATCTTTCATTGCAGACTCCCACTGAATCTTAGTATCCACCTGCACAGCTTCATCATAACTTTTAGGTTCACCAGCATCAGTAAGTAAAATAGAATACAAAGAGGGAGAAAACCTTTGTGGAGGTCTAATTGGACTTGTTGACCGTCTAACATTCACTAGTGTGTGTGGTATTTGTTGTTGCAGTTGTTGCACATCATGAGGAATGGTTGGAACATCAGCTTTTGAAGTATCATCCAGCACTACATAATCATCTTCTTTCTTCTCATGTTGCTGCAACAGATCTTTGTACAACACTTTTTCATTGAATATGACATCCGGGTTTCTTATAATTTTATGATTTTCAAAATCCCAAAGCCTATAGCCAAATTCATTAATGCCATATCCAACAAAGACACATTTCTTTGATTTAGCTTCTAGCTTGGTTCTATTTTCAGAGTCTATATGAGCAAAAGCTTCACAGCCGAAGGTCTTGAGAAAAGAATAACTCACCTTCTTACCAGTCCATGCTTCCTCTGGAATACCACAGCCCAAAGGAGTAGAGGGACCTCTATTAATCAAATATACTGTAGTATTGATAGCCTCCACCCACATGTGTAAGGGCAACCCAGCATGAAACCTCATGCTCCTTGCGCGCTCCATTATAGTCCTGTTCATGCGTTCAGCCACTCCATTTTCCTGTGGAGTCCTTGGAATAGTTTTTTGTCTATGAATACCATTAGTGGAGCAATAATCTTCAAATTCATGACTACAATACTCACCACCATTATCAGATCTAAGACATTTTAATTTCTTACCAGTCTCATTTTCAACCAAGCATTTCCATTTCTTAAAATTTTGAAATACATCAGATTTCTGTCTAAGGAAATAAATCCATACTTTTCTAGTTGCATCATCAATAAATGTAACATAATAATGAGAGCCACCAAGGGAAGATACCTGAGCCGGTCCCCATACATCTGTATGCACAAGCTCTAATTTCTCCTTTTTGTTTTCCTTCCCTGTCTTTACAAAACTCACTCTCTTTTGTTTTCCATACACACAACTTTCACAGAAATCCATATTCACACATTTTAGACCTGGTAAAACTTTCCTTGAATGAAGTACTTTCATACCTTTCTCACTCATCTGCCCAAGTCTATTGTGCCACAGCGCTGTATCAGAACCTATAGTAGCTATTTGTTCTCCCTGCTCAACTGCAGTAATTGTTCCTGAATATTCATTTTTCTCTGAAACAATCAAAGTAGAAGGAACAATATGACCTGTACAAAGATATAAGGTGCCTACTTTCACACCTTTTGCTACTACAAGGGAACTTTTTGAAGCCTTCCAATTTTTATCATTATAAGTAACTACACAACCCTCATCACCGAGTTGCCCTGTTGAAATTAAATTTCTACTTAGTCTTGGAACATGTCTTACCTCATGTAGTAGCCAATGATTCCCATTCTGCAACTTAATCTTAATTTTTCCCTTTCCAACAATCTGATAGGGTTCATTATCCCCCAAATAAACAAGCCCAAAATCCCCTTGGACATAATCAATGAAATAACCTCTATGAGGTGTAGCATGAAAAGAAGCACCAGAATCTAAAACCCATGAATAATCAACACTCTCTAAAGATAGAAGCAAAGCATCCTCTTCGGATTTGTTACTTACCACATTTGCCTCTTTGTCGCCATCTGATTTATCTCCTTCATTTTTCTTTCGAGTCCAACAATCTTTCTTTTTGTTCCCTGGTTTCCCACAGTACCAGCAATCATTTGGTCCTCTTGATTGAGACCTCCTCCCCTTTGACTTTCCTCTTGATTTCCCACAATTTCCAGAGTTACTTCCTCTTTCAGTCGTTCTACCCCTGCTTTGTGCATTTAAAGCACTTCCTGATGTAGATCCACCTGAGAATTTTCTATGAGTTTCCTCACTTAAAATAACACCGATCACATCATCATATTTTAGGGTACTAGATCCAAGAACAGAATATCTCACCACCATTACCAAGCCATTCCAACTTTCAGGCAAAGAACACAAAATCAAGAGAGCCCTAATTTCTTCATCAAAATTGATACCCACAGAAGATAATTGACTAGTAATAGTATTAAACTCATTTAAATGATCTGCAACAGATCCACCTTCTGTCATTTTCATATTAAATAAATGCTTCATGAGAAATACCTTATTTGAAGCAGAGGGCTTTTCATACAGTGTCGCTAGGGTTTTCATCAAATATTCTGCCGTCTTTTCTTTTGTAATATTAAATGCCACCGATGGTTCCAAGCATAACCGAATGCTTCCGAGTTTCTTTCTGTCCAAAAGATCCCATTCAGCCTCTGACATTGTTCCTTGATTCTTGGCTTTTCCTTCCAACGGCTTCCATAAATCCTTCTGATATAAATAGTCTTCCATTTGCATCTTCCATAACTGGAAGTTCTGCCCATTAAACGTGTCAACCCTCAACTTACCCTCATCTGCCATCGCTCCCACTCAACTGTGAGACTCCCACTTAACCGTGAGACTTTCCTGCAGAGGATAACTAAAAGACAACCTTGCTCTGATACCACTTGTTAGGATAAACCACGGACAGAAATAAAAACTACATGCAAATATAACCAATAACAGAAAATAATAGAACACACAAAAATGAACACAAGGCACCAAGATTTAACGTGGTTCACCCAATCCCTGGGCTACATCCACCAAACAGCAAGTTCGATCTTATTACAATCCAGTGATTACAACCTGATTACAATCCGTAATCCCTTACAGCTCAATACCGCCGCAAGAACCAATTTCGTATCACCACATATGAAAAATACCCAACCCTAAGCCCTTTTTATACAAGTATTAAACCGCTTTAGGGTTATAATATGTACAGTACTTTCCTGATCAGTCACCACAATCTAACAAGAACTTACAAAAGGTAAAATAAGAAAGTCTAGTAAGAAACATGGGAGAAAATTTGCACCCAAATACAAAGCCTTTAGCATTCTGTAGAATAAAATTGAGGATGTTCTGAAGAAGTCCACACAAATGTAGAAATTGATTTATGGGCTAACTACTGTCAAATAAGGACAAGAGGATCCCTTTGAGGGAAGAAATTATGGGGAAGAAGAAGAGAAAAAATGAAAAGGAAGAAGAGGGAGAGAGAGAAGGAAGAAGTTATAGTGGAGGAGAAGACACAGAAAAGTGATGAGGCAATAACTGAAGAGTAGCAACAAGAATAGAGTGTCCAAGACACACAATTAGAAACTATAATTCTAAAAGATGTTCATGATACTTCATTTTAGAACATTAATCCATTGACTGTAGAGGATCTCAAAAAGATCCTTCACTAAACAACTTTACAATCATAGCTGTGCACAAATCTAGTTTTGGTGAACATAGAAGAGTTACAAAAAGTTATAGCTAAAATAACTAAGGAAAATGTGAATACACAAGAACCACCTTCACAATCTCCTATAGCTACAAGTGATTAGCCAAATGAGAAAGCAACAGAAGACACATTTGCTAAGGTTGACACTATAATTATAGTAACTACCGAGGAACAAGCTAAAGAGAAATTAGGACAAGAAGATACCACTAATCCTATAGCACAAAGCCAAGGTGCACCTCTCTAATCACTGTAATTGATTGAGGTAGAAGTGAAGAAGACAAGGAAGATGAGAAAATCCCTAAGGAGAAAAAACAAGAGGTAATATGAACATTGGTCAATTTTCCTACTATAAGGACTCCTACTAAGTAGTCAAGCACTGATGTAGTACTACTGCAAATTTCAGCACCAGGCTCAAGCTCCACCAAGGTAGCAAAGGTACTTCATTATGGAGACCATAAACTTGATGAAGAGATAGTGATACCAAGTTATGACTAGAAAATAATGAATATAGCATAGATAAATGAAGTGCAAGAGGCACTGGAAAGGATGAAGTGGGAGATACCCAGAAATGAGTATAGACAAAGGAAAAAATTAGTAGAAATCAAAGACAGTTCCTTGATGCATTCAGCTTGCTAGTACCTGATAAAACAAAGCCCATTATGGAGCAACTATCCAATATAGTGGACTAGGTACAAAATGAAGACCTTGATACTAATGTTAAATTATGTGAATGGTCTAAAAAGAAATTTCAAATGATGGTAAACGAGAAAATATCTAGTGAGATAGCACTATCACAGGTGGAACTAGATAAGAAGGTTGAGAAAGTGAAAACAATACTTGAGAACATATTCTCATTTTACTCCAAGTTGTGACATTCTTCATATTTCACACAAGAGACTAGCCAGAGAATATTGAGCTTGGAGAGGAACCTTAAGATATCAAGCACACAACTATTTAAGAATCTAGCTCAAATTGAGAAGCATTTTGCCACAACACTTCACAGTAAAAAGGAGTTAGCTATATTAATAGCAAAAGAGGCTAATATTAAGGCCAAATTGATACAAATACAGTCTAAAATCATCCCGCACTTGGAACAATTTCATAAAGAAGTGCCCTATGTAGAGAATGTTTTGAAGAAAGATCCAAATCTATCTACATTAGAAGGCCTAGTACATCTTGTAGCTGAGATAGCCATCTAGCTCAAAGCATTGGAAATAGAATTAGACAATTGGGATGCTTCTCTAAAGATAATGATAGAGGTAAATAAAACATTTTTAGCTAAGTATTCCATTCATTCTTAGGACCCTTTCACATAAGTGTCAAAAAGGGGGAGACAATATATTATAAAGATAAATGGGGAGATATAATAAATATAGGAGATAAGAAGAATAGATGTGTAGATAGAGGGGGAGATATAATATTTTCAGGGAGATAATAAATGAGACACAATACCCAAAGGGGAGATAATCAAATTTTGAGGAGAGATAAGGAGATACAACCAAAAGGATACAAAAATTGCAAGGAGAATTGTGAAAGGGGGAGCAGACATAGAGTAGACACAGAGCAGTCAGAAAAAAAGAAAAGAAAAGGAATGATAAGGTAGAATATGGAAACAACATGAGACAAATACAACATAATAGGTTTTGGATATAGAAATGGCACATTAGCTTAGGGGGAGTTACAAGTTTTCAAGTGTTTCTACAACTCATGTCAAAGGGGGAGATTGTTGGTCTTAGATTGGTTTTGACAATTGAGTGTCAACACACTTAACCAATTTCTAGGTTGATACCAAGTATGATACAGATATTGAGCCATACTATATGTCGAGTCAAAAATTCAATAGGTGTTGAGTGAACTTTAGATGCCAAGAAAGATTCAAGTGCTAAGTGATAAGTGATGCCAAGTTACTATAGGTGCCAAACAAAGTATAGATGCTGAGCAATAAAGAGTTACTATAGGAGTCGAGCAAGATATAAATCCTATATGTGTTAAGCATCAACAATTAGTAAGTGTCGAGTAAAACAGAATCAACATATGAGATTGTGCCTTCACAAACTTAGATGTAATTTTACATTCCTCATGTAATCAACATGTAACCAATAAGAAAAATGGAGAAAGCATGCAAACATTAGGAAAAGTGAAAGGATTGAGTGGGAAATGAAGGATGAATGTAATCAGCATGCAACCAGTAAGAAAAATGGAGAAAGCATGCAACCAATAGGAAAAGTGAAAGAATTGAGTGGAAAATGAAGGATGAATATTGATCGTAGATTCATACGTAACCCTAAATATTTGAAACCTTTAAAAGGAAGTCAATACCCCATAATTTGTGCAAGTGTAAGAGAGTTATAAGGGAGAATGCTAGTGAAGTTTAGAAGGGTGTAAAGATTTAGAGAAGGAAGAGCTACATTGCAAAATTTAGTTGGTTAGAATAGAGTATCAAAACTTTGAGTAGAGACATATTAGATCAAGGAGGATTAGATTAGAGTGAGCAGAACAAGGATCTAGAATCAACAATTAAAGATTGTAAGTCATTAGGTCAACACATTCTAATAATCTCTAGGCATTCTATTAGAAATCAAAATCCTATGATGACAGATTGGTCTAATAGCCATGTTGTAAGCCTTTAAAAAAGGTGCTAAATCCTTTAATAGGATAACATTTCACATGAGTGTTTGTAAATCCTTTAACCAGGTTTCTTTTAACAAGGTGTAAATACTTTAATAGGGTAGACCATTGGAAGTGGTCAAACTTTGTAACCTTAAATAGCTACATATTGCTATAGCGATAATTTGTGGGTGTTATCCCCACCCTAGTTTTATCATCTCATTTTGGAGGATTTCTAGGTAACCAAAATCTTGTGTTATCTATTTTCATGCATGTCTTTACTTTTATGTTAATTAGATATGGTTGTTGTATGTGTATGATCTCAACTAAAAGTTTTAAAAGGTTAAAGTTAGTTACTTCTGATTCACACCCCCCCCCCCCCCCCACTCAAAAGTAAATCTTACCATTTGTAAATTCCAACAAGAGGAAGAGAAGAAGTTGCCTAGAGTGCCATTAAAAATCACTAAGAAAGTAATAGAAGTCACAACAATCTTTATAATTTTTAGAACCTACTCATTAAAGAAAATTTTAGCAAGAATAGCAAATAGGAAGTCACGCCTGACCTTATCATAGGCTTTAGATATATCTAGTTTAATGGCCATACCTGGCTTTTATATTTTTCCATAGAATGTATCACCTCATTGTTAGTTATCAATTCATCAAGAATATTTCTCCCAGGCACAAGGAAATTCTAATGAGGACTAATGAATTTTTCTAGGAGGGGCATGAAGCAATTCACCAAAACTTTCAAAAAGATATTTTAGATAGTGTTACAAAGACTAACAGGTCTGAAGTCTTCCATCCTTCAGAGGTCCTAAATCTTGGAATAAGAATAATAAAAGTTTGATTAAATTATTTTAGTAGCTTCTCCATTCTAAAAAACTCCCCTATAGTAATGTTGTAGAATTCCTAGAAGAAGGTAGGAGAACCTGTCAAGGACGAGGGATTTGTACTAATTCATACTGAAAATAGCCGCTCTCATTTCTTCCTCTTTGACCTTACATGTAATCCCCTCATTCATTAGGTCATTAATCATTGGTTGAAAGTTCTATAAGATATCACTCTATAAGTTACTATCCACCTAAGCTAGTGGGGGATTATACATTTTCTTGAAATAGGAGTTGGCTCTTTCTTCTATTTGGTCAATTTCACTGACTTCCTAGTTATTATTATCCTCTAACATGTTTATAGTGTTTCTCTTTTTCCTCCTTGAGGATAATCCATGGAAGAACATTGTATTTTCATCTCTCTCCTACAAATATTGGACCATAGATCTCTATTTCTAGAAGACTTCCTCCTTATTCAGGAGGGAGTTTTGTTGTTGTTAGCACTCCCTCTCCTCCCATTGTTGCACTACTTGACTTCCACTTTGTGTGATCTGATTTTGGAGTGCTACCAACATCTTTTTTGTATCCTTCTTTCCTTTGGTTAAACTTGCAAATGACAATTTGCACCATTCCTTAACCTCCTTATGAATTCTCTCTAGTTTGTTGGATATTTAGAACATGGTCATACCTTCCACTAGGTCCTCCCACCAGTGTGTAATATAGTCTCTAAAACCATTATACAAGTGCCAAATAATCTCATAAATGAAAGGTCTCCATCTGGTTAAACTTTTTGACCAAGAGAAAAATAGCATGGAATGGTCTAAGATGGTCCTATGATAGGCCTTTATGGTATTATGTTGAAGAATGTTCCATCCAGCAGCAATGAGAGCCCTATCAGGCCTAACCTAGATCAATTTTTTCTCATGTCTATCATTAGACTAGGTGAAGGAAAAACCCTAGAGATCAATATCTATCAAATCATTTCCTTTGAGGAAGTCCTCTAGATCCTATATTTTGTCTTAGAAGTCATCCAATCAGCCCATCTTCTTTGATGGGTATGAAAGGGTGATGAAACCCCCCATGCTTAAGATATTTGCTATTCTTATGGAATTATCCATAGTGGTGGCCTCATCCCAAACATAAATCCTACCATTACAGGTATTAGGGCCATAAAAATTAAAAACAATCAAGCTGGCAAACTAGTTGGTGAATTTAGTGGCAACAAAATGGGTGTTGGCAGAGATATTCACTCCCAATGCCTTATTAGGATTCAAAAACTTGGAAATACCTCAAAAAGAACCATTAGTCTCACAATAAGTGTTGCTAGTACCTAGCCAAACATAACTATCCACTCTTGAGAAGACCTACATAGTCATTTTAAGTTCTTGTAAAAGAATCAAATCAAACTTGAGTTCAATGATATTTTGTTTGATTTTTTATTATTTCATAGGGATATTCAACGCTCTCACATTCTAGAATATGACATTCTTCTTTTAAAACTCTATGTTTCCTTCAGGGTTCTCTATTTTGCATGAGAAATCCCCTTTTTCTTTTCCTTTTGACAAATGATCATGGTTTGAGATCCTCTAACCCTCTCGGTTGATCCAACATCCACTTTATTATCTCCTTTGTTCTTTCTCTTTTGGACCATCCATTAAAAATCCTTGTTAAAAATATCAAGGTTTAGGCCCCTTCAAGTAGTTGAAATAACTTCAATATTCCCTAGTAGAGAGAATAAAAGTGTCCTTTTTATAATGGTGAACTAGCTCCCACTTTAGGGGTTGGGCTACATGGTTTCCCTTCTCCCATTATATCCATTTCTTTTCCTAGCAACCTGGTTGTGGTATTTCCAAGGTTTAAAAGTCCAAAATCCCCCCATATTCATGCATAACCACCTCTAATACCTCAAACATCTTATCTATGTTCTCCTATCCTTGCCTCTTGACCTAGGCTGTCATAGGGGTTTTGCTTTTCCCCTTAATATTGGGGGTTTGATTTATCCAGGAATCCCCTAAATCAAGTGGTTTCATAATTTTTAGGGTTTTAGGTATAGCATTCATTTTATTTGTTTTCAAGCTTTTAACCACGTCAAATCCTAGGGTTAATACCTTGTTCTTGAGTTTCTCATTTGATGGAAAATTGACAAAAGGATGGCCAAAGTTGCTACACTTCTAGTAGAATGGGGTAGTGTTCTCATAAGTTAGCAATTGTCACTAGGTACATCATTTAGATTTTAGGTCCACCATGGTAGGGAGAGGTTTATTTATTCCTACATTAACACAGATTCTAGCAAAGCCAAGCTTAATCTTTGAGCAAGTCATCGAGTCCTCTTTTTTGAACTTACCAAACAAGTCACCAATCCATCTAAAAAGATACTCATCCTAGAACTCCAATGGAAACCTAGGGATGTGTATCAGATAGAAGTGGATCTATATAGATCACATTCTTGATTAAATATAGGTTTCTACTTGGCCATCATTAGATGGTGTTATCCAAAACTCCAAGACCCAACCATGATCGAATCAAAGTCCATCTGAGTCATGAACCTAAATAAGAAGAGGGAAAATGCTATCATAGAGATTGAAACCAAATCCATTAGTTTCCATTTTTTAGAGCACTATTTTTAGACCATGTCAACCATATGCCAAAAAGAGAAAAAACCTTTTGAATAAGTCTAGGGGTAAAACCTAAGGAGATGAAATCCACCACATAATCTAGGAGTAAACTTTGGGGTCCAGTGGGTCCTAAGGAGAATGTGGATCTAGCATCAGAATGTACAAGAATCTTGGATCTAACAATAGCCCCTAGCTAATTTATCTTTGGGATCATAGATAAAGTGGTAGCATTCAAGAAGATGCTCAGAGGTTTGGGGCTAAAACAAGTGCAGTCGTCAAGGATGGAACTAGGTTCCATGAATATAGCAACATTTTCCTGTAGAAGAAAGTGACTATTTTTTGATTTTTCCGCTAGCACCAAATCCAGGCAAGCAAGGTTAGGATCTAGAGGGAGAGATGGGGGGGGCATCCATCCCACCCAAGATTGAGAGGACATGGAAGTGGGATAGGGGGATGGCATCAACATTGCAGGTGACAAGAAAGGCAGAAAAGTTGCAAAGCTACAATTATCCCTATTTGTTGTTGAGTTGTAGTATTAATTAAATATCATAAAAAACAACGTGTAACACAAATAAATTCACACATTTGACTTTTTTATTTAACATGGAAACCTTCTAAAGGGAAAATCACCTAGGATAGGAAACCCAAATAATTCCACTCTTCTAAAGTGGCCTCTACTAGTAGCCAACCCTTTTAACACTTACACATACATTTTATGTGGGATATGATTTGATGGTTTTTACATAAAAATCACTTAGACCTTATCTCTCCTTGATCATGTCTAAATATTTACTAGCTCTATAGGAAATACATACATCAAAAATAAATGTTACTGTTACCGCATTTTGTTTGCCCCGCCAAGTTTCAAAATTCAAATGTTACTCATCCAATGGCTAGTTCGCAAAGCTAATATTATTTTAATGCCAACCTTATAAAAGTTTCCATGGCCCGCAAGTTTTCTAGCCATAAGATCTGAGGAAGATCTACAAAGGGTGCCATCTCACTATGGTGAAGTTGTGCGAGAGTTACGTTAATGACATCGCGCCTAGTTGACGTGTGTCTGGTGGGTCCAATGGCAGGCAATCAGTTCGTGGGTTGAAAAAGTTTCTGTCATGCCATAGGTGCTATGTCGCTATCGCACGTTGGCCGAGAAATCTCCATAGCGACATAGTGCCCGGCTAGTTGAAAGATGTTTTACGGTGAGCCCTAGTATTGGCGGCAAGGTTCATGGTAACGAAAGAAATCGACGGCAAGGAGCGATTAGACAGTTGGGTCCCATTGTACCTCATCTGCATAGTCAGAAGTCTGGCACCATGGTCGCGAATCAGAGGGAGCCGCGTGCAAGAGAGAAGACATGTCATTAGTTGGGCGCTATGGCGCTATGGGAATTTGACCTCAATTTTCTCATAGTGACATGGCGCCTAGCTGACACGTGGCCACTCCATGGGGTCGAGTCTTGGATCTACCAGGTCGGCGTTTCAAATGACCAACAAGGGGGTACCCAGTGTACATGTCAGAATACAACATTTCACAGGCCCAGTGGTTTTTAGAGGAGATGATGTGTAGAGTACGAGGTATTTTTCTACCGTTAGATTGAAGTTGATCTACGATGGGTGCCATCGCGCTATGAGGAAGCTGTGCAAGATTTACAACAGCGACATAGCGCCTGGGCACCACGTGTCCCTTAGTAGGGTTAGGTGGTACAAACCCTATAGGTTGGTGCTTTGTCAGACCAAAGTTGTGCTTCATTGGACCAATGAGGAACCACCACATATGCCAGGTCAGGATACAGTCAACGCATGGGACTAGATATTCACCGCCGCCAGTACAAGGAAAGGTTCATTTCTCTACCATCAGATCTGCAAAGATTGACGTTTAGCGCTATGTCGCTTATCGAAAGTTGCATGAAGAATATGATGGCAACATAACACCCTTCGGCCATGTGTCCGATGAATCTCAGATGTCAGTGCAGGAAATACAGACAGTTGGTACGTGGTTGGTTTCTATTTGTCGATGCACTGAGGGGCAGTATCCATCTTGCTTGCCATTAGATTTAAGGCAAATCAACAGATGGCGCCATGTCACCATGGTGAAGTTGCATGATCTTTACCATAGCGACATGGTGCCCTTTTGCCAGGTGTCAGCGGGGCCCAGTTGCAATAGGGTACATCAGTCAGTATCACCAGGTGTCATTTGGGGTGGTGCAGTCACTGAAGTGGTGCCAAATATGATGGCCTGAGGTGAAGCAAGTACAACACATGATGAGTCTTCGTGATCCTCAGATCTGCAGAGATCGACGGTAGGCGTCATCTCACTATGAAGAAGTTGCACGATGTATATGTTGGCGACATAGCAATTTGTCGACACGTGTCTCACTAGCCTAGTTAGGGTTGGCAGTTAGCGGCTGACCGTCATAGTTAGTGAGAATAGTTCAAAGGTGGCATGGTTAGTTCGATGTAAGGAAAGGTCAACCATGGAAGACTCCCCAGGGGGCAAAATGAAGAGAGATGATTGGCCCGCATGGCCCAGCTGGCTCGTATAGCCTGTTTGACTTGCTTCGACCCTATTGATTCATGAACTAGGAAGCAAATGTAATCGATTTTATCCTACGATCTGATCTTCATGATCAATCTTGACCTACTTGAAATGAATGCAGGGAAAAATGAACACTCCACCATCTCAGTCAATCCATCTACTGTGTCAGGATCATTCATTGGCATTGTTTCTGTCTACTCAAGGCATTTCTTCAATCGAATATCTAATTTTGTACCTCAAAACTATGCTTGAGTGTGATCTTTGATCAGATATTTTTGTATGAGAGCTTGATGGCAGTAGTTGAGCAGCTAATGCAGAGCCAATTTCCTCAGTTATGCCTGAACTATAAAGGTAGTTTTGTAACCTTTTCTTAAGGTCGACTCTTTTCTGATTTCTCTGATATTGATCTGCAATTCTTAATGTAAAATTCCCTATGCCTCTGAACTGTATGATTTTTTGTTTCATCTCCTTCAACCATCAATGTGTATGTGCATTCCTTTTTGCCTCTCATCGGTGTATTGTTGAGATTCCTCTTTCCCTATGTTATTTAGTTTGGTTTTCCTGATCTTCATGTGGTTATTAGATCAAAACAAGTATGTATGTGTATATCCTTAGTTTCATTCTGGTCCAATAGTGCATACATGGGCAGAAATGGGTCTGAACACTCTATTTTGGTGCATCACCTTCGTAGTTTAGGTAGGGTAGAGTTGTCTTATGCATCTCCTTCTTCTCCCTTTCCTTTCAAGAGTAGTTAGGTGCGCCCTGATAGTAAGAGGAAGTCAGCCTTCTCCGGAGACTCAACCTCACAGTTCAAGTCCCACAGCTTGGAGGTTGTTTCCATGTTTCACTAGGTTGTCCTCGCGCATAGGCCTTGGACAAGGGTGCAAACCTAAGTGAAAATAGTTACCATATAGGATTTCATAGAATTTATAGTTTCACTTAGATTAAAACAAATATTTTGTAATGGTAAGAATTTGGCACTTAAATGATCTGTAAGATTAGCACTACCTTGCTTGTTCAGATCTTTGTTCTACTGTATCTTCTTCCTTTTCTAATCTTTTCCTTTTTTATTTATTCCTTCATACTTTTACATTGTTCTAACTCTTCTTGATCTTTCATATATTTTTCTTTAATCTCCTTTCTTCTTTACTTCTCTTTTTGTGTATGAATAAAACAAATCTAGATTTATTATTCAACTAGCAACCAATAACTAGTTCCAACATATCTTTAAATAGTAAACTTCATGCTTCTTCAGTCTTCAAGGTTTTGTTGCTTAATCACATCCACGGATCTCAATTTCAATGTATTTCATCACTGAGAAGATATAAATTTCTTTGAAAATTTTTCTCATCCTAATATTTTATAAATCTCCATCATTAGATGTTTATTATATTTTTCAAGGTGTTGACCTTGTAACTAACTTTCAATCATGCCTTTAAACTTCTAGAACATTCATTATCTTAACTTTAATATGACCTTAGATTCTATCTTTGTATTTTTTTTTTCTTCCATATCATTCTTTATGAACATTACATTTCAACTAGGTAATACATCACTTGGCTAGCATATGATTTTTCTGGTTAACACTATAGTATCTCAACAAAAACTATACTCCTTTTACATTTTCACTATGTGTAGCTTGTATAAGTCATTGAATACATAAATTTTAGCATTACGTTATAGAAGAACACAGTTGTAAGATATTAAAACCAATATTAAATTACAATTTTCCAACTCATTCTAGTGCCCCTTGAATACCATACTCATCAACTCTATCATCATCATACTTTCTTCAAATCCTATTCTTGAATTGAATGATATGGCACTCTAATGAATTGGCATAATGTCTATCTAGACAACACATTGGAATCAATGAAAACATAATAACTTATATTTATAACTCTTTTACATACATTCATAAAATTCTCATTTACATTATTTTTTGTGTCTAACATAAAACCCCAAGGAAACTTGTTAAGACAGAGGTAAAGATAGTAGATTCTAAAAGGGTTGGTAGGAAAAAAAAAAAAAAAAAAAAAGGACACCCAAAATGGTCCTTAAGAAACTAAAGGTATCAATAAAGAGCAAAGGTAAGACTAACCTCCATTCTAAAATATCAGGCACCATCACTAGAAGCTTCTGGAAGTCATTCATAAATTGTTCTAAGCCTCCTAACTATCTCAATTGGGCTAACTCCTAGAAATAAAATTTAGGATTTTTTTTTTATCAAACCTTTCTATCAATCTATCCATGAACTCCTGATAACTAGTTATCTAACTGTGTTGCAATGTGATCATGCCATGTGTCCACCAATCATGTGCTGCCCCATCTAAGTATAAAGTGGCATACTTGAGTGCTTCAAATTCTATTATAGTCTTTAGAGATAGGAAAGTATCCACCTTATAAATCCAAGCATGAGCAATCATTTTTCCACTGCCATCAAATGTGGGTAATACCAACTTGTTGGCGACCTATTGCAACTCATTGTGTTTATCCGCCTGCTTCTTCTTGGTAGCTCTATAGTTCAGGTACCTATCAAATGTCCATCCATCCTATACATATGCTGGTAATGAATCCCACTCATTCCTCGCTTGTTAAAGTTCATCAACAATTTCTATCACCATGCATTAGGTGTGCATGCTAGAGTTTCTTCCCTGAATGTAGGACATGTGGGTCTGTCAACTATTCCAGACCATGTCCTATGTTGTGATCCTACTATGCTCCTATCATCTTGGTCATTATTATGATTATTTCTCCTATTTTCCCCAATCAAATGTTGCATCATAACCATCATTGCTTGTATACTTGCCTCTATTGACTGTAGAAGCCTCTCCTGATGCTATAAAGTCTCATCATCTCGCCTAATTCTAGGTGGGTTTCGAGAATGTCTTTTAGCCATTTTCTCAGTTATGCTAGTTCCCTATGTAAATAGAGCCATTTTTAAAAAAACTTTTGTAAACTAAATTGGCTACATAAACCCTATTAGGCTAGTAGGAAATTGCTTTGATACCATTATAATGATCCTTACCAATAGGCCACTAAACAAAACCCTAAATTTAATACACTACTGAAAGTATATTGCTGAATAAAAGAAATTTTTCTACTTAAATAACTAATGTAAAATAGTGCCAATGTATTTATTCAATGATAACCAAGTGTTTTTACATATGATATGCAATTTTCAGCACTGAAACATTAAAACATGGCACATTACGGACAAACCCTAACTAGCTGAATTCAGCTAAGAACTTGTTACAACTACAAACTAAAATGAAGAACCTGGATTGATCAAATGCTAGAGACTGAATGCTGAAGATGATATGATGAAAGTGCAACTCTAATTGAAACTCCAAACCAAAAATTAAGCATAAGTGAAAGGACTGAAATATCCTTCCCATAGCTGCAATAATATAGGTGATCTTTCACACCCTCAAAATTGCATACCAATTGAGAGTTTTCATTTTGAATGGCCAATTGTGACTACTTGCAAAAACCCTAGGCTCCACAATGCACATTAGTAAATATCAATAATAAATCTTGATGATAGGCAATGAGCCCTCAATGCCTATTTATTCCTTTTTCCTTGATAGGTCGGCCTCCTTTTAATTTTTTCTCCACTTCTTCTAGCAACCTCTAGAACATTGTTTTATTTAATGACTTTATAAAATATATCACTTTATTAAATTAATTAAATATAAAGTTACCTTGTAATATATTTTTTTATTTGATAACTTTATAATTAATTAGCTCCTCCAAAATGGGGACATTACAGGTCCGCCCAAGCTAAAATTGCTTGCCCTCAAGCAATCTTAATTTGGGATGCTGCAAAATCACTTCTCCCTCCCAAGTAGCATCTTCAATAGGTAAATCTTTCCACTTAAGTAGATACTCTCTAATTATTCTCCTATGAAGTTGCCTTTCTCTACTATCCATAATGGATTTTGGCACTAAGATCAATTTTCCCTCATCATCCAAGGGAGGTAATACTACAAAAGGCATCACATTCTGACCCAACGCCTGTTTGAGGTGTCATACATGAAACACATTGTGCACTCTACTATCTGTGGGAAGCTCCATCTCATAAGCCAACTCACCAACTTCCTGATGATCCTGAATGGTCCATAATAGCATGGCTTGAGTTTCTCGGCACCACTGTGTATGCGCAGGATCATGGTGTACCAAACTATGGCCTTAAGTGGTAGTGAAAAACTAGCAAATCAAGGTTATGCCAAGTTGACACATAATTTTAAAGTGGTTCTGGACTTTATATCAAAAATTTGTAAGAAAATAATCTATAGGAAATTGAATCTAGTTTCTAAACTACAAGGCCTTATTTGGAGAGAAATTTATTTGATTGGTCAAAAGTTTGGATTTTAATGCAGTACTACAAAAATTTCAGGGCGAAAATAAAAAGTAGGTGTATGTTTGACCACCTTAATCATAACTAGACAATAATATTTTTAAATAAAATTTTAGATATAAAAAGTAGACTCATGCATGGATGTGCATGGATGTGACACATATTTTTGGGATTTTTTATACCAAATAAATAATTAATTATGAATTTTCTACTATACTATTTTCAGATTAGAAAAAATCTTGCGTCTAACCACCTTAACTAGTTCAAAAAAATAAAAATTAAATTTATTTATTTTTCTTATACTAGTCGAAGCATAGAATGTGACACATTTTTTGGATTTCACAAATCTTATATGATTTGAAAGTTATAGCTATTTTTCAACTAGTATGTCAATAAGCAGTTTGTAGCTAACTCCATTAGAAAATAGTAATAATTACTTACTAAACTCATAATTTGACAAACCTTACATTTATGAAAAGATAAGAACATTCTTTGAGGCATTTCAGAACTACATATTTTTCAGATCACCACTTTTTGGCACACCATGATCCTGCACATACCCCACTCTTCTTGAGAGTGGACTACTTATATGGTTGCAACATGATGTAAACCATATCATTTACCTCAAAACTATGCTTAGTCCTCTTCTTATCTGCATACTACTTTTGCTAGTTCTGAGCTCTAGCAATGTTGTCTCTGAGAGTAGAAACTATAGCCTTACTTTCATATAATAGTTCACCTGCATAGGATACCCGATTGTCTCCCAAAAATAGATCTAAGAAACTAGATGCCTCATAATTGTAAAGTTCCATGAAGGGTGTCATTTGTATAGTCATATGGTATGTAATATTGTAACAATACTCACAGAGATATATCCATCTAACCCAAGCTTTTTGTTGATCTGCCACATAATTTCTCAAATACCCTTCCATCCATTTGTTTACAATATTTGTTTGACCATTAGTCTATGGGTGATAACTGGTGCTAGGTGTAAGCTCAATGCTACACAATCGAAATACCTCCTACAAAAAAGTGACTGACCAAGCAGCTATCCATGTCACTCACAATGCTACAAGGAAAACCATGTAATCTGAAAACCTCCCAAAAGAAGACCTCTACCACCTAAGTTGCTAAGTATGTAGTAGTGATAGGGAAGAAGTGAGCATATTTTTTTAGCCTATCCACCACCACATAGATACAATCGTAGCCCTAGGCCTTGGGCAAGCTCGTGATTAAATCCATAGGCACTCCCACTTCATGTCAGGAATAGGAAGTGGCTGTAGGAGCCTTGCTAGATAAGTGTACTCTTGTTTGTTCTATCCTTAATTCCCTTCCAAGTAAACCACTCCCATACTAACGTATAAGTCTTGAAATACCCAAGATGGCCTACTGTAGGTGAATTATGGAAAGCTCTCAAAATCAATTGCTTCACTTTCAATCGTGGGACTAAGTAAATCCTATTCTTGTAAATGATCAAATCATCTATGAGGGTGTACCTAGTGTCAATCATTGTTCCTTCCAGTATATCAGAGGCCCGTGTGTCTCTAGCATATTTTGCAACAATCAAGTGTTGCCAATCCTCTAATATTTGAATCATAGAAGTGAGGTCTGGCCTATGGGATAAAGCATCTACAACAATATTCTGTGTCCTCTTAACATATGTGATATAAAAATCATAGGCTTGTAACTTACTCACCCACTTCTGTTGATGATCATTTCAGTCTTTCTGTCCCAAAAAGTGCCACAAACTATTATGATCAATTTGAATACAAATTTTTTTGCTCACAAGATACTATTTGAATTTGGCCAAGACATGCATGATTGCGAGCATCTCCTTATCATATATGCTAAATGATCTCTCGGGCCCTCTAAGTTTCCTACTCTCATAAGCTATAGGATGCTTGTCCTACATGAGTACAACACCAACTCCCTCTCCAGAAGCATCAAATTGAAGCTCAAATGGCTTCATGAAATTATGCAATGCTAATACTAGGCATGTAGTCATTATTTCCTTGAACCATATAAAATAGTCTTATGCCTCTCGAGTCCACACAAATGCCCCTTTCTTCAAAAAATCTGTCACAGGTGCTACATTTTGTGAGTAGACACTGACAAACCTGCAATAGAATCCACATAGACTAAGGAACCCCCTTAACTATGTAAGGTTCTTTGGTGGTGGCCAACCAAAAATAGCATGGATCTTTTCAAGATCCATTCGCACTCCTTTTGCACTAATCATGTGTCCAAGATAAAAAAGTTTTGTCATCCCCAAAGCACATTTGGACTCCTTGGCATACAAGGAATCCCTCTATAAAATGCTCAATATTGTCTCCAAGTGCTCTCAATGTTCCTGGCATGTCCTGCTATATATCAAAATATCATCAAAGAACACAAGCACAAATTTCCTCAATTGATGGTGGAAGACCTTGTTCATAGTGGACTGAAAAGTGGCAGGGGCATTAGTCAAACCAAAAGGCATGACTACAAACTCAAAGTGCCTGGAATGACATCTGAAAGTATTTTTCTCAATATCCTGTTCTCAAACTCTAATCTAGTGATATTCTGATCTCAAATCAATTTTTGTGAAATAACAAGCCTCATGTAATTCGTCTATCAAATCATTGATGTGTGGGATGGGATACCTATTTTTTATAGTTCTCTTATTCAACACCCTATAAATAATACACATTCATAGAGGACCATCCTTCTTTTTTACCAAAATAACAGAAGATGTGATAGGTGACTTACTTGGTCTAATGCATCCCATTTCTAGCAACTCCTTGATGGTCTTCTTGATCTCGTCTTTAAGTTGTTTTGGGTGAGTGTATGGTGTGATCATGATAGGCTTAGCGCCTTCATCCAATTCAATACTGTGCTCAATGCCTCTATCTGGTGGCTTGCTTGGTGGATTCTCACCAAATACCTTCTCATACTTAATTCTCAATTTATGAATATCTTGATGATATTTAGTCTTATGTTGCTCCTTCTAGGTAGGCATCAAGGCACATATTGCCACCCACTTTATATTTTTATGCCTAGATAATCTCTCCAATTGCCTAAATGAGATATTTCTAACATCACCATTATGGATAGCCTTGAACACATGAGTCCTGCCATCCACCTCAAAACATATCTCCATATCCTCCAGTCTTAGGGTAACCTCCTTCAAATAATGTAACCACTGCATCCCAAGTACTATGTCCATGTCACCCATGTTGACCACATGATAGTCTACCTTGAACTCATTATTGTTCAGGTGCAAAGGTAGATCTCGCACCATCCTATCATAGTGAAGAGTATATCCATCAAGTACCTTGACTCTCAATCCTTTGAACTCCTTAGTAATGAGTCCATGCCTCTCCACAAATTTTGCATCAATGAAATTATGTGTGGCACCTATATCCAATAGAGTAATAACATTATATCCTGCGAAGACTCCCTAGAATCTAAAAGATCCCTATCTTTGAATACTAGATAGACGTGCCTCCTATCAATCTAGCTCTAGAGCCTCCTTTTTTTCAGCACTATCTACCTCCTATTCACCCTCTACCTCATCAATGTCCTCATCATGGTTCTCTTAGCTATCTAAATTTGTACCCTTGTAATAAGCCCAGATCGCTCGGTTAGCCTTCCCCTTAGGCCTCATAGGAAAATCATGACCAAACTCATAGGGACCTTTCCAAAAGAAGCATCGCTTCTTCCTATGTAGGTCATTAAGCATTTCCTTATTCAAAGGTGCAGCTGAATTTCCTTTTAAGTCACTAACCTTTTCTTTACCCTTGCTGAATTCGCCTTTGTTATCTCTAAATGATGAAGAACCCTTCGAACTAAACCAGTTTGTTGGAGTTGCAAGTTCCATACTATGGGCTTTATTCATGGCTTCCTATAATGTAGGAGGATCAAAAT
Source organism: Cupressus sempervirens (assembly GCA_028749045.1). Taxonomy (NCBI): domain Eukaryota; kingdom Viridiplantae; phylum Streptophyta; class Pinopsida; order Cupressales; family Cupressaceae; genus Cupressus; species Cupressus sempervirens. Next base: position 263,211,253 of record CM053789.1, read on the forward strand.
CCTTTACCCACCCCTTGAGTTGTTTAGTTAATCCCTCTGTGAATAAAATGACTAGCCTTCATTCTGAAATGTTAGGTACCATCACTGTAAGCTTTTGGAAGTCATTGATAAATTTTTCTAAGCCTCCTAACTATCTCAATTGGGCTAACTCCTAGAAATAAACTTTAGGATTTTTTTTATCAAACCTTTCTATCAATCTATCCATGAATTCATGATAAGTGGTTATCTGATTGTGTTGCAATGTGATCACGCGATGTGTCCACCAATCATGTGCTACGCCATCTAAGTTTAAAGTGGCATACTTGAGTGCTTCAAATTATCTCATTTTCATCAGAGATAGGAAAGTATCCCCTTATGAATCAAAGCATGATAATTCATTTTTCTATTGCCATCAAATGTGGGTAATACCAACTTGTTGGTGACCTGTTGCAACTCACTGTGTTTATCTGCCTGCTTCTGCTTGGTAGCTCTATAGTTCAGGTACCTGCCAAATGTCCATCCATCATGTACATATTCTAGTAATGGATCCTACTCATTCCTCACTTGTTAGAGTTCATCTAAAATCTTTGTTACCATAGAATTAGGTGTGCATGCTAGAGTTTCTTCCCTAAATGTAGGACATGTGGGTCTGTCTGCTATTCCGGACCGTGTCCTATGTTGTGATCCTGCTATGCTCCTATCATCTTGGTCAGTATTATGATTATTTCCCCTATTTTCCCTAATCAAATGTTGCATCATAACCATCATTGCCTATGTACTTGCCTCTATTGACTGTAGAAGCCTCTCCTGATGCTGTCAAGTCTCATCATCTCGCATAATTCTAGGTGGGCTTTGAGAATGTCTATCAACCATTTTCATAGTTATGTTGGTTCCCTATGTAAATAGAGCCCTTTTTGTTTTTTTTACTTTTGTAAACTAAATTGGCTGCATAAACTGTATCAGGTTGGCAAGAAATTGCTCTGATACCATTGTAATGACTCTTACCAACAGGCCACTAAAAAAAACTCTAGATTTAATACACTGTTGAAAGTATATTGTTAAATAAAAGAAATTTTTTTACTTCAATAACTAATGTAAAATAGTTCCAATGTATTTATTCAATGATAACCAAGTGTTTTTACATATGATATGCAATTTTTAGCACCAAAACATTACAACATGGCACATTATAGATAAACCCTAACTAGCTGAATTCAACTAAGAACTTGTTACAACTAAAAACTGAAATCAAGAACCTGGATTAAATAAAATGTTGGAGACTGAATGCTAAAGATGATATGATGAAAGTGCAACACTAATTGAAACTCCAAAAAAGCAATTAAGCACAAGTGAAAGGACAAAAATATCCTTCCCATAGCTGTAATAATTTGGGTGATCTTTCACACCCTCAAAATTGTGTACCAATTGAGAGTTTTCATTCTCAATGCCCAATTGTGACTACTTGCAAAAACCCTAGGCTCCACAATGCACATCAAAAAATATCAATAATAAATCTCGATGATAGGCAATGAACCCTCAATGCCTATTTATTCTTTTCTCCTTGATAGGTCAGCCTCCTTTTAATTTTTTTTGTGCTTCCTCCAGCAACCTCTAGAACATTGTTTTATTTAATGATTTTATAAAATATATCACTTTATTAAATTAATTAAATATAAACTTACCTTCTAATATATTTTTTAATTGATAAATTTTTAAATAATGAACTCCTCCAAAATGGGGACATTACAAACAACAAGACATTTTCATTAGTAAAGTGTCTATAACATTAGATGCAACCCCTAAAGAAGAAGAACAACACTTAGCACAAAACATTATTGATGAGGTTGGTAATTTAATCTAAATTAGAAATATAATGTGAGAGTCATCAACAATGGAAGAAGTCATAAACATTGATGAGAATGACCAAGAAAAATATTTAAGGAAAGATGAAGACATGCATGATGAGGCATCTAGTCAGTCAATATAGGAAGAGGACAAAGATAGATTGGAATAAGTAGAGTAACAATAATAATAGGTTGGAGGATAAGAGGATTGGAGAATTGATGAGAAACATGAACAATATATCTAGTGAGATGAAGAAATTGTTAGAATGTTTAGAATAACTATGAGGGGGGGTGTGAATTAGTTACTCAAGGTACATTAACCAATTGAATAATCAAACACATTTCTATCTTACTTTTCTACTACAACTCAATCTTTATTGTAACCTAAATAGAAATATTAAAAACTAGTTCACTATTATAATATATAATAGACTTGTTGAATGTAGACATTTGAAATGTAAAACACTATAACACATTCAACACAAGTTTTACACTAGGATTTAATGTGGAAACCCAATTTGTGAAAAACCACTAGAAATATGCCACCACCTTTTTCACTCTTCTAAAGTGAGCCAACCCTATTTAAGGTTACAATAGAAAGTTTTAAATGTGATATGGTTAGAGGATTTAATCACCCTGCTAGGAGTGAGCTTGTCAGACCACTTTACTACATTCTATTAGAATGTTACCCAGTCAAAGGATTTACAAAGACTTTTAAGTTCTTAATGACTGTTAGGTCAACCATTTATTAAAATAATTTCACTACAAATTGTTTACAATGATTAAAAAGAACATACTAGCATTTGGTCTGTATGGTTACAACTCACTTTGCAATTTTAGAACTCTTTTAGTTCATCTGTTGAATCCTTAATGATCCTTCCTTGTCACCTCTATCCTTGATTAGCTTGGAAACCCTTCAAGCATGCATCCTTATCTTCATAATAAACATAATTCTTTTGAATAGATTGTCTTATCAACCTTAGCAACTTTGTTTCATCTCAGTAGAAGCACACACAACTTCTCTAGTTTTTTTTCTCTTCTTTGCATATTGCATTGGCTCTCTTCTCCTCTTGCATTCTCAAGTATGTCTTTGTGTTTCCTTAAATAGCTAATCCTTGCCCTTTTTATTTTTTATAATCACCTTAGATCTTAGGGTTTGTGATCTAATTCATCAAGTTTTTTTT